>CAKNYM010049635.1:31762-178029 GCA_932195095.1 Andricus curvator | reverse complement strand
CCATGATCGCCGTGGTAATTTTCAACAAGATTTTTTACAGTGTATATGAAAAATTATGGGTTTTTGTCATTTTTCGACGTTAATAAGATATTGGTGACACTATCTGAATAAAATGAGTTCTCCGAATAAAATATTCTAATTTCTCTTGTCTTTTCGAAATCTTATTTTACGTTTTGATATTCAAAGACGATTTGAATTCGAATCGCGTGAGTATTTGTGTCTCTCGATTCGCCATTGCCAAGAACCGTTAAAAATAAAAAGCAAAGAGCCTTAAAGAGCTAGCTCACTTATTATTCCACGTTAAAGTCGAGAAATCGGGAACGTCAGTTAGTAATGGTCGTATTTATGAGAGTCAGCAGAGTCATTAATAGGAACGAGATTCGTCAGTGACGTCTAGGAGGACGTAAATGGAAGAGAACAGGTAACTAGAGAGGCAAGAAGCGAGATGAAAGAAATGGGTGAAGGGGAAAGGGGAAAGGGGAAAGGGGAGGACCAGTCTCGCTTAATGAATTCAAATATTTGAATTACAAGACTACTCATTCATAGCAGAGTTGCGACTTAGGAGGAAAAAAAGAGACCAAAACTGGCCCTCTGAAAATCTCGAATCTGATCTCGAGATCTAAGAAAGGCGGGAGCGTGTAAAGAAAGAATAAAAGGGGGTTGAGGAGCCCGATCAGCAGGCTCGGAATTGACCTTTTTTTTACCTTTCAGAACTCTTTTTTCATATCAGAGTAGAAAAAGTTTAAAACACTAGAACACAAACACGACTGTGATTATTATTTGTTTTTGTCTCATAAAAATTTTAAATTTGAATATAAAATTTAAATTAATTCAAAATTTGTTTATTCCATAACATCTATTATCTATGATGATAGAGAAGGAGAGCAATGATAATAATTTTGTATTTTGTATATCATTTGAATATATATTTTTTAATTAATTAAAAGAGCAAGAAATCGAGGTTGAAAAAAATGTCGAATACCTATGCTTGTTCGGAAAATACCGTATTTAGAAAAAATTATTTTCAATGTTGAGAAATCGCAGGTAATCTTCGAATGACTCTCCCAAATCAAAAACAAAGATAGCAAAGATAGCTAAAGTTTTTTTAATAATCTCGATCCGAATTCGAGGAGAAGAAGTTAAACTTTCGACAGTGATATTTATTTTGATTTCACCGCGTCGGGATTCGAACCCGCAACTGCGCCTCAGATTCTTGTTATTGTAACAAAATTAATGTAACTCAAACGTGTTACCATCTTTAAAAGAAAAAAACGTTATCAATGCTGTATCCTATAAAACAGTATTTCAAGATTGAAATTATAGTTTCGACTTAAAATGAAAAAAAAAATTACAAATTTCACTATACACGTTAGACGCTAATGTTTAGTCAAGTTTTTGATTTGAATGCTTGAAATTCCGAGTTTTATCGAATATGTTATAGAATGTATCAAATTTAATAAATAAATGCTTTTTTATTTACTTAAAAATAATTATTTTGAATGAATAAGTTTTTAATAAAAGTTAAAAATGTCGAGACGTGGAAAATCTCGAAATATGAAATAATTATTCAATTATATAATTATATAATTTTACAGAATTTTTAAATGTAAATTCAAAAAATTAAAAATTCGTCAATTTTAAAGATTTCTATTTCGAAGGTATGTAATTAGGGAATAATTTTTGAAATAGTTTAATTTTGCAGAATTTACAATTAAAAACTCTTCAATTTTATAGATATATCACTAAAATTCTTTAATTTTGATCAATTTAAAAATTAAAAGTAAAGTTTTCAATTGCAAATTTTTAAAATTTAATTTTTTTTAAATCGCTTTCGGGCAAAATACATCAAAATAATCTACATTTGCTGAAAAATTGTAAATGTTATTCGAAATCTAATAATTTTTTATTGAAAATACCAATTACTTCCGGAAGGACACCTAAATTGAGTAACAGAAAATTATTGAAAATTGTAAATTTTTTTGGAAGTTTAATGATTGTTTTTGTTTAAAAATACAAATTATTGATTTAGAATGCAAACGTAACCTAATATTGTTGAAAAGTAATAAAAATTGTTTTGAAATCTAATGATTTTTTAATAAAAATTTCGATTTTCGATACAAAATTCAACAAAAATTAATGGATTTAAATCTAATGAGTTTAGTTTGAAAATAGGAAATTCCAATTTGAGAAAAAACACACCAAGATAACCTAAAGTTGTCAAAAATTGTAAATATTCTTTATAATCTAATAATTTTCCAATGTAACCTTAAATTGTTAGAAAGTTATGAATCTTCTTTAAAATCTAATAATTTTTTCTTAAAAATTTCATTATTGACAAAATAACAGTAACGTAATCTGAAATTTTGTATGGTTGTAAATTTGATTTTTTTCACGCAACAATCATTGGATTTGAATCTAATAATTTTTGTATTGAAAATACAAATAATTTCTGACAAAAAAGATTATTAGAACATTCTCCTAAAAAGTTTTAACATTCTTAAAAACCTTATATTTTTTCGAAATCTTCAAAAACCTAAATTTTGCTAAATATAGAATACAAAAAACTAAATTATTTATCCACTTAATTGCTATAAACAAATTTTATAGAAAAATTTTAAAATCTTGTAATCAGTGAAAAGAAAGTTATTTTTGCCAAAAGCGGCATCGTAATAATATAGGGTTGTAATTTAATCACAAAATTAATTAAGAAGTTAAAAATCCCTATTTTAATAAACAGTTTTTGTGGCGAAAAATTTAAATTTCAGGTTTTTTGAGATTTGGATTTCCTTAATCTTCTCATATACAACGAATATTTCTGAGAATAATATATTTTTAATAATATTTTGTTAAATATAATAACTTGAACGTTTATAAATAATTAGAAAAAAAGGCGTTCTTTCCATTTTAATAGTTTGAAACAAAGTTGAAAATCTATTTTGGTCACAAATATTAATAAAAATGTACTAATAAAAATTTTGATAGTCAATTTGTCATATTTATTAATTATAAAGTCTGAATTATCATGTATTCACAAAAAACTAAGTTTAAAGCTTTTTTCATTTAGAAGCTGATCTCTGGGTACCTGAAAATGCGAAAAATTTTATTTTGTTTATCCTAATTGTTAACAACTATTTGAATTGTTATAATTCACCAAATATTATGGAAGGCATATTCTTTTTTGGAATATCTGTACCTGTTCAGGTAATGAAAGAAAATAACAATCTGAAAAACATGAAATTGAAATATTTTGAGCCAGAAACTGTTTATTTAACATTTCAGAAAATTTACAAAATTAACTTTTAACTGAAAAAACAATTTTCAATACAATTGTTAAATATTAAGTAAAAATAAAATAGTTAAGTTTTCAAAAAATTAAATTAATTTTCAATAAAAAAAAAAAAACAATTTTCAAGAAAATAGTTATATTTTCAACCAAAAAGGTAATTTTTATCTAAAATTCTGAATCATTGACAAAAAGAATAAATTTTTAACAAAAGCGGTATAACTTTCAACCATGTAATTGAATTTTCAACAACAAAAACCAAAATTTTACCAAAAAGATTCATTTTATACCAAAAAAGACAAATTTTCAACAAAATACATGAATTTTCAAAAAATAAATTTCAATTTTCAATTAAAAATGGGACAGTTGAATTTTTAGCAAAAGAGATGTATCTGCAACCAAAAAAATTAATTTTTAACAAAGTTTCTAACCAAGAAAAAAAAACTTCCTCCTGCATTTTCTTGAGACCAAATAATATTTTTGAACCAAACTGTGTATACTATTCATCGATTTAGTAGCTGGAAAGTGAATTTTTATTTATTTTTTTGAATTGTGTCAATTTAAAATAACAACAGCTGAATGTGATGAAAAAGAAAATTTTTAAACAAAATATATCGTTATGAGCAAATGAAATAAACTTTCAAATGAAGTAGCTAAATTTTCAACAATTTCGAAAAAAAATTTAGTTACACATTTAATTTAAAAAACTGATTTTAAATAAAAAACAAACTTATTTACAACCGAAGAAATTAATTTTTAACACAACAGTTGAATTTTCTACCCCAAAAAAGACAAATTTCCACCAAACAGATGAATTTTCAATCAAGAAGATTAATTTTCTACCAAAAAATATTAATTTTACAAATGTTGGACCAAGCAGGAAATAGTTGAATTTCCGGGTTGAAAAATTCATTGAACCAAATGAATTTCCAACAAAATTGTTAAATTTTCAAGCGAAGAAAGAAAAAATTTCAACAAAATAGATGAATCTTCAACCAAAAAAAGAAATTTTTAATTCAACAGTTGATTTTCCACTAAAAAAATACAAATTTTCAACAAAATAGATGAATTTTCAACGAAATAGTTGAATTTCCAACCAAACCAATAAAATTTTAACGAAGAAGAATAAATTTCTATCAAAAAAGGTAACTTTTAAACAAAAAAGGGAACACTATAATTGTACTATTTTTCAATTAAAGTGATGAATTTTCAATCACAAGGATTAATTTTCTGACGAAAAAGATTAATTTCAACAAAATACCTGAATTTTCTGCCAAATTTTGAATTTTTAAAGGAATTTTGAAAATTATAGTTAAATTTTCAACCAAAGGAACGAATTTTCAACCAAAGAAGTGAATTAGGCACCAAGAAGATTAATATTGTACCACAAGAGGCAAAGTATCAACAGAATACAGAAATTTTCAACTGAACAGCTGATTTTGCAACTGAAGAAAATAAATGTTAAATGAAACATGAAATAGTTGAATTTTTGAAAAAAGAAATTAAGTTTTTACTAAAATAATGAATCTTCAAAGAAAATTAATTCTTAACCCAAAAGTTGAATTTTCAACCCGAAAAATACGAATTTTCAACAAAATAGATAAATATTTAACCAAGAAGATTGAATTTCTATCAAAATGGATACATTTTGAACAAAAAAGGAAAAAGTAAAATTTGACTTCATTATTATTGTATTTTTAAGTCATTCCTACATTAATAGGAAACACGTTTAGCAAAAGGAAAAAATTTTGCGGACCTAGTAAAACTATTTGCAAATTTTGTTATCAACTTTGTTTATAACGATTCGATGGATCTATAGAGAAATCAGTTGTATTCTGTCTTCCCCAATCATTTAGGACTATATCAGAGCTAAACAGTAATTGAAGTGTAAAAAATTGTTAAGAAAAAAGTCACTTTCTTCATCTCTTGAGGGAACATTTTTTAAATAAAAAACAGTGTGCGGCAGTGGAGCCACACGGCGGAAGTTCAACTTGGGTGTATTAACTTTACAATTTTTCGTGAGGAATCATGAGTTTTGAGGAGATCACATAGTGAGAGAGTGCATAGTCAGAGACAGAGAAAGAGGAAGATTTGCCGATCCAGATCCTGCTCGGTCGTACGTGCGGTAGTCCAGTCGTACGGTCATACGGCTGTACGGTCGTCCGGTCCTACGGTCGTACGGACTGTTTCACTGAAAAAGAAAATGTCAATAAAATAGTCCGTGGTCAAAATTTGTCAAAGTAATAAGAAAATTCTTTCAAAAAATCAAATTTGATTTTTTCTGGTTAAATTTGAAGTGAAATTTCGGATCCAAATGCGTCCCTGAGGATCAGAAGGGATGTTAAAAACTGCAAGGAATAAAAGGAGAATAAAGGAAAGAATCACGTACCGCAGAGGAAGAATCCGTCATCCCGTGAATTTCATAAACCTGAATGTGAACTGGCCCGGGCGGCCCGATGAAATTAAGATAAAATTATGGATAAACGCGAGCATCCTCGTAAAAGAGTGAAAGGGAGATGAGGAGAAAGAGGGTCTTCTCTGCAAAACAGCAAGCCCGTTAAAACCGGTGCTCTGCTGTTTACACCGCGTTGCGTTGGTAGTAAAGGGGAGGCGTCACGACCGCGGCGCGGCGCGGCGGTTCCATTCAAACGTCTCTGAATTAAAACGCGGCTCCCGGATTGCGTGTATGTGGTTACATTGAGGAGACCGTGTTTTTAGCATAAAAGGCGCGTAAGGGTGTTTTTTTTCAATTTTTTATTCATTTATTTTATTTTATAGAGGTGCCTGCTTGAGGGACCGAAAACAATACCAAGACTGCACCGCGGCCAAGTGGAAGCCCATTAAAATCGACTATCGAGAACTGCATTGTCTACCGATACTTTTCGAGTTTGACGACCGCTTATTTTGTATTCATTGCTTGGAGATGATATATTGAATAATAATAGCGGAGACAATTCCCTTTTCGATTCTAGTTTTGTCTTTGTTTTTTTTTTCACTTGATGTTTGAAATATATGGTGAATGTCCGAGTAATCGTGACACCAATTTACTGGATTCTTATCTAGTTTGAAATAATATGAACGATATACAATAATTATCCTTTCTTTAGAAAAAACTGGGCTTATTTTGAAACATTTTGTTATGGATTTTAGAGAAAAACTTATATGATTTGAAAACGTTGTTAATCTATAGAATTCGTGAAAATAAAAACAAGAATCTAGAGACCAAATTTGGACAACCACCATAAGATGCTCCTATTGTAATTTAAAAAGAAAAAAAAAGCTTTTTCTTGAAAAAAAAAAAAAAAATTTCTTTGGACAAAAATAAAAAAGAGGAAAGACAAATGAGAAGGAAAAAGAGAAAGAAAGAGGATTTGGTTGGCTGCCTTCTCATTTTTCTTTCCTGTTTTTTATTTCTGTCCAAAGAAAAAAACAAATTTTTGTAAGAAAAAGTTTTTTTTTTCAATTACGATAGGAGCATCTTATGGTGATTGTCCAAATTTGGTCGTTGGATTCTTGCTTTTATTTTAAGGAATTCTATACATTCACTTGAGTATTGGACGTTAAATAGGATTTTGAATTTGATTTTAATCTAATTTAAAATTCTTTAATTTTTTTTTTCAAAACGTTGTTTAATTACTTCCATTGAAAATTGATTTTTTTTCAATGAATTTTTGAAATGAAAATTCAACTATTTAATGTTTAGCATTTATCTTCTTCAGTTTGAAAAGTCAGCTATTTTGCTGAAAATTTCTGTATAATTTCTTCTTGGTTGAAAACTCATTAATTTTGTTGAAAATTTGTCTTTGTGGTTTGAAAATTCATCTGTTGAATTAAAAATCCATTTTCCTGGTTAAAGATTCATTATTTTAGTTAAAACTTAATTTCTTTGCTTTTAAATTTAATTATTTTGTTGAAAATTCATTTTTTTGGCTTGAAACTGAATTTTCTATACAAAAAATTCAACTATTCCACCTTTGATTGAAAATTGATCTTCTTCAGTTGAAAATTTAGCTATTTGATTGAAAATTTCTGTAATTTGTTAAAACTTTATATTTTGTGGTAGAGTATTAATCTTCTTGGTCAATAATTCACCTTGTGGTTTAAAAATTCGTTTCTTTGGTTGAAAACTTGATTATTAGTTTCAAAATTCCTTTGAACATTCAAAATTTGTTTGGAAACTCATGTATTTTGTAAAAATTATTCTTTTTTGGTAGAAAATTAATCTTTATGATAGAAAATTCATTACTATTATTGAAAATTATTCAAATTTTACCGTTTCCTTTTTGTTCAAAATTTATCTTTTTTGATAGATATTTAATGTTCTTGGTTGAAAATTCATCTATTTTGTTGTCAAAATTTGTCTTTTTTGGGTTGAAAATTCAACTTTTGTGTCCAAAATTCATTTCCTTGTTTGGAGATTCATTATTTCAGTTGAAACCTAATTTCTTTGCTTAAAAATTTCCACTATTTTTGATGAAAATTCGTTTTTTGGCTTGAAAATAAAGTATTTGTACTAATAATTAAAATATTCCACCTTTGGTTAAACATTTATCCTTTCTGTTGAAAATTAAGCTATTTGGTTTAAAATTTCTGTATTTTGTTGATACTTCGTCTCTCTCGATACCAAATTTGGTTGGAAATTCATTTATTTTGTTAAAATTGATATTTTTTTGTAGAAAATTAATTACTTGCATTGAAAATCATTCAAATTTCACTTGTTCCTTTTTTGTTTAAAATTTATCCGTTTTGATAGAGATTCAATCTTCTTGGTATGTATATTCATCTACTTCGTTGAAAATTTGTATTTTTTGCGTTAAAAATTCATTTTCTTGGTTGATGATTCATTATTTTAGTAAAAACTTAATTTATTTGCTTAAAAATTCAACTATTTTTTGAATGCTCATTATTTTTAAATTCATTTTTTTTAATCAAAATTCAACTTCTTCATGTTTCGTTTAACATTTATTTTCTTCAGTTGAAAAACCAGCTATTTCAGACGAAATATCAATAAAAAGTAAAAAAGCAGGTAGTAAAAATGTGAATAATTATTATAGTTTTTCGTCATTTTTAGAATTTTTCAGCCCTGGGAAAAATATAAGATAAAATCGGATATGAACGAATAGAAGCGGATATAGTTATGCATGTTCAGATAGAATCAGATAGGCTGGGATAGAGTCGGATAGAAACAGACAGAATTATATTAGATTTGGTATAATTAGATAGAATCAAATATGATCGGAGAGAATTGGATAAGTTTAGATAGAATATGTTATATAGTATCGGACAGAATCATATTGAATCTGATAGGTTTGGATAAAAACCGATAAAATCGAATATAATTACATATGATCAGATAAAATTGGAAATTCGAATAGGATCGGAGAGGATAGGATAGAATCTGATGTTATTGGATAGAATTATATAGAATCGAATAGGCTCGGATATGATCTGATAGGAACGGCCAAAATCGAACATAGTCAGATAGAATCAGATCAGATTTGGTAGAATCAGATAGAATCAAATTGGATCTAACGGAATGAGATAGGTTCATATTGAATGAGATATCATATAGGAACGAATAGGATCGGATCAGATGGAAGCGGCAATGATGGAAAGGAATATGATCATATCGGAACTGATCGGATCGGATAGAAGCGGTTAGGATTTTGTAGTATTGGATAGAATCGGACAGTTTCGAATAGAATCAAATAATATCGAATGGATTCGAATAGGGTGGGACAGAATTAGATAGAATCGGATATAATCGAATTGGATCAAATATAATATTTCGTTAAAATTCATCTTTTTTGTAGAAAAACAATTACTTTAACTGAAAATTAGTCAAATTTTCCTTGTTCCTTTTTTGTTTAAAATTTATCCTTTTTGATAGAGATTCAATCTTCTTGGTTGAATATTCATTCTATTTTGTTGAAAATTTGTATTTTTTGGGTTGAAAATTCAACTGTTTGGTTAGAAATTCATTTTCTTGGTTGAAGATTCATTATTTCAGTAAAAACTTAATTACTTTCCTTTAAAATTCAACTATTTTCTTAAAACTCATTATTTTTTATTTTATTTTTTGAACTGAAAATTCAACTATTTGATGTTTGTTGTTGATACTTTGCCTCTTGGGGTGCAATATTAATCTTCTTGTATTCATGTATTTTGCTAAAATTAATCTTTTTTGTTAAAAAATTAATTCTTCTGATTGAAAATTCATCACTTTGATTGAGAAATAGTCCAATTTTGCTGTTCCCTTTTTTGTTTAAAATTTACCTTTTTTGATAGAAATTTATTCTTCTTTGTTGAAATTTTATCGATTCGGTTGGAAATTCAACTATTTTGTTGAAAACTCATCTACTTTGTTGAAAATTGGTTTTATTTAGTGGAAATTCAACTGTTGAGTAGAAAGTTCATTTTTTTAATTGAAGATTTATATATTTTGTTGAAAAATTGTCTTTCTTTTCTTGAAAATTTTTATTCTTTTCGCACTCCCTTTTCTTGGATCTATAAAGCCTATTTGTACTTTTACTAATCTCGAGATACTTCTTATGTGTTTTGATCGCACTTATTTTGTAAACTAATTAGTTTGGCCTTCCGACGTTTTTCAAACCAAAGTTTGCACTCTTCGTCAAACCATGGTTTGCTTTTGGTTGCTTTCTTTAAACCTATAGTAAGTTTCGCGGCTGTCTTTATCGCCTTTTTCATATTGCTCCACAGGGTTTCCGAGTCCTCCACGTAATTATCGTTATCGTCTCTCTGTTCTTGGAGAACGTCGAAACTATTAGAAATCTCAACTTGGTAATTTAATGTTTCTGTTGCTGTTTTGAACTTATCTATATTGAAACGAACTGTTGGCTCTGTGCGGCTTGTTTTCTTACTTAACGCTAGCCTAGATCTTAGTTTCACTATCACGAGAAAATGGTCTGAATTTAAATCCGCTCCCCTATACGATCTTATATCGAGAATGTTTGTATGACGTCTTCTGTCAATTAGAACGTGATCAATCTGATTGTGAGTATTACCATCTGGTGATGTCCAGGTGGCCTTATGTATATTTTTATGCTTGAAATATGTGCTTTTGACAACGAGGTTCTTTGAAGCTGCAAAGTTTATTACTCTAGTCCCATTATCATTACTGCCGTCATGCAAACTTTCTGATCCTATTGTAGGCCTATACATTGGTTCTTTTCCAATTTTCGCGTTGAAATCTCCCAATACTATTTTTGCGTCATACGTTGTGAACTTTTCAAAAACCTGTTCGATTGTTTCGTAAAAAAGATCCTCAGTATCTTCGTCTTTGTCCTCAGTGGGGCAGTGCACGTTGATCCACACCTGTTTGCTGAAATTACCCTTTAGTACAATATATGATAACCGATCGTTAATTAATTGAATGTCGATAACCGCTTGCGAAATTCGTTTATTAATGAGAAAACCGGTTCCCAGTCTGAACCCCTTAGCTCCCCCATAGTGAAAATTATAGTCATCCTTAGAAATTGACGCGAAATCGCCCGGCCAGCAGGTTTCTTGAAGTGCTATTAAGTCAGTATCGTATTTGATTGCTATCTCAATGAGTTCGCTAAATCCGCCAGTATTTAGACTACGCGCGTTCAGAGTTCCCGCCCTTAGATATTTTACGGTAGTTTTTTGTTGTTGCAAGTTAGCCATGGTAGTTTCAAGATAATCCGCACGTTAGGATCCTATTCCGATCGTAGGTGAGTCCACCGTCCCAGAAGTGATAACCCCCATACCTCTCTGGGTCTAAGTATGGGAGCTTTCCGACTTTGACAAGGACCGTGTCAACTTGTCGTCAGACACATTACAGTTTCATCCTCGTATCCTAAAATCCCCCTGCAAGGCAGTGCGCCTACTGGCATCAATACCCCTCTGGCCCTGTGCAGGCGAATAATTCCACACATCCCTTGCGGGCAGTCTCATCGCTGCGGTGTCCAATGAAGTAGCAGGATTTTTCCCTTACAAGATTTTTAGTTTTGGTTCGGGTATAGTTTCTAGGTGGAGACACGCTGCACCTCGGCTTGCCAGAACCCACCCATTGCGTATGAACGCGAATGGGTGGGTTCTCCCAAGCCATGGTTGTCGTGTACCTATTTTCTACCAGTGCTGAGTTCACCACACACACGACTGGTTCCTATCGGCTGTCCGCGACTGCTTATTCTTGTATTCGCAGCTAACCTTAGGGGCTGTTCAGCCTCACGGGCCGTTCCTCTATCCGCAACCTGAGGACGCGCTACGTAGTGGTGACAGGAAACCCACCGAGCAGCCAAAAAAAAAAAAAAAAAAAAAAAAAAAAAAAAACCACATAAGTGAAAAAATGGGGTTTGCCAGTTTTTGGCGCTAATTATTAATTTTTTTTTTGCGGTTTTTGTACTGCAAATTTTTTCTGGCACATGAGATACCATTTAATAATGATAATTAGATGTTTACATACATTTTTTAAACAATTTATTATTGTTTTTAGCAATTTTCTCATAGAATAGAGTTAGAAGGTCGTGGTTCTTTCAAAAATTTTCCACTTGTCCAATTTTCAATTAGATTAGAATTTTCAATGTTAATAAGAGTGATTGTTTAAACAATTTATTATCATTTTCAATAATATTCTCTTAGAATAATGCTATAAAATGCAGCTTAACAAAAAAAATCACTTTTACTCAAATTTTCAATTAAAGTAACCTAAATAATTAATTGGAGGCAAGAAAATTAATTTTTTAAACAATTATTGTTATCAACTTGAATTAATTATTACTTCGCTCAAATTGAAGATTGGGCAAAAAGCCAGAAATTTCAGAAAAAATCGCATCTTTCTAGCATTATCGAAATGGAATATTTATAATAATGATAAATTGTTTGAACAATTAATTTTCCTGACTCTAATTAATTATTCAGCTTATTTTGATTGAAAATTGGACTAAAATTGATTTTTTTTTTTAAACTGCAATTTTCTAGCATTATTCTAAGAGAATATTATCATTATAATAATAATAAATTGTTTAGCCAATCACTTTTGTTAAGGTTGATGAACTTTCAACTCCCTCTCATTGAAAATTGGACAACAAGTGGAAAATTTTTGAAAAAACGGGGACTTTCTAACCCTATTCTCTAAGAAAATTCCTAAAAATAATAATAAATTGTTTAAACAATTTATGTATACCTTAAATTATCAATATTAAATGGTTTTTCATGTGCCAGAAACAATTTGCATTGCCAAAAACCACAAAAAAGTCATAATTAGCGCCAAAAACTCGCAAAACCCATTTTTTCACTTATGGGGTTTTTTTTGGACCTTATAAAACAGACTTATGGTGTTCAACTTTGAAAACTGATATTTTATTCGTATTCTCTGGCTAATTGTGAAAAAAAAATGCTGAGTTTCAACTCGATTAAGCTATTGAGAATTCTGAATAAAATTTACAAAAACGTCTTTTTTGCTTCCTCATAGAGGAAGCTTTGTAATGGTAATATTTTCCAAAATTTTCAAATTCATTTAATTAAACCTTCCTCAATTTGGAATATAAAAGATCCCTTGGTTCGAGACGAATCGATTGACCTAAATATTAATACATTTTATTGAAGAGTAGGGAAGTTATGGTAATTTATATATTTTTAAAATCGGTTTTGATAGTAAAGATTTTCTCATTCTCATAATTTAAAGTTCATGGGAGAATAAAAAAGTTGTGCTGATTCAAGCCTAATCGATTGACCTATAACATTGAGACATTTCATTGAAGAGTAAGGAGGCTATGGTCATGCATACTATTTGAAAACACTCTTTTTTATAGTAAAACTTTTTTCACTAACATAATTCAAAATTGATGCAAGAACGGAAAAGATTTGTTGATTTGAGACGACTCGATTGACCTATAATATTATTACATTTTATTGAAGAGTATATTTTATTAGGTATTTTATATATTTTTAAAATCGATTTTTATAGTGAACATTTTCTCATTCTCATAATTTAAAGTTCATGGGAGAATAGAAAAGTTGTGTTGATTCAAGCCTAATCGATTGACCTATAACATTCAGACATTTCATTGAAGAGTAAGAAAGCTATGGTCATGCATAATATTTAAAAACACTGTTTTTTATAGTAAAACTTTTTTCACTAACAAAATTCAAAATTGATGCAAGAACGGAAAAGATTTGTTGATTTGAGACGACTCGATTGACCTACAATATTAATACATTTTATTGAAGAGTAAAAAAGCCATGGTAATGCATAATATTTGAAAACACGGTTTTTTATAAAAAAACTTTTTTTTCAACATAATTCAAAGTTGATGCAAGAATATAAAAGATTCCTTTGTTAGGGACGACTCGATTGACCTACAATAATAATACAATTTTTAAAAGAGTAGGGAAGTTGTGGTATTTTATATATTTTTAAAATCGTTTTTGATAGTAAAAATTTTCTCATTTTCATAATTTGAAGTTGATGTGAGAATGGAAAAGTTGTGTTGATTCAAGACGAATCGATTGACCTATAACATTGAGACATTTCATTGAAGAGTAAGGAAGCTATGGTCATGCATAATATTTGAAAACACTGTTTTTTATTGTAAAACTTTTTTCACTACATAATTCAAAATTGATGCAAGAACGGAAAAGATGTCTTGATTCGAGACGACTCGATTGACCTACAATATTCATACATTTTATTGAATAGTAAAAAAGACATGGTAATGCATAATATTTGAAAATACGGTTTTATATATTAAAACTTTTTTTTTTAGCATAATTCAAAGTTGATGCAAGAATATAAACGATTCCTTCGTTAGGGACGACTCGATTGACCTACAATAATAATACAATTTATTAAAGAGTAGGAAAGTTGTGGTATTTTATATATTTTTAAAATCGATTTTCATAGTAAACATTTTCTCATTCTCATAATTTGAAGTTGATGTGAGAATGGAAAAGTTGTGTTGATTCAAGACGAATCGATTGACCTATGACATTGAGACATTTCATTGAAGAGTAAGGAAGCTATGGTCATGCATACTATTTGAAAACACTCTTTTTATAGAAAACTTTTTTTTTCAACAGAATTCAAAGTTGATGCAAGAAAAGAAAAGATGTGTTGATTCAAGGTTGATAGATTCACTTATAATATTAATATATTTGACTGAAGAGTAAGGAAGCTATGGTAATGCATAATATTTGAAAATACGGTTTTTTATAGTGAAACGTTTTCTTCAACACAATTTAAAGTTGATGCAAGAATATAAAAGAATCCTGGGTTCGAGACGAATCGATTGACCTACAATTATGATACAGTTGATTAAAGAGTAGGGAAGTTATGGTAATTTAAATATTTTCAAAATCGATTTTTATAGTAAAAATTTTCCCGTTCTCATAATTTATATTGACGCGAGAATAGAAAAGTTGTGTTGATTCAAGACGAATCGATTAACCTATAACATTGATATATTTTATTGAAGAGTAAGGAAGCTATGGCAATGCATAATATTTGAAAACACGGCTTTTCATAATAAAACATTTTTCACTGACATATGCTCATTTATAATATTTGAATCATCTGTTTCAAACAGAAAAACCTTTTTCATCGACATAATTCAAAGTTGACGCATGAATATAAAAGACTTTTTGATCATAAATTTTCGAATAGTATAATTCTGACCATTTTTGTAAAGAAATCATAAAGCTGGGAAAGGGCTAGGGTACGACATAACTTATGCCTTCCCTTTTCCACCTCGAAAAATCATCATTTCGATTACAAAATTTGATTTGTCTTTATATTTAAAAAATTGTTTGTATTATTTTTTAATTTTTTTTTTTTACATTTCTATTTTTAAGTTGATCAAAATGAAGACTTTGGTTTCTTTAGATCATAGCTAGTTTCTAATCGGAAATACGTGTTAAACTTCATGGGGCTTGCGGCACCTCTAAATATCATTTTTTTCAAAACAAAAAAATGGGTTTATTTTTGAGTGGATTCAAACAAATTTCCGACCCGTCTCCATAAAAATTCGAAAAAAAATTGCAATGCATTTCTGGATCATCCTAGTGCATAATGATCTAGTTCTAGTATAGCAAAGAAGAAGTGAAAGCGGCTGAATTTGTGGATGAAAGGAGAATATGGAAGGCTTAATGTGAAACTTAATTTCCATGAAGGGTTCCTTTTGACTAACCATCTCAGATCCTTTCTTGTCTTTAGATCGCGTTCTTTTAAAAACAGGACTATGCCGCCTTTTCGCGACTCACAGCGAGAAACCTTTCTCGGAAGAACTTGGATAAAAGTGCAGAAACAAGCGTAAACGAGGATTGTAAAGTAGATGCTTGAGCAGCTGCCGCATTGTGTCAGAGATACAAAGAATTTTTTTCTTTTTCTTTTTTTATCATACCTTCAATATAACGATGTAACGCTTTGGAAATTTAAACCAATTTTCACATCCTCTGTAACGATTTACGCTCCCAGAAAATTGAATCTGCGTTCCTTTTTTCGAAAATCGATCTTAATTCAATTTATTTATCAAGGAATCTGTATCATCATTAGAGAATAACAGAATTTTTTAACGTATTTTTCAGACCAGATGGAGCTATGAATTAAAAACTATTTTAATTAATTTTTTCTGAAAAAAGATCTTCTCCTTGCGCTCCGCTGGGAGTCGAACCACAGAACTTATGATTTCCGGTCACGTTCTTTCTCATTAAGCTAATACTCCCAGCGGAGCGAAAGGAGATCTTTTTTCAAAAAAATTATTCAAAATAATGTTTGATTCATAGCTCCATCTTGGCTGAAAAAGACATTAAAAATTGGTTTATTCTTTAATTTGTCTAGTAGCTTAATGGAAAAGCACCTGAACGGAAATCAGAAGTTCTGTGGTTCGACTCCCAGCGGAGCGAAAGGAGAAGATCTTTTTTCAGAAAAAAATTATTCAAAATAATTTTTAATTCATAGCTCCATCAAGTCTGAGAAAGACGTTAAAAATTTGTTTATTCTCTAATTTCTCTAGTAGCTTAATGGGAAAGCACCTGACCGGAAATCAGAAGTTCTGTGGTTCGACTCCCAGCGGAGCGAAAGGAGATCTTTTTTCTGAAAAAATTAAATAAAATCAATTTATTTAGTTCTTTCTAATGATTTAATCGTAGTTTCAAGATTTATAATTTACAATCCCTCAATTTTTAACCGTGAAAATGAAACTGATTTCTTTTTTATACGGAAATTTCATTTTTTTAATTAAGGAAAATCCACCCAATCACCTCGAATCTCACCAGATGAATGTTATCATAGATTCCTGATAATTTTTATAATTAAAAAAAAAATACTTCAATTTTAAATTACAGTCTTAAATGCACAATTCTAAATTGTTTTATTTTTTTGACTTTGAAAATAAATTTTTCTGCTTCAAAAGATTAAATTCAAAAATATTTTTTTTTCAAGTTTCTTAATTAATTAATATTTTCAAATTCAATCTTTAAACTCTGAATAATTTTTAACAAGCCTTGAATATAAAACTATTTCAAAATTGTGTGTTCTAAACTGCACAAGTTTCTACTAAAGATATTAAAAATTAAAAAATTTACTCTTCCAATTGATAAAAAAAAAAAATTTTTTTCCGTGACAAATTAATAAAAATGTTAAAATTGGTCTCTTTTTATCTAAATGTTGCGAATAAAAAAAATCCTGTTTCCATTTCTACAAAATCACAAAACAAAAGTTTCTTCCTCAGAACAATAAAAATATTAAAAATAAAAAAGTTTTCTATTCCAATTTAGAAATAAAATTTTTAAAAATTAATTTTCCAATTCAGAAAGAATTTCAATACCAAAAATGTCTTTCTTACAATTTAGAAAAAAGTTAGAAATTTAAAAAATTCCTTTTTCAGTTCGGAAAATATTGAAAGTAAGAAATTTTTCATCTCCATCTGAAGAAAGATATCTAAAATAAGACATCATCCCCGTCAACCAATTAGAGTATTAATCAAAATGTTAAACATTAAAAAAAATACATCTTCTATGTGAAAAGCCAATTAAATGCTAAAATTTCCTCCCTTCCAGTTAAATAAAAATGTGAGATATGAAAAATTTTCCTCTTTCATCATAAAAAAAATGTTGCAAATAAAGAATCTTCCTCACTTGAACTCAATAAAAATACTAATAACAAATTTTTAATTGAAGAAAACTCTTTTCTTTAATTCAGAAAAAAAGTTTTCCTCCAAACTTAATACAAATGTTAGAAATAAAAAGTTCATCTCCTGTAATTGAAAAAATAATAATTTTATAAAAAAAGGCTTTCTCTTCATCTGCAGAAAGGCGTCTAAAATAAAGAATCTGACACCATTGAATCAATTCAATAATAATACAAATTTTGCAAATTGAAAAACTTCCTTTTTCATTTCAGACATAAATTAAATTCCAAAATTTCCTTTCTTTCAATTCAATAAAAATGGTAAAAATATCCCTCTACTGATTCAGAAAAAGTTTGAAAATAAACAAATTTTCCTTTTATCATAAAAAATTTTTGAAAATAAAGAATCTTTCCCGCTTTGACTCAATTAAAATTTTAATAAGAATTCTAAAAATTAGAAAAACTGTTTAAAACACTAAAGTCCCTATTCCAATTTTTTTCTTTTCATCTGAAGAAAAATACCTAAAACAAAGAAATGACCCACTCTAAAAAATTAACATAATAAACAAAATTTTGGATATTAAAAAAATTACTCTTCCACGTCAAAAATAAAAAAATTCACTCTATACATTAAAGGGCATGTTATTTCGAATTTCATATTAATAAAAGCTTACTGAATTTATTGTTCAAGAATTTTTTTTAGGTTCAAAAGTTTTAATTTTTTTATTTTAATGATCTACAAAAATGTGTGCTTACTCAGAAAAGTCCAAACATTTCTTTTTGTCTTCAGATGCCACTCTGAAATATTTATTTCACACCTTTTTACTTTTCAAAGTTTTTATAATTTGAGGAATTTTGTGAACAAACTTTTAAAACATGTAAAAAATTTAACAACAAAATACTAATAAAACAAATAGCTGATTCTTTTTTTGTATTTTTCTCTACTAAATTAAAAAAATTCACGATAAAGTGTAAGTTTTTACAATTAAAAAAATTGTATAGCTTGTTATTAATATTTTGTTTATTTTGTTGTGAAAATCTACAAGGTGTTATAAAAATCTACAAGATTTTACGAATCTTTACAGTTATGCAAAATTTTTAATTAATTAAAATTTTATCTCGATATCCAGATCTGTCAAACGTGATTTAATATCAGAGATTTTATTTATTTTTCAAAACAATTTTATGTTAATTATTTTCGACAGGGAAATGCATTTCAATGCAAAAAACCTCATTTAGAAGTGGTAAAAGAGTGGTATAATAATATTTTAATTTTATAATTTTTTAAAAAGAATTTGACTGTAAAATTAATTAATTAATTAATTCGATTAAAATTGATATTAAAATATGTACAAATTGCCCGTCAATTTAATTATATTAAATTTTTAATTAAATAAAAATTGTATTAAATTTATTAATAATTTATTAAATTAAAGTTATCTTTGAAATAATATGAAATTTATTAAAAATCCGAAATTCTGTACATATCGATACAAAATTTTAAAGAATTTTTAGGATCTTTAAAGGTTTTAAGAAAAAAAAATGTCTTAAGATTGCTAAGAATATTTAAAATGATTTTTTATATTCAACAATATTTAAAAAGTTTAAAAAAATTTGAATAATAAGTAACAATTAAATAACTATTAATTTGGAAAAAATTCGAGGATGGTTAAGATATATTTAGAAGGTTTGAAAATAATAAAAGTTCTTTATCTAAAGTCCTAGCAAAAAAAAAAAAAATTTTTTCAATTTATTTAAGAAAAATATATTTAGCAAGATTTTCAAAATTATTAAAGAAGAATCTAGAAAACTTTAGAGCAATTTTTTTAATCTTACAAGAATTTCTAAAAATTTAAGGGAAAACTACAAAACAAAAAATGTTAAAAATTCGTCCCAATGATAGGAAAATTTGAACTTCACTGTAATTTTGATTGCAACTTATTGCATTAATTTGTAGATTTGTGTAAAAATGGTTTTCGTTTTTTGTATTTTTTTTTATAACAATTTTTCCCATCAGGGTGTTAGGTGTAATTTCTTTGATCATAACTTTGATATTTTATTATATTCATTGTTATCATATTTTATTATAAAAAATAAATTTAAATCGTTGAAAAAGTGGTTAAAACATTTAATTTTTTTCGTCTATATAAAAGAAATAGATTTTGAGAAGATGGCAAGAAACTATCATATTCGAATCTACAATTGCAAATTTTACTGTCAACGATCGATCGAATGTCAAGGTCTAGACAAAATTTCCATTGTTTGCTATTCAAGATCTGATGAAAGTTAAAAAATAAGAAAAGGAGAGATAATCAGATCTTGTGTAATGTAAGTCAGACGTAGCCTGTTGTTCTTTTATGAATAGATTTTAATAAATCTTGAAAAGTCTAACAATGGAAGAGATCCGACATTACAAATAGTTACTTTTTTTAACTGAAGTTGAATGTAAATAGATAGAGAGGTATAACTATTCAAGGAATCTGTATTATCATTAGAGAATAACAAAAAACATTTAACGTCTTTTCAGACTAGATGGAGCCATGAAAGACAAATTATATTAAATAGTTTTTTTCTGAATAAAGATCTTCTCCTTTTACTCGGGTGGGTATCGAACCACAGAACTACTGATTTCCGGTCAGGTTGTTTTCCCATTAAGCTACTAGAGAGATCGAGAGAAGAAACTTTTTTCAGAAATGCACGCATTATTTTGCTAGTTGGTACAAATTATATTTTTCAAGGAATCTGTATTATCATTAGAGAATAACAAAAAATATTTAACGCCTTTTCAGACTATATGCAGCTATGAAAGAAACATTATTTTAAATAATTTTTTTCTTTTTTTCAGTTAATATTTTCTATTATTCTCTAATGATAATACAGATTCCTTGAAAAATTTTATTTGTACCATCTAGCGAAATAATGCGTGTATTTCTGAAAAAAGTTTCTTCTCTCGATCTCTCTAGTAGCTTAATAGGAAAGCACCTGACCGGAAATCATTAGTTCTGTGGTTTGATTCCCACCGGAGCAAAAGAAGAAAATCTTTATTAAAAAAAAAATTATTTAAAAGAGGTCTAATATTGTATTTTTAACAGAAAATTTTAATTTTTATCAAAACAGATGGACTTTAACCCATAGGGTTGAATTTTCAACTAAAAAAGCTAAATTTCTCACAAAAAATGGAAAAGCTGAATTTTCAGTTGAAAATGTAAATTTCAACCAAAAAAAAATTACTTCCCACAAAATAGTTAAATTTTCAACTGAAGAGATAAATTTTTAGCAAAAAAGATCAATCTCAAAGTGAAATAGTTCAATTTTAAATTGAAAAATAACATTTTAACCAAAAAGGATAATTTTCAACAAAATTGTTCAATTTTCAACAAAGTATATTAATTTGTCAACCACAGAGTGGAATTTTTAACCAAAAACACCAAATTTAACCAAGAAGATTAATTTTTTTACCGAAAAAGACGAATTTTTGACAAAATATATATAATTCACGTATTTTGTGGAAAATTAGTTAAATTTGAATTTGTTTACAGAAGATCAATTTTAAGCCATACAGGGAAATTTTTGACCAATAAAGCTAAATTTTTCACCACAAATGGAAAAGTTAAATTTTCAGTTAAAAAGGTAAATGCCAACCAAAAAAAAATCGTTTTCAACAAAATAGTTGAATTTTCAACCAAAAAGATGCATTTTTAACAAAAAGGATCAATTTTCAAGTGGAATAGTTCAATTGTAAATAAAAAAATAACATTTCAACCAAAAACGATATTCTTGAAGAAAATTATTATTTTTTTCAACAAACTAGATTATTTTTTAACCGAAAAGTGGTATTTTTAACCATGATATAACATTTAACCAAGAAGATTATTTTTTTTTTACTGAAAAAGATTAATTTGCAATAGGATATATTTTCAAACATATAGTTGATTTTTTTAAACTGAAAAAGCTCAATTTTCCACTACAAGTGGAATCTTAACATTTTTAGTTAAAAAGTTACAATTTAAAAAAAAGGCGAATTTTCAAAAAAAAAAATAGTTAAATTTTTAACCAAAGAGATGAATTTTCAACAAAAACGATGAATTTATAACTAGAGAAATTAAATGTTTACTTAAAAAGTAAATTTTTAACCATAGAGATGAACTCTTAGATAAAACGATGAATGTTGAATTAAAATAGTTCAATTTTAAGATAAAAAATAATTTTTTTATTTTGTAACCATATAGTTGAATTTTTAACCGATTAATTTTCTACCAAAAAATAGAATAATTACATCCTCAATTTAAAAAAACTATTTTTTTTTCACCAAAAAGATGAATATTTTCCAAAATAGTTACATTTTCATCCAAAGAGATAAATTTTCGACTAAAATTATGCATGTCTAACAAAAAAATGAATTTATAACAAAGTTATTCAACTTTCAACCAAGTAGTTGAATTTTCAATAAAAAAGGTGAAGTTTCAAGCAAGGAGATTAATTTACAATCAACAAGATGAATTTTGAACAAAATACGCCAATTTTTGACGAAATAATAGATTTTTCAAGAAAATCATTAAGTTTTCGACCGAAAAGATGGATATTCAAGCAATATAATTATTTTTCTACCAAAAAAAACGAAATTTCAATGAAATACATGCAGTTTTAACTAAAAAAGACCAATTTTTATCAAAAATTGAATAGTTAAATTTTCAGTAAAGAAAATTAATCTGAAAAAAAAAATTTCCGAAACAATTTTTAACTAAAATCAAGAATCTTCAACCAGAAAAGTGAATTTTTTCCAAAGTAGTTGAACTTTCAACCAAGTAGTTGAATTTGCAATTAAAAAATTTCAAATAAAAAAAAAATGGAATAGTCAAGTTATCAGTAAAAAAAATTAATCTGAAAAAAAATTTTCCGAAACAATTTTGAACTAAAATGAAGAATCTTCAACCAGAAAACTGAATTTTTTTCAAAGTAGTTGAACTTTCAGCCAAGTAGTTGAATTTGCAACTAAAAAATGGTAAAATTAAAAAAAAAATGGAATAGTCAAGTTATCAGTTAAAAAAATTCATTTTCAACAGAACAGAAACAAATTATCAAGAATTTTGTTAAATTTTCCATGAAAATAGTTGAGTTTCTAACTAAAAAAATTATAGATTTGGTGCAGGCTTCAATTATCTTTCTTAATTCATCTTTTTTATTGAATTTAAGTAATTGAAATTTTTTTCAAGTAATTTTTTTTTTGCTGAAAATTTAACTATTCCATTTTTGGTCGAATGTTTTCCTGATTTTGTTAACAATTTTTTTTTATAACATTAATCTTCTTCGTTAAAAAATCATCGTTTTGATTAAAAATGCCTCTTTTTGTTTGAAAATTTAACTAGTTTGTAAAAAATAGTTGTTTTTGTTTAAAATAAACTAGTTTAACTGGAAATATAACTATTTCATGTTTTGTTGAAAATTGATCTTTTTAGTTGAAAATTCACGAATTTCGTTGAAAATTCCTTTTTTGATAGGAAATTGATCTACTTGGTAGGAAATTCATCGTGCTGGTTAAAAAATTTTTTAGTCAAAAATGAATCTCGAAATTTTTTTTTTTATTGAAAATTAACTTTCTTGTTGAAAATTAATTTTTTCCGGCTGAAACTCAACTGTTTTCTAAAAAAAATTTCCCTTTAGTTTAGAACCTTAACTTTTTTGTTGAAAATTCGACTTTTTGGGCAGAAAATAAATTTTCGTTGTTGGAAATTCATCTATTTGTTTAAGGATTTAATTTTTTTTAACTTAATTCTTTTTCGTTGAAAGCTGAAAATTGCACTATTCAATTCAGCTATTTGGTTGAAAATTAATTTTTGTTTGTTTGAAGTTCGCCCTTTGGTAGGTTAACCTTCGGAACTGATAACTCAGCTGGTTAGTTAAAAATTCAAATATTTTGATAAATCTTTAATGATAATGTTGAAAATTACCCTATTTTGTTGAATTAATCTTTTTTGGTCAAAAATCCAATTATTTTTTCGAAAATTGTTCCCCTTAGTTCAAAAATTCATATTCTACGGTAGAAAAGTCATCTTTCTTAGTTTAAAATCAATTTTCTTCTTGAAAATTTAACTATTTGCTTAAAATTTGAACTATTTTATTCAAAATTCATCTTTTTTGCTTGAAAGTTACAATTCTTGGTTGTTAATGCATGTGTTTAGTTAAAAATTAATTTTTGGTTGTTGAAAATTCATCTATTTGGGTTAAAAATTCATCTCCTGTAGTGTGACATCTCCTTCGATTGAAAATTCAACTTTTTTGTTGAAAATGCAATGTATTTCGACGTCAACATTTTGGATTTTAAAGCGGTCAATATAAAATTGAAAACGGCATTCACATTAATTTTATCTAAAAGAATTTATTTCCCCTTTTCGTGAAACGTCATGCGTGAAAATTTGATGGATCAACTTTAAAATTTTTTGTGAGGAATCAACATGAGTTTTGCGGAGATCGCATAATAAGAGAGTGCATAGTTAGAGAGAGAGAGAAATTTCTCAATCCAGACCCTGTTCGGTCGTACGTGCGGTCGTGTGGTCGTGCCGTTCAGTGGCCGTGCGGTCATATGACCATACGTTTTTTCCAATTTACTCTCATCCCAAAAGAAATTTCACTTCAAAAAATGTAATACAAACGTGAAAACCGTCTATGGCCAGCGGTTGCGCTACTTTGTGGCAGGGGGTGGGGGTAAACTACGCTTTCCAAATTGGGGGTGGGGGAAGGCAAACTAGCCCAAAAATGTTAATATAGCTTAAGGATCACCCCTTAGCGGCACCAGCTCTTTGAGAAATATCATGGCGAGATCTGCGCGAAAGATAACTTGGTGCAGGCAAGCATCGGGGCAAAGTGTCCATGTGGCTAATGTTGCCGTGAGGCAAGTGTCGCCGTGTGCTGAATTGGCCGTGCGGTCACACTGACGCAGTTCGCTCGGCTGACTGTTTACAGGTCAGAGCGGATACCGTGACGCTCAACCGGAGATACAGATCGGTCTTTTGTTTCCGTTCATCCCCCATAGCACCTTGCACAAATCCACACCCCCATGAACCACTCCTGATCGCAAAAGAGCCAGCCGTTCCGGATAATGTATGTTGCTGTATGCTAATCGAGAAACGATTCTCATTTGCTTAATCGCTCCCGAATTCCCTCTCAGACTCCCGCCCCCCCCACCTCGGGCCCCCCTCCGTCCTGGGGGTGGCGCTTCTTTGTCCCCTCGATCTGCCGACCTTTTTTTAGCTTTTGCACTCTTTTCGCTTTATCTTAGAAGCGCGTCGAAAGCAATTTTCGAGCCAGCGCTTTTATCTCAGGTGCCGGGAGATTTTTACAATGTCGATTCGTCAGGGGAATTTAAAGTTGCGGCAATTTGGGAGATTTTAAAAGAGAAGACTTTTGATAGGTGGTTCTTTATTCAGCTAATTAAAATTTAATTTGGTCTTATTATCATAACTTTTGATGTGGAGAGAAAAGTTTTTTAAAATACTCTTTTTTCATTTTTAAGAAAAATTTATTTATGATGATGATTATATTATTTGTTCTATACAAACAATTAACCGAAATATACAAAGATTTTATTTATTGTAACTGAAGTATTTATTAAAAGAGAAAAATGTTCTGAATAATATTTTTCCTGAAAAAAGATCTCTTTTCGCTACGCTGGGAATCGAACCACAGAACTACTGATTTCCGGCCAGGTGCTTTCCCATTAAGCTACTAGAGAGATCGAGAGAGGAAACTTTTTTCAGAAATAAACGCATTATTTTGCTAGATGTTAAAAAATCAAATTTTTCAAGGAATCTGTATAATCATCAGAGAATAGCAGAAAATATCTAACGTCTTTTCAGAATAGATAGAGCTATTATAGAAAAATTATTCTGAATAATTTTTGTCTGAAAAAAGATCTTCTCTTTTCGCATATAGATTCCTTGAAAAATTTGGTTTGTGGCATCTAGCAAAATAATGCGTGTATTTCTGAAAGAATTGTCGTCTCCCGATCTCTCTAGTAGCTTAATGGAAAAGCACCTGGCCGGAAATCAGTAGTTCTGTGGTTCGATTCTCAGCGGAGCGAAACGAGATCTTTTTTCAGAAAAAAAGTATTTAAAATAATTTTTCTTTCGTAGCTCCATCTAGTCTGAAAAGACGTTAAATATTTACTGTTATTCTCTAATGATAATACAGGTTCCTGGAGAAAAATGTTATCATTAAGATCAAGCCTTTTCCGTTATTGTTTTCCGTTATTGTTATTCTTTTGAATTAAATTGAATTCTTGTAATTGCCGCGAAATCGTCTGAATTCCTGCGTAGTATATTTTCTGAAATCTTTGAAGTCCTTCAATTTCCTGAAATCCTTGAACTCCTGAGATTTCTTGAATTCTAGGAAATCCTTAAAATCCTTGAACTCCTGAGATTTCTTGAATTCTAGGAAATCCTTAAATTCCTTAAATATCCCTAATTTCTAGAATATTTGAAATTCTCTTAATTCCTTGAATTCTCTAAATTTCCTTAATTCATATAATTCTCAAAAATCCCTGAAATATTTGAATTTCCTGAATTCCTTGAATTTTATAAATGCTCTAAAATCCCTGAAATTCTCTTTAATGCCTAAACTCTTCAAATTCTTTGAATCGCTGGAAAATGAGGGATTCCAGGAATTTATGAAAATTCCTGAATTCCTTCAATATCTAGAACGATTCAAATATTTGATATTTCTTCAATTCATAGAATATTTTGAATTCCTGCAAATCGTTAAGTTTTTTGCATATTTCAAATTCTGTAACTTTTCTTATTTCCTGAAAATCTCTGAAATCCTTGAATGTCATAAATTGCTACAATTTCTCGAATTTCCTAAATAAACGAAATTCCTTAAATATTAGGTATTCCTGAAATTCTTGAATATTATGAATTCCTGAAATCCTGAAATATTATGAATTCATAAAATTCCTAAATATTATTTGAATTAATATTGAATGCTCTCAAATTCTGAGAATTCTTTTAATTTTTTAAGATCCTTGAATATCCTGAATTCCCTCAATATTCTGAATTATTCGAATTCATATGAATTTTCGAAATTCTCGAAACTCCCGGAATTCCTTCAATATCTGTACTCCTTGAATTTTCTGAATTGTCAGAAATTCCTTATTTCTCTGAATTCCCTGAAAACGTTGAATTTCGGCATTCTCTAAAATTTCCTAAATACTTGAATTTCCTGAATTCCTTGAACTTTACGAATGCCCTAACATCCCTGAAATTCTCTTAAATGCCGAAACTCTTCGAATTCTTTGAATTCCTCGAAAATTAAGAATTCGAAGAATTTCTGAATTCCTTCAATATCTAGATTGACTTAAATATTTGATATTCCTTCAGTTAATAGAATATTCTGAATTTCTGTAAATCGTTGAATTTCATGAATATTCCCAATTCCATGACTTTTCTTATTTCCTGAAAATCTTTCAGATCCTTGAACATCATAAATTTCTGAAATTTCTCGAATTTTCTAAATCCCCTCAATTCTTCGAATATTATTAATTCCTGAAATCCGTAAATATAATGAATTCCCTGTACGCTCTTAAATTCATGAAATTCTCTTAATTTTTTAAGATCCTTGAATATCCTGAATTCCCTAAATATTCTGAATCATCCGAATTCATATGAATTTCGGAAATTCTCTCAACTCCCCGAATTCCGTCTATACCTGAACTCTTCGAATTTTCTAAACGGTCAGAAATTCCTTATTACTCTGAATTCCCTAAAAAAGGTGAATTCCCAGACTTTTCTAAAAACGCTGAAATACTTGATTTTCCTGAAATTTTTGTATTTTATAAATGCTTTAACATCCCTAGAATTCTCTTAAATCCCTCAATTCTTCGAATGGAATATTCGAATGCTTTATTCGCATAGCATATTCTGAATTCCTGTAAATCGTTGAATTCCTTGGATATTTCAAATTCCATGACTTTTCTTATTTCTTGAAAATCTCTAAAATCTTTGAACATCAAAAATTCCTGAAATTTTCGAATTTTCTAAATTCCCTACATTCCTTGAATATTATGAATTCTTGAAATCCTTAAATATCATGAATTCCTGAAATTCTTAAATATTATGAATTCCTGAAATCCTTAAATATGATGAATTCCTGAAATCCTTGAATATTATGAATTCCTGAAATTCATGAATATCAGGAATTCCTGAAATTCTTAAATATTATGAATTTCTGAAATCCGTAAATATTGTGAATTCCTGAAATTCTTAAATATTATGAATTCCTGAAATCCGTGAATATTATGAATGACTGAAATCCTTAAATATGATGAATTCCCGAAATCCTTGAATATTATGAATTTCTGAAATTCATGAATATTAGGAATTCCTGAAATCCTTGAATATTATGAATTCCTGAAAATCATGAATATTATGAATTCCTGAAATTCTTAAATATTATGAATTTCTGAAATCCGTAAATATTGTGAATTCCCTAAATGCTATTAAACCCCTGAAATTGATTAAAATCCCTAAACATTCTGATATCCTTAAATTTCCAGAATTTCTTGAATTATCTGACTTCCTGAAAATCTCTGAAATCCTTGAATGTAAAAAAATCCTGAAATCTCTGGAATTTTCTAAATTCCCTACATTCTTTAAATATTATGAATTCTTGAAATCCTTAAATATAATGAATTCCTGAAATTCTTAAAAATTATGAATTCCTGAAATCCGTGAATATTATGAATTCCTGAAATCCTTGAATATTATGAATTCCTGAAATTCATGAATATTAGGAATTCCTGAAATTCTTAAATATTATGAATTTCTGAAATCTGTAAATATTGTGAATTCCCTAAATGCTATTAAACCCCTGCAATTCTTTAGAATCCCTAAATATTCTGATATCCTTAAATTTCCAGAATTTCTTGAATTGTCTGACTTCCTGAAAATCTCTGAAATCCTTAAATATAAAAAATTCCTGAAATCTCTGGAATTTTCTAAATTCCCTACATTCCTTAAATATTATGAATTCTTGAAATCCTTAAATATAATGAATTCCTGAAATTCTTAAATATTATGAATTCCTGAAATCCGTGAATATTATGAATGACTGAAATCCTTAAATATGATGAATTCCTGAAATTCTTAAATATTATGAATTCCTAAAATCCGTGAATATTATGAATGACTGAAATCCTTAAATATGATGAATTCCTGAAATCCTTGAATATTATTAATTCCTGAAATTCATGAATATTAGGAATTCCTGAAATTCTTAAATATTATGAATTTCTGAAATCCGTAAATATAATGAATTCCCTAAATGCTATTAAACCCCTGAAATTCTTTAAAATCCCTGAACATTCTGATATCCTTAAATTTCCAGAATTTCTTGAATTATCTGACTTCCTGAAAATCTCTGAAATCCTTGAATATCAAAAATTCCTGAAATTTCTCGAATTTTCTAAATGCCCTACATTCCTTAAATATTATGAATTCTTGAACTCCTAAAATATAATGAATTCCTGAAATTCTTAAAAATTATGAATTCCTGAAATCCGTGAATATTATGAATGACTGAAATCCTAGAATATTATGAATTCCTGAAATTCATGAATATCAGGAATTCCTGAAATTCTTAAATATTATGAATTTCTGAAATCCGTAAATATTGTGAATTCCCTAAATGCTATTAAACCCCTGAAATTCTTTAAAATCCCTGAACATTCTGATATCCTTAAATTTCAAGAACTTCTTGAATTATCTGACTTCCTGAAAATCTCTAAAATCCTTGAACATTCTGAATTCTCTGAAATGCCTGAATTCAATGATATCCCTAAATTATATGATATCCCTAAATTCTTCTAATTTATCTGATTTCCTTGGAATTTTTTGCATTATTTTGAATTCTTTTTCAGAATTAGGGAATTCCAAAGAATTCAAAGAGTTCAGATAATTCAAATAATTCCACGATTCCAGAAAATTTTAAGTTTGCCAAGAAGGGGATTTTCTCCATGCATTTCCAATAAGAAGTCTTTTTTTGTGACAATGGTTACATTTTATTGCTGCAGCAACTATTCAAACAAAAAGAGTGACCAAAAGCGACTAATCAATATCCAAAAAAGCAGTCGTTTATTTAAACCACAAAACAAATTGGGTTGACACAATAATTGTCCAATACATGGACTTTATATAATTTTTCCCCCAAAATAGAATGGCGCATTCACTTTTTCCTTAACTCAAATATTTGAGCAGATTCTTTAAACACTTTTTTTTCTCTATGAAAAATCATTCATTGATGAAATTCTCTCAGACCATTATAAACTGCTTTATCATATCAAATAATCTGCCACCCATTGGGCTTACTAGTTAAAAAAATGTTTCATAAAAATTGATGACAATATGCAAATTTTTTGTTACTAAATACCAGGGCAATTTTAGTACGAACCCATTTTTATCTATAACAAACGGAAACACTGGATTATTTGTTTAAATAATTTATTTTCAATAATAAAGTAAAATGATGAATACAATTTATATAGGGTAAATCTGTCTTCAATAATTATAATCAAGAACGAGTATTTTAAAGAAATTTATATCGAAATAAAAAAATCATGAACTGACTGATGCATTATCAAAAGACTGAAGCCTTCACAACTATAATACATTGACTTTTCATCATTTCTAATTACAAGTAACTTGCAATATTTTGATCCAACTTTGGAACAAAAACAATATTATATTTAAATTTTACATTCTTTCTATTGAATTAATAGTGTGAACGATTACGATCTACTCTTATTTCAACCGCTTTATACGAAATGATTTTGTAACTGGGCGATGGGAACCCACTGGAGTGTCATCTATTTCTTCTTGGGTCATTAAGGTAACTTTACCGCTTCTCATGTTGACTTTCGCCCGTTTCCTATGTCCTATATATATTCCAGCAAGAAAATAAGTGCTCTCCAATATTGCAAAGGCTTCACCATCGGATGTTGATATCACAATTTGTTCTTGAGTTGTCATTGGCTCCATGGTATTAGGTCCTGCTCTCATCTTAATATTTCTATCGTCAGGAAAAGTGTATCTTCGAAGTTCAAATACCCGGCGCGGATTTGTTTTGGAAGTAAGCCGAAGAAATTTAAAATATTCAAGACCATATCCAATTTTGTCAGAAGAAGGGAGTCTGGTGGGGGGAACTATTCTCCTGGCACGAGCTGGCGGCTTCGCAGGAGAAGACCTGTCTGGAGAATGAGGTCTGGCAGGATGAGACCCGCCAGCAGAAAACTCGGTAGGAGGAACCTCGGCAGGATGAATACCGACAGGATGGAATCCGACAGTAGGAACCTGAGCAGGATGAAACCCGATAGGAAGCGTCTCGGTATGATTAAACCCATCAGCAGGAAACTCGGCAGGGTGAAATCCGGCAACAGGCAATTCGGCAGCAGGAAAATTGGCAGAATGAATCCCAGCAGGTGGATGCGTGGCAGAAGAAGACCTGGACCTCAACCCTTCAGGAGAACTGTGTCTGTCAGGAGAATAAGAAGTCGTGGGGCGAGGCACACCAGGAATAGGGGCGCCATTAGGTAAACACTCAAATTCTGAACTTCGTCCTGCAACAAAAAACGGAGGATAAGATTTATCCAAAGTATGAGCAGTAATGCAGAATGCGGATTTTCAAAAATTTGACAGAATTTTGGAATAAATCCCACGATTAACACAATTGAAAATGTTCACTCTTGTGGAAGTTCAAACACATTTTCATAAAGCTACCTCCTTAAAAGGAACGTGTGTTAACTTTGGTCTTACGAAGAATTAAAACTCATGTTCACAATTCACCAATAGTTAAACTTGAAAGAAAACATTCTTTCCGAAGTTCAACATATTAAATGCAATTGAAAAAACTTTAAAATTGTTCTTCTTATAGTAATGATCTTACTGGAAATCTCATTAATATTGAGAAGCTTCCTGAAAAAGTAGTTGTTACAGTTACAAAAAATTGATGTGTCTTATAATTGTGTTGAAGAACAAACAAGTAATAGTAACAAGAAACAATTTTTGGGTTATGCTAATTCGTAGATCATAAATGAAGGATGTTTCAACTCAAAATGAATGATGCGCATCAAATGATATTTTAAGTGTTAATTAATTATGCTTTGCCAGCATTAATTTATGTAGAGAATGTATATTGAGAACTAGCCACCCAGTCTAAAAAGTACCCCTTCCAGATCTCCCTAGCCTTGAGCACTTACTTTTGAGTGTACAAATATTCCTCCTTGAAATCACCCTGACCTTAGTTTATAGGATTTAAAAAAATTCTCGGCTTTTCAAAGATTTGAAGGGATTTTAATACATTATGTGACCGTCAGCAAATAAAGGGACCTTACGTGCGGTGGCTTGATTTTACAGGAAGAACAATTGAATAGGTGGTCCAGCACAAGAATTCAATTAAAGGATCTTAATTAGCAGCTTCATAACAATTCCAGTTTTTTAGAAATAGTTATAATATTTCTTATAATAAACAAGCAAATAAAAAACTATCGATTGGTGAAAAGGCTAAAAATCGATTTTTTCACACATTTCCATGGATTTCCAAAAATTTGTGTAGTGTTTTACGGAATTTTAAATCTTTCAAGGAACTTCAGAGTATTCTGGGGGATTTTAAAATATTTTCAAGGATTTCAGGCGATTCAAAAGGATTGAAAAGTATTTCCACATATTTAGATTGGGATTGAATCTATAATAAAGTGGACAAATTCTCATTTGTGGAAACCTTCAAAACTTTTGTGAAAATATAGATATATTATTACATTATTATATTTACCAATAGTATTAAGGACAATTGCTAATGAAAGGACCAGAGTTAAAAGAATCTTCATTTTTTCAACTAATGTGAAGCTGATTACTGTATATCTAAAGAATTTGGTTAACTGTGCAGCTAATTAATATTCTGGTAGTTCTTATCTCATGAAATATATATGGCTCGAGATTGTACTTGGGAGATATTTATGTTTCATAAATCAGTTTTGGAACAGTTTGGAAATTTTGTCGACATCTTTGTGAACGTATCTAGTAAGATTAAAAAAGAAGAATAAAATGTGGTCTGAGTCATCTAGACTGAAAAAAATTCCATATTACCCCGTGGATGGGGCTACTATGTGCGAAATGATTAGTTAAATAATTATTTCATAAGACAAGACCACATGAATATCTTCCACTAGGTATCATAGAGTAAAATGAATAAAGCTTTGTTTGAAAATATTTCAAAAAAATTTTTGTCAAAAAAAGCAAAACTATAAGTACTTTCCAATAGTGCAGAGGCACCAACATCGGATGTTAATATAACAATTTCTTCTTGATGTAAAATAATTTCTCCAAGAGGAGAAAAAGGAAAAATTATGTTGGTCATTCGTTCCAACTAAAAAACTCAAACTTTTATTTCTAATAAATAGAAGTGTCCAAATCCATACATTTGGCCGAAGTTTCGACACGGCTTTATGTATTTTTCAAGGTTGAATTAAACGATTCCATAGTGTAAAAAAACGGCGATATAAAATTCAACGAGACGCGTTATGTCAAAATTACATTTAAAAAAATACGAAGACAGAATTAATTGTGCAAAATATTGTAAATCTTTAAATCAAAGACATTTAGTTTATTTTTGGTTTTATTGTCAATCTGCTATACAACGATTGAGTATTTTAATTAGACACATTCATAATCAGTAGGTACACTTTCAAATATGATTTTTTATAACACACAGAATCTCGTTTCCCTGAAATAAATTACGGTTAAATTTGTACTGATTAGAGACAAACTTCGAGTTTGGAGATTATAGCAATACGAACGTTTGTTCAGGTGCTTGTTACAGTATATAAATTATACTATATTTCTTATTTCATGAATCATATGCCTTAAGCTTGTGCCTGTGAGATATTGAGACTTTATAATTCTGTCCAAGCAATGCAAATTTGGTTACCTAATCAGGTTTAGTTTAGGAAAATAAAGCGATTTTTTTCTATTTCTGTCTAAATCTGAATTGGAGATATCTCAAACCATGCAGACATAAAAAATATTCCCTTATATCCTCGTGCATAGGGTTATTATAGGAAAAATGATTTGCTTGTTAATAAGTTTGTTGAATAATTTTTCCTTGGGACTAGACAAATATTTGTAGGCTCATAGGAGATTACAAAAAATTTCAAAGAACTGGATAAGGTTTTAGTAGGGTTTTAAAAGATTCTACAGCGTTTTGAGACATTTCAACAGATTTAATAGAATTTTAACAATTTCGTTTAATTTTGTAAATTTGAAGCTATTTCTGAGTATTTAGAGTGATTTTGAATTTTTCGAAAGGACCAATATAACAGCATTTGAAGGGATTTCAAACCATTTCGACAGATTTAAGTCAGGATAGAATCCGGATTAAACGTATGGCCATGTCTCAAGACCGTAAGAGATGCTACAGGGCACATCGAAATTAGAATGACAGCTTGGTGAAACCGTGGTGTGTCTTGAGGACACGGAGTGACCCACGGATGACAATCCTCTGAATTTGTCTCGCAAAGGCGGATATGGCTTTCAGTTTACGAACCAGTGATAGCTTCGCTCTTCTGATAGCTCCGATTACAAGGACAATCATTTCAACCGAATATATTTTGGTTACATTTTTCGCAGCTTCCATATAACGCCTCGACATCTCTCCACCTTTTCCTTCTCCTTAGCTGTGATGTTGTAGTCGGCCGGATCCAAAAATTCGATCACGAGTACAGTTTGTTTTCCAAAGTCCTGTAGAACGATGTCAAGCCTGAAGTATGCAATGGAGACTGCTGTCCAAAACTCGTAGTTCCAGAGTATTATGCATTTCCTGTTCTGGTCAATTAACTATATCGCCTTAGGAGCGTTCGGCAGTACATAGTCGCGGCTAACACCGTAAGAACTATAAAATATGTAGTAAATCTGCGGTACACTAAGGTGGAAATGAGACCGTTTTGGCACGCAAAAATGAAACCCTCTGCGCTTAAATTAATTCCGGATTATTATAGAAAAGCAAACGGCAAGAAGCTTTAAAAACATGTAAAGAAACGCTCCTTCGCCGGTCGTCTCGGGATTCTAGACCATTTTCAGGAGAAGATATTTTCCTTTTGAGAGGATGAGAGTTGTACCCAGTTTAATTTGGTTATAAAGACATTGGAGATTTTGAAGTTTTCTCCCGCTATTACGGCGACAGATATATACAACCGCGGAACGGGTGAATTGATATACAAAATCTTTTGTATATGTATAATTTTATGCGTAGCGACGTCAGTGGTCGTAAGCTCGAGCTTTGCTCATGAAACCATCCCAAACAAGTAGAGTAGAATCGGGATGGTAAGCATGATAATCGCAGACACTTCATTCAACGGCGTCAGATTTGAAGACCAAATATGTCAATAAAGATGCTTATATCTGCTTCGGAGACACTCATTCACTGATGCTATGTCCTGAATGCGGATTTGAGGCATGCCTAGGTATGCATAGGTCACTACAGCGTCAATATGTCTAATATCACTCATATCTACGAGCTTAGGTTTAGCGGAAACGCTAGTAATTTATCCTCACTTGAGATGAATCTTGACACACTTCTCCTATCCAAAATCCATACCAATCTCTCCTGTGTACTTATTAGCGATATTCAAAGCACTCTGAAGTTTTTTTTACCAGAAGAATAGATCTTCAGGTCATTTATACAAAATACACAAGTGATCTTATGCTTGCAATGATTAGTGTTGCCGCAGAAGTATCCAGGAGAATTTCGTAGGGCGGAGCTGTTCGTTGTCACACGATGATTTCCAGATGAGATAGTGAATATAGTTTTTCGAACTGGCATCAATCTCTCTATGCATCTCATCATGTGTGGATAAACCTTCAAGCTTTCAAACAGACAGAAGATAAGTCTTCTTGTTTAGTTCATGCAAGCGTCTTCTGGCCTTTTGATTCATTGTCGGTTTTACCTTACGACTTGAATTAGCCACAGCTCTCGCCGGACTCTAAACTTAACAGTTCATTCTCTAGAGGACAGAATTCTTCGAGATATCATCACGAGGAAAGGCATCCATTTCAGCCAGATCTTGGGGCTTTGGAGAAACCTGGATGTAATGTTTCTCCTTGTCCTGAAATCGCTATCATCTCTCAGGCGGTACCTGCTTTCCGCAGTTGGTCTCAATGTCGCTTTCGCTTCTTTGACTGCGGCTTATCTATGCAACGGTTGGGGAAGCGTTTTGCGTTCATATCCAGTTTTCGAAAGGTAGGCAGCTAGATTTTGCAAAGAGTGTTGCAAAATGTGCTGACGATCTGGGTGTTTCTGGCACCACAGCGTGTGCATACGCGCCATAAAGCCTCCGTGAACAGGGATTCTGGCACTGTAGCAGTCCAGAAAGTCATCATTGAGTCGATTCGTCCACTTACTGTGAGCATATGTCCAAATGAAGAATTTGGTTAAGAGTGTAGCTAATGAATATTCTGACAGTTCTTATCTCATTGATTATTATATATGTCTCAAGCTTGTTTTTATGATATATTTGTAATACATTAATCAGCTTTTAAACTGTTTGCAAATGTAGACTTCTTCCTGCTGGTATCTATTGAAAATAAAAATAAAACAAGAAAATTCTGTTTCAGTCATGTAGACTAAAGAAGAATCCCATAATTATAGAGACTTAAATGAAATTCGTAAGAAATTGTAAGAATATAATTGAATAAAATGTTAGAAATTCCAAATTTTTTATCTAATTGGGTAAAATCGGAGTTAACGGAAATGGATGGGTCCTTTATATTTCTGTGGAAGGCTCGTGCATCCTGTTTTCGAGCAGCTGTTGTATGAAGATGATCCTCTGTGCTTTCTTTATCCTGTCTTTCAGAAGTGGGTATTCGAAATGGATAATATTTGCTTCACTTTCTTCACACCTGATGTTGAAGTCGAGGCCAAGTGTTTCAGCAGCCTTCTGCTCTACTTTGTACAGGAACACTGTGCTGCCCACTTCTTCGTGTTTCCGGACAATTTCACGAACAAGGTCTGATCCATATGCAACAATATATGCTGTACCCAGAATGGTTCTGTTGTTATGATACTAAAGATTTAATATTACGCGACCACCTTCACAAAAAACCAATCACGTCCAGGCACGTCCTGGTACGGGTTGATCTTCACAGCTCCAAGGTGTAATATACCGCCCCTATCGACGAGCACAGGATCCTAGGAAATACCAGCAAATCGTTATCACTTTAAAGGAATCCTGCCGCATTTTTGTAAACCAAATGTCACCTCAATCCTCAAAGTGTACTCTTTGACAATCCTTAGAGCTAGTCTCAGTTTTTCTGCATTCATAACATAGACCTTAAGATTATCAATGTATGTAAAATACATGTGTGACCTTACGCCTTTAAGATTCAGGTTTGCCGCAGAAGTCACACGGAAAAAGTACCCTTCGGAAGGTGAAACTGTTTGTATTCACTCTGCACTTCTCAGATACGATAGTGATACTGGCTTTTCCAGCTACGCATTAGTCTTCGTATGCCAGCCACTATATCCCAATACACCAGCAAGCTTTCCAATAATGAAATGATCAGCCTATAAAAGGCTGAATCGAAAGAAGATATTAATGGAAAGGCATCAATTCCAGCAAGAATATACGTATCCTTCAATATGGCAAAGACATCACCATCGGATGTTGATATAGCAATTTGTTCTTCGGTCAGGATAGGCTCATAGGTATTAGTTGATATTGTCAATTGAAGTGGTGTATCGGCAGGAAAAGTGTATCTTCGAAGTTCAAATATCAGGTGCGGATTGGCACGGGAAGTAAGCCGAATAAATTAAAAATGTTCAAGTCCATATCCAACTTTATTAGAAGAGGGAAGCTTGGTAGGTGGTACTATGAGCCTGAGAGAAGGAAGAAGCCTTGGAGGAGATGACTTGTCTGGAAAAGTAGGTCGAACAGGATCAAAACCGGCAGGAAAGTTTCCAGAAGGATATCTGGACCATGACCTTTCACGAAAACAAAATGTTTCAGTACGAGCAGCACCAGGAATAAGGGCATTATTAGGTAAATGCTTGGATTGTGAACTTAACTCTGCGACAAGAATTAGAAAATTTCATATTTTATGTAGCTAAGGTAATACAAAATCTAAATACCCAAAAGTTTGTATGAATTCCGTAATTAGTCGCACGATTAACAAAAATTAAAATCATACGTAATTTTTTTGAGAGTTTGAACCTTAACCGCGGTTGTACTTTCAAATTTGATTTTAATATTTAAATATATAAAAAAGTATTTTGCGAAAAAAGCAAGTGCAAATTAATCATAGATAGCTGGAGGTTCGAGTAATTTTCCTCACTTGTTACGGTAAGCCTACACAAATTTGTAAACAAATGTGCAAAGTTAATCAAATTGCTTAGGCATATCTTAACATATAATATTGATTAAAAGAAAATTAATCAACATTCATGAACAATTTTATGCCAGGCGACCTAATAGTGTAGGCTTCAGGTTGAAAGAATTACAAAAAATTAAATGAATTTAATATAAATTTTTGAATCTTCAAAAATATTTATTGAATCAACATTTCTAAAGAGATTTCTTGGTATTCTGATAACAAAGTGAAATTTGAAGTTACAGATTTTAAAATGAAATTTGGAAAATATTTTTGATATTTAAATTAAAAAAATCTAGTTTATATTTGGTTTTATGATCAATCTGCTATAAAACCGTTGAGTATTTTAATTGAACAAATTCCTTATTAATAAGTAAACTTTTCTAATACCATTTTTTATAACACGCACATTGTGGTTTCCCCCGCAATAAATTAAGATTAAATTTGTTCTCATCAGAGACAAACTCAAATAGCGTATGTAAAAAAATATCTTTACGAACGACTATCCAGGTGCTTTATTACAGTATATAATATTCACTATATTCCGTATTTCCTAAATTATATATGCCTTGAGCTTGTCTTTGTGAGATATTTATATTTCATAAATCATTCCAAGCAATTAAAATTTGGTTACCTAATCAGGCTTAGTGTGAAAAAATATAGCGATACTTTTTATTTGCGAGTCTAACAAAGAATCTATGATTAAGATCTCTCAATCTATTCAAAATTATTACGGACAGCTTCCTCAGGTCGTCTCATAAGATTAAAAGAAATATGTAATTTTCTTTGAGATATGTAGACTTGAAATGTATCCGCTCATATTCCCGTGAATAAGGATATTACGGGAAAAATGATTTGCTTGTTAATGAATTTGTTGAATAATTTTTGCTTGGGCCAGGACAAAGATTTCTAAGTTCATAGTAGAATAAAATGAATAACAAGGGATTTGATAAGATTTTAGTACAGTTTCAATATATTTCGCAGCGTCTTGAGATATTTCAACATATTTCATAAGATTTAGTCAAGGGACTACAACGTATTTCCACAGATTCAAATAAGGATAGAACTTAAATTACGGCTGGAAAGTTCTTATTTATGGAAACCTTTAAAATGATAAATAACCATAAATATATATGCAATTATATCATTATATCTACCAAGACGTTTAAAAATAACTGCCAATTATAGGAGAAGAGTTAAACGGATCTTCATTTTTTCTTACTCATAAAAAACTGATCACTCTTTTAATAAACAATTTGGTTAGTAGTGTAACTAATGATTAGTCTGGTGCTTCATTATATTATAATAATAATATAATATATATAATATAATAAGATAATGGAGTGACAGGTGGTGAGAAGATTTTACGGAATTTGTGTGGAAAGTGTGAGTGGAGTATGAGGGTGGAAGTCTAGGAGGTAAGTAGGGTGGTGTGGGGTGAATTGGGAAGATAAGCAGTAATTTTCAGCGTAGGTGTGAGGTGGGATTAAAGTAGATAGAGAGAGTGAGGTTAGGTCGGCAAGGAGTCGGAGGAGTTTGTGGTCGGGAGTCTTGGGCCGTCGAGGGGTCAAGGGTGGGTCTCGCAGAGTGAGGGGGTGTTAAGGGAGAGAAAGGGGTGTCTGCAGGGGCTGTGAGGAATAGAAAAAAAGGGAAAATTTGGCGGCGATTCTGCAGAGACATCTGTCGGCTGCGGAAGGTACTGCATGGAGAGGTCCCAGTTAGCGGCTGCAGAGCGGGAGGTGAGCAGTGACAGTGCTGGCAGTGCTGCTAGTGAAATTGACGGAGAGGAAATTTTTCACATGCCACGACGACCAACAGTGCGTGGTCCGGTGTCGAGCAGTGCGTCAAGGAGAAGGAGAAATCGGAACTGTGGAAACGAAGGAAGCGAGAAGGTAAGGGAGAGAGCGTCGAGCGCAAGTGACGGGGAGGATCTGTTCAAGAGGAAGAGAGACAGCCAAGAGAGTCCGGAGAAAAGCGAGGTTGAGAGCCCATTTGAAAAAAACGGGATGACACGTAGGTCACCCCCCCCCCACCCGAAGGATGGAAGGGAATTTGGAGAAGGAGGCTCTCGGCATGCTGATAGGCGAGATCACGGGTAAGGGGGACTAAGGATCAGATGGAAGGCATGAGGGAGGACTTTAGAATTAGAGATGAGAAATGGGAAAAGAAGGTGAAAAAGCTGAGGGAGAGAGTAGAAGGGTTAGAGAGGGAAAGGAATTAAAAAGAAGTTGGAATAAAGCAGATGGATGAGGAGATTAGGGTGTGGAAGGAAAGGGCGGCAAAAAAGACTTGAGAAGGTGGAGGGTAGGATGAAAATGGAAGTAGGAGACGGGGGTGGGGGGAGTGAGATTAAAGATAATTGAGAGAGGGTAGAGAATATAATAGAAGAGAAAGTGAGGCGCGTAGGAATGAAAAAAAGGAGAGGGCGGATAGGGAAAGAATAAGGGCAATGGAGTTGAGCATGGAGAGAAAAGAGAAGGCAGACAAGAGAAATCATATCGTGATTAGAAAGTTAAAGCTTAAGAGCAGGGAAGAAAGGGAAGGCATGGAAGCGCTGCTACAGAGCATAGGGTGGGTTAAAGACATGTTAGGGAAAATAAAGTTGAAGGGGAGAAAGGAGAAGGAAGTCGCGGTTGTGGAGTTGGAGAGCTGGGAAGAAAAGTTGGGGGTAACGCGCAATAAGAATAGGATAAATGATGAGAAAGTTTTCATCGATCACGATTTGAGGAGAAAGTAAAGGGATGTGCAGAGAATGCTGTACGACAGGGCTTGGAGGGAGAGGAGAGAAGGGAGATCAGCGTAGTAGGATATCGGAAAATAGGAGTAGACGAGAAAATGTGGGTGTGGGACGAGGAGTAAGAGGTGTTCAAGGAACTGCATGGAAATTTTTTCCGCAGAATGTAGGGGGGTGGGGGCAATGCAGGGTAGAGGAGTAGTTAAGGTGCTGTATTGGAACGTAGCAGGGGTAAAGAAGAACGATGAGGAGTTCTGGTGGTATATCCAGGAATTGGATGTTGTGGGAATGGTAGAGACGTGGGTAGAAAGAAAGGAATGGGATAGAATAGAACCAAAGCTGCCAAGGAGGTACAGGTGCAGACTCCAGGAGGCGGTCCAGGAGGCGGATGGAATGAATTAAAGGAAGGGTGGAAGACTTGCTGGGCGAAAGAGAGGAGAGTATGGTAGTACTGGGTGGGACTTCACTGCGAGGATGGGGAGGGAAGGGAGTCTTTACAGGGATGGGGAAAGTTTCGAAAGGAAATCGAAGGATGAGACAATAAATAAGAAGGGGGAGTTTCTAAGGGACTGAATGGAGGATAGAGGCTGGGCGGTGGCGAATGGTATGGGAACTGGGGACGAAGAGGAAGAATACACATATGGAAGTAAGGTGGGGGTATCGCTGATAGAATACGTGGTCATGAATATGCAAGGATGGAAGGAGACAGAGAAATTCGCAGTAGAGGGGAGGGTGGAATCAGACCATCAGTCATCAAGACTGTGGATAAGAGGGGAAGCTGGCGGAAGGCAAGGTGGGACAGAAGTCTCGATAGGGGAGAGGGTGACCTGGACAAGGAAGACGATCGAGAAGTATCAGGAGCAGTTAGAAAAGGTACGCTTTGAAGGGAAGTCGGTGGAAGAGATATGGTAAGATCTGAAAGAGAAGGTGAAAGGGTGTGTGCAAAAGAAGGTATTCAGAAAGACGAAGAAAGAAATGGTGAAGCCGTGATGGGATTGGGAATGTAAAAAGATAGAAAGGAAGGTGAATAGGAAGTACAAGGAGTGGAAAGAGGGTAATGCGAAAAGGGAGGAGTACGTAAAAATGAGGAGGGGGTTTAGATTGATGTGTAGGAAGAAAGAACTGGAAAGGGAGAAAGATCTGGAACAGAAGTTGGGAAATGTTAAGACAGAGTGGGACGTCTGGAAGATAATAAATAGGTTGAGAAAGCATAGAGTGAGGATAAACGAGAAAATAGGGAGTGAGGAGTTGAGGAAGTTTTTCAAAGAATCATTTCAGGGTTCAGATGCAAGGAAGAGGGATGGTGGGAGTAGAAGAACGGGGGAGGCAGAGATTTAGGAGTTGTATGACGATGAGATGCAGAAGCAGATAAGGAAGTTTTTAAGGTCAAAAGCAGCAGGGCTGGACGGGGTAGACAACGAAGCATGGCTGCTTAGTACACAAGATGTTAGGGAGAGGATAAAGGAGGTAGTGGAGAAAGTATTGAGGGAGGAGGGTTTCGCAGGAGGGTGGAGAGAAGGATTAATAGTGCCACTGTATAAGAGAGGAGTTAGGGATAGACAGGAAAATTATAGAGAGATTACCCGAATGAATAAAGTATACGCGATGGTGGTGGCAAAGAGACTGCGGAAGGATGTCGAGGGGAAAGGGATATTGCCGGAGACGCAGGCGGGCTTTAGGATAGGAGGGAGTTTGTGGGAGGCGATGGAGGATAGGGGAGTGGAATGAGGCCTGTTCGAAAAGATAAGGGAGATATATGAAGAGATCAAAAATAAGGTGAAAGAAGGGGAGGGGATTTCGGAGGGATTCTGGATGGATAAGGGGTTAAGGCAAGGGTGTCCGCTTAGCCCAACGCTTTTTGCGATTTTAATTGCGAGTCTGGAAAGTAAGCTGGAGGCCGAAGTGGCAGGAGGAGTCAGGAAAGAAGGGATTAGCATCTGGTCGCTAGCGTATGCAGATGACATGGCGTTGCTGGCAAGAAGCGGGAAGGCTTTAAAGGAGATAATTCAGAAGTTGAGAAAATACCTGGATAAGAACAGGTTAGAGCTGAATTCGGGAAAGTCCAAGGTTATGGTGCTCAGAAAAGGAGCGGAGTGAAAGTGGAAGGGAAAGGTGGTGCAGGAGGTGGAAGAGTTTGTGTACCTAGACTTCTTGTTTCGGAGGAAAGGGGAAGTAGATGGTCACATGAAACAGAGAGTGAGGAGGGCGAATGTGGTGATGAGGCAGATGTGGCGGTTGGGACAGAAGTTATTTGCAGATCATTTTGGCAGGAGAATGAAATTATTAGACTTACTAGTGATGAGTGTGCTATTGTACGGAGTAGAGAGGGGGGGGGGGAAGGAAAGTAAAGAGGTGAATAGGACACAGGAGAGGTATGTAAAGTGGACACTGGTGCTGGCAAGGAACACGCCTAATTATATTTTTAGGAGGAAGACGGGGAGAACGAGTGTAGGGATTCTAGCGGAAAGTCGGGCGTGTAGATATAAGGAGAAATTTTTGGAAGAGGGGGGAAGTAAGCTGGGTAGGAAGTGTTGGTGGGAGAAGGAGAACAGGAGAGGGGGTGGAAAGATGGAGGTTGAAAGGGAAAGGTATTTTAGAACGAATGGACTTCAGATGGATGAAGCTAGAAGGATGCACGAGGACGGAAGGAAGGTATATGAGTTGGTTAAGAAAAACGATATGAAGACAGAGAAGACAGCAGGGGAAGAGAGAATAAGAGAGTTAAGGTGTAACGGGAATTATGTCTGGATTAGGCCAAGTGCGAGAGCGCAATATTTATGTGAGAAAGGAGAGAAAGGAAGTCAGGAGCTTATAGCCAGGATGAGATGTGGTTGCATGGAGGGTTTTAATAGGTACTGGCTCTCTAGGGAGAAGAGGATATGTGAACTGTGTGAGAAGGGGGATACAAGAGTGAAGCACTGGTTGGAGGAGTGCGTAGAGGTGGAAAGGAGTGGGATAAGCATGGAGGTATTGATGCATGAAAGGGGGGACGAAAGGGCAGTAGCATGGGTGAAGGGAGTGTTGAGTAGGATGGAGAAGAAGAGAAAAAGAGGAGGAAGAGGAATGGAGAAGGAAAGATTGTGAATAGGAGCGGAAGTAGATATAAGTAATCTGTTATTATCGTAAATAGTAGATAAGTATTAGGTATGAGCCGCGAAAGCAGAGTTTGGCAATGCGAGGCAATGCGAGGTATTGCGAAAAGTAGGGACATGCGAGCGAGGCGAGGTGAAGCAAGGAATGCAAGGCGATAAGAGGCGATAAAATTCTGTAAAGAATGGAAGTGCAAGCAAACCAATTCGGCTAATATGGGCATTATAATCTTCACTCTGAATGCATGCATGAATTAAAAGGGGGATCTGGAGAGATCGGATTTCCCGAGATTTCGACAGGGCACTTGATTTCAATGAAACGATAACACTAAACCTGGATGACACCTGAGAATGTTGCAAAATAAAAAAAAAAGTGGCGCTGCTTCGGTGCCGTTAGCAGATACACACGAGACATGCATGCGCATCATCCCATCACTTTCATTCAGTCGTGCGTATTTCATCAAAAGATAACAATTGGTTCCACACTGATTACGTAGATAAGAATCATTTTTTGTTGTTGTTATAAGAGCAACAAATCTGTAGAAACTCACTGTTTTCAATGCCCAGATTTGCAAGGTCAACTTTCAGCTGTTCCTAAAGTCGTAAAAATATTAAGAATTGTGTTCATTAGAATTTTTAATGCAAGAAAAAATGATCTCCGGCTTGAATGGAGATATCAAGGTGAATCAAGGTTTAAAAGAAAGAGCTCAGTACAAATATGCCAAGGCACTTGGGAGATGGATGCGCAAAGCTGTCATCCTTGGGTCTCTTCGTGTCCTCCAGACTCCATCTGTCGATCGTGTGGTGTGGCTATAACAGTGATTTACCGCGGGTCCGTGGTTGTAACTACCAAGTTAATTATATGAAGCTACATCTTCAAATGGTAACGATAACGATAATAACATTCTTCAGAAAAGTATTTGACGCGTCTCTGAAAATTAATACGCGTATTTAAATCATCATACACCCAAGATAATTCTTCTTCTAAAATAATTTTCAAAAAAACAGAATTTTTTCTGTTTCTTTTCAAAAAACTGGCTCCGACATTACCGAATCATTGAAACCTTGGAAAATATGATACATTCCCCTTTTATTGTTATTTTTAATTACAAGCTACCTGAAACACATCAATTCAACTTGAAATCACAAACAATATAATATTTAAGTTTCAAATGTTTGTATGGATCCAATGATAAAAGGATTACGGTTTACGCTCTCTTTATCCGCTTTACTCGAAAAAAAGTCAAGATTGGGCGTCGGCGACCTACAGGAGTATCATCGATTTCTTCTTGGGTCAATACGGTAACTTTGCCGCTTCCAATTTTGATTTTCACACGTTTCATACGTCTGTTGTTATAAACATAGAGACCAGCAAGAACATTAGTACTCTCCAATATTGCAAATACGTCACCAGCAGGTGTAGATATAACAATTTGTTCTTGATTTGGCAGAAACATGAAGGTATCTCTTCCTCTCCTCAATTTGAGTTCATTATTGGCAGGAAAACTGTACTTTCGAAGTTCAAATATGCAGTGCGGATTTGTTTTCGAAATAAGCCTAATGAATTCAAGATTTTCAAGTCCAAATCCACCTTTGTGATTAGAAGGAAGCCTGGTAGGTGGAACCATGCATCTGGCAGGAGAAGCAGGTGCGGAAGGTGAAGACCTGTCTGGAGAACGAAGTATGTCAGGATGAAACCCAGCCACAGGAAACTCGGCAGGAAGAAACCTGGCAGGATCGAACTCTGAAGGAGTGAACCATTCAGGATCATATTCGACAGGAGGAAGGCTGGCATGATGAAATCCAGCAGGATCAAGTTCGGTAGGAGAAAACCCAGCAGTAGGATGCCTTGCGGTACGAGAAACACCAGGAATAGGGGCTCCGTTTCGTAAACTCTCAAATTGTGAACTTAAATCTGCAACAAGATACGGAGGATTATATATCTCCGACGTAAGTAAGACGTGAGAGTTCAAACCTAGTTAAATTGATAAGTTTGTTCAAAATGCAATATCTTATAATGATAATAATAATGGTCCCATGAGTCATAAGATGTCTATAATGCTATCTTGACAGTGAGAAATAAATCCCTCGGTCTTTGACTTCAATCCAGCAGACTTAAGAAACATGTTGGACAGACCCATAGATAGCTCTTCTAGACGTATAATGCCGTAGAATTTACCATGGAGGGGCGTGTTAGCATGTTCTCTTGGTAGGAGCAAATTTTCTGCTTCCTGTATACGACGTAATGCTAGGCCATGTGTAGTGCCCCTGGAATCAAATGGGAGACCAAGCTTCTCTGCGGCCCTACCTGCGGCACGGTATAGAAACGCCGCAGAATTGACGACTTCATGTTGATGTACGAGTCTCATCAAAGAATCTGTACTATTTAGAACTGAGCAGGCTGTAGCCAGAACCGTTCTCCGATGGAGACAATCCAAGCTTAGCAAGCCTCTACCCCGTTTATCTCGCGGGAGCTATATTCGAGGTACGGAAGAGCTAGGATGATGACTTTGAAGGATTGTCATCATCTTGCGTGTGCTTCGGTCAAATTGCTTTAACTCATTGTCATTTCATTTCACAGTACCAAACATGTAGAGCAGTTTAGGAACGGCCATCACATTGGTCGTCTGGATCTTATCTTTCCAGACAAATCGGAAGCCCAAATTTTTCTGAGAAGTTGGCGACACCTTTTTCCGAAGGCCGTTTTTAATACACGTACATTGTCGAACATATTGTGTTTCCGCTTGCGATATTACAAAATATGCATGTTTCTGCATTTTCAAGATGTTAAGTGGTGTTGCCACCTACGAGTTGAACATCTTTGTCTTCACGCGACGATGTATTTCTAGTCTTCCTTTGTGTAGATGGACGCAGGCACACTTGTCCAGTCCAAAGTTCATGACAATCGCTTTATAGTATCTATTTACCGCCGCCACAAGGTTGTGAAGGTCCTCTTTTGAAGAGGCAAAGAGTTCAAGGTCGTTAATGTATAAAAGGTGGTTGACCTAATATTCTCTTCTGTTCGGCGGGCCACATAGGTATGCAGAGATTTTTCGTCGAAGCACAATAGTGCAAATCTTGTCCGCCAGAAGAACATAAGCTCTTTCATGCATCTCACTATTCTTGGAAGCATCCCCAGGCTCTCAAGGAGCTTGACAAGTACCTCATGGTTCGTGTTATCGAATGCCTTACGGTAGTAAATCCAAGCCATGGACAGATTGGGTCGATACCTGATCGAATATTGGGTAATACATCTGTGTATTAACAGGTTCTCCCTGCAACCTGCCAGCCTCGCTTGCATCCACGTTGTTCAAATATTGCACGCCATACCGGCTCGATAAATGTTAATATCCTCTCCTAAGGATGCCAGTAAATAGCTGGTAGATGGAGGTTAAACAACCTATGGGCCTGAAGTTCTTCGGACTTGACGAATATCCGGTCTTAGGGATCAGTACCGTGCGTTCTTCCACTAACCACTGCAGTATGGGTTGTTCTCCCTTTACGAAGTTATTAAATATACGAGCTAGATGTTGGTGCGTAGAAGGAAACTTCTTCCACCAAAAGTTGTTGATTTCCATATTTATAGCCATTTACCAATTTTTTAATTCTACGGGAGATTTGGCTTTAAACTTCAGCTGTGAGAATGTTGGAACCCCCAGCGCTTCTCATTTTACCTTACGGTTGTGCGAATCCTCTCGTAATAGGAGTGAGAATCTCTAAGAGCGTTCTTTGATCTATTCTTCTTTTTCAGTGAATCGTTAATATCACACGAACGTGAACTTTATATAATTCATTTAATACAAATTTACATTAGTTTGCATTATTTCATCATAGACTGGTATGAAGATAAGACAATCCTCAGGTCAATCATTACATTCCAGAATTTTCGCTTTTGAACTGGAGATCGTCAATCTGGTATATAAACACTATTTATTTCAATGCGGACAAATTCTCTATCAATAAAAACACTTTTTGAGTACCATTTTTTATATCCCACAAACTCTGGTTTTCCGCCGGAGTATATTAAGAATAAATTTTCACTCATTACGGGCAAACTCAAATAGAGTTTGGAAAAAGAACATCAATACGAACAATCAATTATACAGGTGCTTGATTACAATGTGGAATATATACTATATTTCTCATCTCATGAATAATACATGTCTTAAGCTTGTCCTTGTGAGATATTTATATTTCATGTATCAGTCTGAGCAATTGAAATTTGGTTATCTCAACCAGGCTTTGTTTAAAATGATACAGCGATTTTTTTACTCGTGCGTCTACAAAAATTCAAATCTATAAAGAAACTTTTTCATACCATTTACAAATGCTGCGAAAATCTTTTCAAAGATGTCTAGGAAGATAATAAAAAAATAATTTTGGTTCTTCATTAAAGTTAAATATTTTTGTTTGGGCCGAGATTAAGATTGTTTAGTTGGCATAGATTACTAAAAATTTTAAAGGATTTTACTACATTTGAATAGAGTTTCAAAGAACTTTGCGGCCTTTTGAGATATTCCAGCAGATTTTATAGCATTTCAAGAGATTTAAAGGGATTTCAATATATTTCAACGGAATTTTCGGATTTTTAAATGTTTCAAGGAACTTTAAATTATTCAAAGTCGTCTTGCATAATTCAAAAAGATTTTGATATTATTTCAAGGTATTTTCATGGATTTTATTCGGGATAGAAGGCGGATGACGGCTAGAAAAAAATTCGTATTTGCGGAAAACTTAAAAAATTCTGTGAAAATGCAGACACACACACGTATATATATAATATTTACCAATAGAATTAAGAATGACCGGCAATGATAGAACCAAAGTAAAAATAATTCTCATTTTTTAAACTGAGAAGAAACTGATCACTCTTTGAATGAAGAATTTTTTTAGCTGTCTAACTCATGATTACTCTGACACTTGATTACAATATATGATGTACAAAACAGACTCCATTTCTTATCTCATGAACTATGTCTCGAGCTTGTCCTTGTGAGATATTTATATTTCATAAATCAGTTTTTTCAATCATTTGCAAATGTAGTCGAAATCTTGCTGATGGTATCTTGTTAATTGGCAAAGAGTAATAGGAAATTATGTTTGAGCCATGGAGACCTAAAAATAGTCCCAGAATACCCGCGTGACTAGGCTTTTATGGGAATAATTATTTTTTGTGGATCAAATAATTTGTTTTCAAGAATTAGTTTTTGAATAAACTCTGCCCCAAAATAAGTGAGTTATGTCACTCTGTTTCCTAAGTTTATATTTCATGCTTTCATCTTTATAGATGGATGAACGTTTATTTTTTAGCCTGCTGGCCTTGAAAAATTGACTTGCTTACACTTCCATTTTTTACAGAATTTTCTTAAAACTAACCCTTAAAACTAACGTCCTTTCACACCTTATCTCTAACGCCGCTCGGTCTTATCGCATTTCCTTCCTCGCTTCGCCTCGCCTCGCACGCATGTCCCTACTTTCTTGCTTTGCCTCGGATTACTAAACTCTGCCTCCGCGGCTAATCCGTAATACTTATCTACTATTTACAATATTTACATTTACTTATATTTTCTTCCTCCTCTATTTACAATCTTTCCTTCTCCATTCCTCTCCCTCCTTCCGTCTCTTCTTCTCCAGCTTACCCAAGACTCCCTTCACCCATGCTACTGCCCTTTTGTCCCCCCTTTCATGCATCAGTACCTCCATGCTAATCAACTCCTTTCCACCTCTACGCACTCCTCCAACCAATGCTCCACTCTTGCCTCCCCTTCCCACATAGTTCACACATCCTCTTTTCCCTAGCGAGCCAGAACCTATTATAACCCTCCATGCACCCACATCTCATCCTCGCTATAAGCTCCTGACTTCCTTTCTCTCCTTTCTCACACAAATATTGCGCTCTCGCCCTTGGCATAATCCACACATAGTTCCCAATAAACGTTGTCTCTTATTCTCTCTTCCCCTGCTGTCTTCTCTCTCTCCATGCTGTTTTTCTTAAACAACTCATATACCTGCCTTCCGTCCTCGTGCTTCCTTCTCACTTCATCCATCTGCAGTCCATTCGTTCTAAAATACCTTTCCCTTTCAACCTTCATCTTTCCACCCCCTCTCCTGTTCTCCTTCTCCCACCAACACTTCCTACCCAGCTTACTTCCCCCCTGTTCCAAAAATTTTTCCATATATTCACTTGCCCGACTTCCCGCTAGAATCCCTACACTCGTTCTCCCCTTCTCCCTCCTGACAATATAATTAGGCGTGTTCCTTGGCAGCCCCAGTGTCCACTTTACATACCTCTCCTGTGTCCTATTTACCTCTTCACTTTCCTTCCACCCCCACACCTCTACTCCATACAATAGGACACTCATTACTAGTAAGTCAAACAATTTCATTCTCCTTCCTAAATCATCTGCGAATAACTTCTTTCCCAACCCCCACACCTGCCTCATCACCACATTTGCCCTCCTCACTCTCTCTTTTATGTCACCATCCACTCCGCCATTCCTCCGAAACAAGAAGCCCAGGTACACCTGTTCTTATCCAGGTATCTTCTCAACCTCTTCATCATTTCCTTTAAGGCCTCCTCGCTTTTTGCCAACAACACTATGTCATCTGCATACGCCAGCGACCAAATTCTAACCCCTCCTATCCTGACTCCTCCTACTACTCCGGCCTCCAGCTTACTTTCCATATCCGCAATTAAAATTGCAAAAAGCGTTGGGCTAAGCGGACACCCTTGTCTTAATCCCCTATCTATCCAGAATCCCTCCAAAACCTCTTGTCCTCCTCTTACCTTATCTTTGGTCTCTTCATATATCTCCCTTACCCTCTCGATCAGGCCACTCTCCACTCCTCTATCCTCCATCGCCTCCCACAACCTCCCCCTATCCACCGACGGAAACGCGCCTTTTAGATCCAGAAAAAACGCGTACACTCTCGACCCCTTCTTCGCTAATTCTCTATCCACAATGTGCTGCAGAACGTAGATATTGTCGATAGTACTCCTACCTGCCCTAAAGCCCGCCTGCGTCTCCGGCAATATTCCTTTCCCCTCGACATCCTTCCGCAGCCTCTCCGCCGCTACCATCGCGTATACTTTATACGCCGTATTCATTAGCGTAATTCCTCTATAATTTTCCTGTCTATCCCTATCTCCTTTCTTATACAGTGGCACTATTAATCCTTCTCTCCACCCTCCTGAGAATCCCCCCCCCCTCCAAACTTTCTTCACTACCTCCATCAGTCTCTCCCTAATCTCTTGTGTACTCAACAGTCATGCTTCGTTCTCTACCCCGTCCAACCCTGCTGCTTTTGACCTTAAAAACTTCCTTATCTGCTTCTTCATCTCATCGTCATACAACTCCTACATCTCTGCCTTCCCCGTTCTTCTACTCCCACCATCCCTCTTCCTTGCATCTGAACCCTGAAATGATTCTTTAAAAAACTTCCTCAACTCCTCACTCCCTATTTTCTCGTTTATCCTCACTCTATGCTTTCTCAAGCTATTTATTATCTTCCAGACGTCCCACTCTATCTCAACATTTCCCAAATCCTGTTCCAGATCTTTTTCCTTTTTCAGTTCTTTCTTCCTACACATGAATCTAAACCCCCTCCTCATTTTAACGTACTCCTCCCTTTTCGCATTACCCTCTTTCCACTCCTTGTAGTTCCTATTCACCTTCCTTTCTATCTTTTTTCATTCCCTATCTCTTTCACCGATTTCCCTTCAAAGCGTACCTTTTCTAACTGCTCCGGATACTTCTCGATCGTCTCCCTTATCCAGGTCAACCTCTCCCCTATCGAGACTTCTGTCCCACGTTGCCTTCCGCCAGCCTCCCCTCTAATCCACAGTCTTAATGGCTGATGGTCTGATTCCACCCTCCCCTCTACTGCGAATCTCTCCATCTCCTCCCACCCTAGCATATTCATAACTACATAGTCTATTACCGATACCCCCACCTTACCTACATATGTGTATTCTCCCTCTTCGTCCCCAGTTGCCATACCATTTGCCACCGCCCATGCTCTGTCCTCCATCCAGTCCCTTAGAATCTCCCCCTCTTTATTTATCAACCTATCCTTCGAATTTCTTTCGAAGCCCTCCCCTTCCCTGTAAAGGTCCCCTTCCCTCCCCATCCTCGCGTTAAAGTCCCCACCCAGTACCACCATACCCTTCTCTCTTTCACCTAACAGGTCTTCCACCCTTTTCTTAATTCTTTCCATCCCATCCTTATTGTACACTGTCACCAACTTACTGCTTACCCCACCTATAACCCCTTGGCAGCTTTGGCTCTATTCTATTTTATTCGTTTCTTTCCACCCATATCTCTACCAGTCCTACTACATCAAATTCATGGATATACCTCCAGAACTCCTCATAATTCTTCTTCATCCCTGCTACGTTCCAGTAAAGCACCTTCACAACTCCTCTACCCTGCATTACCCCCAACCCCCTATTTCCTACGAAACAAATTCCCCTGCACTTCCTTCAACACCTCTTTCTCCTCGTTCCACACCCACATTTTCCCGTCTATTTTTATTTTCCGATATCCTACCTTCACTGATCTCCCTTCACTCCTCTCCCTCCTAGCCCTGTCGTACAGCATTATCTGTACATCCCTTTCCTTTCTTGCCAAGTCGTGATCGACGAAAACTTCCTTATCCTTTATCTTTTTTTTATTTCGCATTACCCCCAACTTTTCTTCTCTGCTCACCAACTCCACAACCGCCACTTCTTTCTCCTTTCTCCCCTCCAACTTAACTTTCCCTACCCTGCCTTTATTCCACCCTATGCTCTGTAGCAGCGCTTCCACGCCCTCCCTTTCTTCCCCGCTCTTCATCTTCAACCCTCTTATCACAATATTATTTCTCCTGTCTGCCTTCTCCTTTCTCTCCATTCTCAACTCCATTGCCCTTATCCTTTCCCTATCCGCCCTCTCCTCTTTTTCATTCCTACGCTCTCCCACTTTCTCGTCTATCATATTCCCTACCCTCTTCCAAATACCTTTAATCTCGCCCCCGCTACCCCCGTCTCCTATTTCCATTTCCGTCCTGCCCTCCACCTTCTCAAGCCTTTTTGCCGTTCTTTCTTCCCACACCCTAATCTCCTCTTCAATCTGTTTTATTTTAACTTCTTCTTGTTTTCTTTCCCTCTCTAACCCATCTACTCTCTCTCTCTCTCTCTCTCAGCTCTTTCACCTCCTTATCCCATTTCTCATTTCTGATTCTTAAGTCCCCTTCATGCCTTCCATCTGCTCCTTTGGTCCCCCTTACGTCCTCCCTCAGCCCCCTGATCTCGCCTAACAACATCCCGAGAGCCTCCTTTTCCAACTTCCCCTCCATTTTTTGGGGGGTGACCTACTTGTTATTCCGCTTTTTTCAAACGGCCTCTCGACCTCGCTTTCCTCCGGACTCTCTTGGCTGTCTCTCTTCCTTTTCAAGAGATCCTCCCCGTCACTTGCGCTCGACGCTCTCTCCCTTACCTTCTCGCTTTCTTCGTTGCCACCGTTCCGATTTCTCCCTTTCCCCGACGCACCGCTCGACACCGGGCGACGCGTTGTTGTACGTCGTGGCTTGTGGAACATTCCATCTTCGTCAGTTTTACTACCAGCACTGCCAGTACTCTCGCTGCCAACCTCCAGCTCTGCCTCAGGTAACTCGGACCTCTCCATGCAGTACCTTCCGCAACCGACAGATGTCTCTGCAGAATGTTGGCGTCTTTCGCCGCCAAATTTTTCTTTTATTTCCCTTTTTTTTCTTCAATTCCTCAAAGTCCCTCCCTTCCTCTCCCTTAACATCCCGTAACTCTGCGAGAACCACCCTTGACCCCTCGAAAGCCCAAGACTCCTGACCACGAACTCCCCCGATTACTTGCCAACCTAACCTCACTTTCCCTATCCTACTAAATCCTATGTCACACCCACGCTGCAACTCACTTTTTATCTCCCCAATTCACCCCACACAACCCTACTCACCACCTCGGCTTCCACCCTGACACTCCACTCACACCTTTCACACAAATTCCGTAAAATTCTCTCACCACCTGTCACTAAACACGTTCTCACTTCCGCCACCAACATGCAAGTCTGCTTTCATCTTTATTATAAAGGCATCCATCAATCGCAAAAAAAGTTACTTTTTCTACCAAACCATTTGACATCGACAAGCACCATTCTTTTACATGTCTGTAAAAGTCCCCGTGCATTCTCTTGTCGAGGATATGTTGGCAAAAGTTTTTGAGCCCTGCTTTCTTCACTTAGAATTTTAGAAGTGACGCACTTAGATAAAGTACTTTTCAATCCATTTCTAAAATAGTACTATTGCAATTCCGACGATGTAAGCTGTAGTTAGGATAATTAGGTTACAACTATCTGTGAGGTTTAGAAGCTTGCGCCTGCTTTGACGGTGTGGGATATACGATCGCGGAACGGACGAATTGACATTAAAACTCTTCTGCATATGCACGATCTTACGCCTGCCAATGTCGGGGGTCGTAAGCTGGTGCTTCGCCCATTGAAACAGCCCAAACAAGTAGAGCAGAACCTGGATGGAAAGCATGTTACTTGTAGATATCTTGTTCAATGCTAACAGATTGAAAGACCAAATTCCTCAATAGAGATGCTTCTATCTGCTTCGGAGAGTCTATTTCACTGACGTGATATCCTTAACGTGTCTCTCAGGCACGCCTAGGTATGGTCTCTCGAACGTCAATGTGTCTAATAACACTCGTATCTACATGATTAGGGTCCTCAGGAACGCCAATAATAATTCGTGTTCGCTACAGATGAATCTTGGCATACTTGTCCGAGCCAAAGTCCAAAGTCCAACGACTCTTTCATGTACCTCTCGACGACACCTAAAGGACTCTGAATCTGCTTTGAACTAGAAGCAGAGATCTTGAAGTTATTCATATGAAATACATAAGTAGCCTTATGCCGCGATGCTTAGTGTCACCACTGAGGTCCCCAAAAGAATTGAGTAGTGGAAGAGATAGTGGCAACTTTGCTGTTCGAGCTAGCTATAAAGATCGTATACAGCATGTTCAAACAAGTTGTTGGCCTGTATAATATGAGGTTGAGATGCGGGCCAGATGCTGATGTGAAGAAGTAAACTCCTTCTACCAGAAGTTTTTGATACCATTTGGTCCCGCAGCGGTAAAGCTCTCCTGGACCATCAGTGCTTTCTTCACCTCTCCAGCAGTGATTAATCATAGTTATGACTCTTCAGATTTTATGAGGTTCTCGCATATCTCTGTGATACGGATGGTATTCTCGGTGTTTTCTTTTAATTCTAGTTGCACCTTGTAAGCTTCTCTCCAAGAAGTATGGACTTCGTAAGGTTTGCGCCGATTTTTGACAGAAATAGCAAGATCGCTAAAAAAGGACGATTGGGCAACGAGAAACTGCCGAGCTCTCCCTGAACCGCCTCTTCCTCTTATGTATTCTTCTCCTTGTATCAGATAACACCCGTATATTGTCAACTATGTACTGACTGATTATCAGCAGCTTGCGAGCTCAGCTCGCGGGCGAACATTTAAACTCTTCTCATAAATGCCTGCCAGGTGTTTTGTTGTCAGCACACACTGAACACAGGACGCATCTATTTTGCTTAGCCAATCTGCGTCTGCAGTTGATGCAAGTGTCTTTTGGTCTTTTGATCCATCGTCGGGTTTAGCCTTCCATTCGAATCCGCCACAGCTCTCACCGTACCATAAACTGAATAATTGATGGTCTAGAGGTCGGACTTTTCCTAGATATTTTCTGCCAGATCTTGGAGCGAAGGAGCTCTTTGGTCGATTCGTCCATTCAATGTGAGAGTTTGACCGGTTTCTCGTCGAGTTTCTATACAAATTGTTTTCAGCACCCCGAATTCCAGGGTGATCAACACTGTTTGTCGACATATTGTGGGGTGCTCTGCGGGTTCGATCGTGTTGAAGCATCTATGGAAGGGCCATGAATATGGTTACAATAATCAATAATAAGTGGCGGGCAATGGTCCAGGGGTGGTCCCAAAGAAATTATCCCCCAAGCGGAGGCGCAACAACAATGCCTAGTATGCAAACTTATTCTTGCATGCGGGGCTCTACAAAGATAGACAAACCATTTTTCTAGCTACTTGTGAACACAATGATAGCACCAAACATAGTTGTAGTAAGTGCGGTTCAGAACAATCGAACGCGCAGGGCTCCCGACAATGGGTGGGTCAACAACGCTGACTACCCTACAGTTGGAGGAGCCAATCAGTGACGACCTGCTAGACTGCTACGATACCAGTACGATATGTCTGCGAAATCATGCCAAACAACTCCGCAAAAGGGGCTGTGTAAGCGGAGCGCCCACTCTACCGCAGCTAGAATAAGTCGGGAACAAAGAAAGAGAGGCGACAAGCCGCTGGCAGGCATCCAATAGAGGAAGATTAATGATTCAGGACTCGGAGAAACATCAACATCCAAGTTTCTTCAAAGCCCTAAGATCTGGCTGAACTGGATGACGAGATTCGTGAAGATTTTTTCAAAGAAACCGACCTCTGGATTATCAATTGTAGTGTGTATGATACAGCGAGAGCTTCGGCGGATGCAAACGTAAAACAAAACCAAAGGCTGATCATGAGACTAAACGACGAACTAGTCTAGTCAAAGCATTTTGTAGAAAAGTCTACAAAGTCCAGCATTCACTTAAAGAATGGTGGAAGGGCGCACAGTAATCACTCCAAAGATGGGCAACTTATCTGACCCGAAGAATTACAGGCCAATCACTTGTCTGAACACACTGCATAATATCTTTACGGCTATCATAAATGATAGGATTGTTCAGACAATCGGACCTGTGTGGCGAGAAATTTACGAACAACGCGTCTCAAAGAAAGGCGTAGCAGAATGTCGGGAGAACCTTCTCATTGATGGATGTGTCTGCAAAGACGCAGCATCCTACCAGCGCTTTCTCTCGATGGCCTGGATTGAATACTGGAAAGCTTTCGATTCAACCTCCCGTAGACTTATCATATTTCTGTTGAAAAGCTTGCAGATTTACCATCTCATCTGGAAAACATCGTGTGACAACTAACACCGTCCCCTTGTAGAGATATGTTTTTCAGGGCGACACCATGAGCCCACTTCACTTTTGCCTAGAATTATTGCCACTATCTTTCGCACTTCGCCATTCCAAAGGGTGCTTCTGCGGCAAACCTGGAAATCGAAAGTACAAGGTTACATATGTATTTTCTATTAATGATTTTAAGATCTATGCTGAATATGAAAAGCAACTACGCCTGGCTCTAGGAATTGTAAAAAAATACACTCAGGAGATTGGAATGGAATAAGGGTTAGAAAAAAGCCTATACATACCTGGGCGTGTCACAGAGCCGCATTCAGGACGTGACATCTATGAAGGATACTCTTCGAAGCAGATACAAACGTCTGATCCGGCAGATTTGGTCTTTCGAACTGTCGGCGAGGAATAAAATATCTGCAACAAACATGCTCGCCCCCGCCGCACCGTCCCGGTAGTACTCTATTGATTTTGAGTAGTTCCATGGACGAAGGATGAGCTAAGATCCCTTGATATTGGGTCCCGGAAGGTTATGCATATGAACAAAAGCATGCACCTTGAGTCTTCTGTCCCGCGACTCTATATCTCACGCCGTCAAGGTGGTCGCGGAGTACTGAATCTTGAATGTCTTCACAACAGGATTTCTTTGGGTATGGCACATATAATCGCGAATGGGCTCCTGAAGGCCCGGATCAAGAAATAACAGGAGAAAAAAGTCCGCAAACAGCGCCTCGACGAGAGGATGCACAGCATCTTCCACATAAATGTGGAGAATCAGTCGATGTCATATGAGCTAACATTGGGTTGGAGGCCTTTATTTTGGCATGTCAAGACAGTGTCGTTTCCAATTTTAAATAACGTCGCCACATTTTAAGCCAAGAAATTCCCGATGATAGCTGCAGTGCGTGTCATGCACACCTAGGAAAATAGAGTCAGCTGTCGAAAATGAGAAGTGCCGCATATACTGGATCTTCATATTCTCGACAATTGTTCCTGTTGCGCACTCAACGCCTGACATAGTTCTCCTTGACTTAGAGAAGCGAGCCATGTTCGTAGTCGAATTTTCCACACCAGCTGACAAAAATCGTCATAGCCAAGGAGAATGGAGAGAAAGGAAGGTATAAAGACTTCGTACGGGAGTTGCGACGATTATGTCTGAAATATTCTGTTCAGCCAATCATCATGATCATCAGCGCTGTTGGAGGTGCCAAGCTTTTATTGGTTAATAGCCTGAAAAGCATCCTTGCGTGTCAATAAAATGCTGAGGCGCTTGTGGCGAAGATGCGAAAGGCATTTGTCCACTTGAGTCTCAGCCTAAAGTGTCCCAACTTAAAGAGCTGCATACAAATAAAAGTAACTAGATGTTAACGATACTAATAATTAGTTTCTTTAAAAAAGGATTTAACCCATCTCTGGAAATTAATACAGGTATGCAAATAATTATAAACCCATGATAATTTCCCTCCTAAAATAATTTCCCAAGGAAACAAAAAGGAATTTTCTTTTGCTTTTGAAGAAACTGGCTACCTGAAACACATGGGTTTGACTTTCAGTCACAAACAATATTTTATTTAAGTTTTACATTTTTCTATTGATCTAATTAGAGAAAGGATTGCATTTTACTCTTCCTTTAACCGATCTACACGAAAATGTGTCACGATTGGGCGGTGGCGACCTACAGGAGTTTCATTGATTTCTTCTTGGGTCAATAAGGTAATTTTGGCGCTTTCCATGTTGATTTTCGCCCGTTTCGTACGCCTATTTTTAAGAAAATAGATTCCGGCAAGAACATTAGTACTCTCCAATATTGCAAACACGTCACCACCGGGTGTGCATATAACAATTTGTTCTTGAGTTGGCAAAGGCTCGAAGGTATTAGTTCCTGTTCTCAATTTAATGTCTTTATTGGCAGGGAAAGTGTATTTTCTAAGTTCAAATATCCAGCGCGGATTTGTGCGAGAAGTAAGCCTAATAAATTGAAGGTTTTGGAGTCCGTATCCATGCCTGTGACCAGAAGGAAGTCTAGTAGGTGGAACCATGCACCTAGCAGGAGGAGCAGGAGGAGGAGGCCTGGAACCTGAAGACCGTTTTGGAGAAGATGGCATGTCAGGATGAAACCCGGCCGGAGAAAACTCGGCAGGAAGAAATCTGGCAGGGTCAAACTCGGAAGGAGGAAACCATTCAGGATCATACTCGGCAGGAGGAAGACCGGCCTGATGAAACCCAGCAGGATCAAAATCGGTATGAGAATACCTGGCAGGAGAATACCCTGCAGAAGGAGACCTGGTCCCGGCAGGAGGAAGACCGGTCTGATGTAACCCAGCAGGATCAAAATCGGTATGAGGAGACTTGGAAGGAGAATACCTTGCAGAAGGAGACCTGGTCCTGCTCCTTACAGGTGAATAAGGAGTTTCGGTACGAGGAACACCAATAATAGGAGTGCCATTAGGTAAGCACTCAAACAGTAAACTTAAATCTGCAACAAGAAACAGATGATCATATATTTCTAAAGTACGTCAGATAATGCAGAATGCAAATTCCTGAAAGGTTGTCCGAATTCCAAAATCAGTCACACGATTAACGCAATTTAAAATCTTAAAAGTTATGATTGTTAGAAACTAGTTATATTTATGGGGTTGCTCAAAAAGCGATATCTTATAATAATAACGCCTAGCTTAAATCAACTTTTACTGAAACGGTGCTTGCCCATCTCAGTTTTTGCTGATTCTTGTTTGGGGACAACTGACAATTGAAGGGTTGCAGCGAATTAAACTTTGAGACTGAGCTGTTTTCGCGTCAGGGTGTAAAAAAGACTACTCAAAAAGTCCTAGCCTAATATATTTTGAAAGGTCACCTAAGGATTTTTCTTATTTTCAGCTACAAATATTTGGTAGTTGTACCCAAAAAAAAGAAATCAGCAAAATACCGGGATAGGCCGTACGAAAAATTATCTGATCCACCAATCATCGGAATTTTTTTATTCAAATTTTTGAATTTCAATGGCCGTGACGAATTTTTTCCAACCGGGAATCTTGACGGCCCTAGCGCTTCTCGTTTTACCTTACTGTTCTGTAATTTCTATCGTAATAGGAGTGAGAAACTCCGAAAACATTCTTCAATCTATACTTCATAATAGATTGGCATAAACATAACACAATCCTTAGTTCAATTATTACATTTCAGAATGTCCACTTTTGGACTGGAGATTTCACAACATTGTTCTTCCTTATTCATAGTTTCATTTTGTATTAAATTGTATGATAATTTTAAACTTTTCCTAAATGTAGAAGGCTTGATTTACCAATCTTACTTTTCAAATACCATTTTTTATAACCTACACACTTTGGTTTCTTCAGAATAAATTAAGATTACATCTTTACTAATTACGGACAAACTCACATAGAGTTTGGAAGAAAACGGCAATACAAACATTTACGTGCTTTATTACACTGTATAATATACGCTATATGCCATAACTCAAGAATTATACATGTCGTAAGCTTGTTCTTATGAGATATTTATATTCCATACATCAGTCTAAGCAATTAAAATTTGGTTATCTCAGCTACGTTTGGTCTGGGAAAAACAGCGATCTTTTTTTTTGTCTCGTCTACAAAAATTTAAATCTACGCGGGACATTTTTTAAACCTTCAAATCTTTCTAAAGATGTCTGGCAAGATTTAAAAAAAGATTATTTTGTTCGTTATTCAATTTGTTATATAATTTTTCTTGGGCCTAGATAATGATTTTTTAATTCTTATAGATTACTAGAAATTTCAAGGAATTTATTAGATTATAATAAAGTTTCACTAAATTTCGCAGCGTTTTGAGGTATTACAGAATATTTTACAGAATTTAAAGAGATTTGAAGGGATTTTCATATATTCATGTGTGTATGTATATTTACCAATAGAATTAAGAATAACCGCCAATGACAGGACCAGAGTAGGAAGTATCCTCATTTTTTCCAGTGAATGAGAAACTGATTACTCTTTCAATTAAGAATTTTGATAACTGTGTAACTGATAATTAGTCTGACGCTAGATTACATTATACAAATGATACTATATACCCTATTTCTTATCTCATGAAATATGCCTCGAGCTTGTCTTTGTGAGATATTTGGATTTCATAAATCATATTTTTCTATAATTTGCAAATTTAGTCGACATCTCGCCGATGGTACCTTCCAAGTTTGAAAAGAGTACTAAAACGCGAAAAAAATTACTTTTTACCAGAATCTCTTAAGTTTTATTATTGTTATTGTTTAATAACAAATTGAGAGTTTCTGAAACAATTTTCTAGAAAAGTGTCATAATGTCCAAATATCTTATGTTCATAATTTTGTGTTATTTTCAATAACATTCAAACAAGTTTGAATTAGTTTAATGGTAAATTCAATACTGACTGTGAAACATTGGAAATTTTGTTATTTCTAAATTACAATATTCATAACAATAACCATTGTTATTATTGACCTATCTAGTAGAATTGAGGATATTAAAAAGGCTTTGAAGAAATTCATAAGAACTGCAAAAGAATAAAATGAAACAAGATTTTAAAAATAAAAAAAATTCCATCGAATTGAGTGAAATGGAAGTTAACAGAATTCAGGACGAATTCAACAGACTTTTAGTGGTTTGAAAAAAAAATATAGAAACGAAATTAATCAATTTCTAGGAAGCCGAAGATGTTTTGGCGGAAGTTTTCGAACTCTGCTTTCTTTTTGACAATTTTTAGGATAGGAACTCTTCTATTTGTGACTGTGTAAGCCGTACCTAGGATAATTCAGTTATAAAGACATTGCAGATTTAGAAGCCCGCGCCCACCTTGGAGGCGTGGGATATACAATAGCTAAACGGATGAACTGATATGCAAGCTCTTCTGTATTCTGTATTCAGAAGAATTGCGTAGTGCGATAGATAGTTGCAGAAGTATGATGCAAAAGAGCAGAGGGCTCACCCTGAAAGACGCCCCTCAGCAAGATGACGCTGTTCGTTTTCATACGATAACTTCTAGAAGAGATTGTGAATCTAGTTTTTCAAAGGAGCATTAATCTCTCTACGCATACCGTATGTTGGGACAAGTTATTGGCCTATACACAATGAAGGTAAGATGCGGGACAGATGTTGGTGTGTAGAAGCAAAGTTCCTCTACCAGAAGTTCTTGATACCATTCGGTCCTGCAGCGGAAAAGTTCTCCTGAATCATTAGTGCTTTCCTCATCTTTCCAGCAGTGATTACTGATGATTCCTTCTCAGATGTTATGAGGTTGTTGCAAAGTTTCATGAAGCGGCTGAGAGTATTGGTGTTTTCTTTAAATTCTAGCTGGACCTCGTGAACTTCTCTCGAAAAAGTATCCATCTCGTTAGGTTGGCGCGGATTTTTCACAGAAACAGAAATATCGCTGAGAAGGCGCGATATGTCAGCGAGAAACTGCCGATTCTTCCTGACTCACCTCTCTCTTCTGTATTCTCCTTCTTACGTCCTATAACAACCGCATTTTGTCAACAATGTGCTGCTTGATTGTCACCAGCTTTGATTTGTGCAGTGTGTGATGGTAGATCCTTAGTTCGTGGGCGAACTTTCGTACCCTTTCCGTAAACGACCTACCAGGTGTTTTTGAAGTCAAGCACACACTGAACACGGGTCGCATTCTATCTTGCCTAGGCAATTTTCGCCATAAATGGATGCAAGCGTCTTTTGGACTTCTGATCTATTGTCGGTTTTAGCCTTCAATTTAAATCAGCCGAAGCTATCGCTGCAGCATAATCTGAACAATTGATGCCCCAGATATCGGAAACCTACGAGATATTCTCAACCAGATCCTCGATCTGAGGAGCTACCTAGATATTAATGTTCCTCCTTGCTCTGAAATTGCTATCATCTCTCATGGGGTGCCTGCTTTCCGCGATTGCTCTTCATAACGCTACCTCCTCTTTAACGGCGGCTTGTTCATGTAGCGGTTTGGAAAACTCCCTGCTGGCATCGCAGCAATCCAGCACAGTTGATGCGTCCACTCAATGTGAGCGTTTCACCGGCTGGTCGTCGTGTTTTCATCCAAATTATTTTCAGCACCCAGAACCGTATCTAAAACTGGGTTTAGTGGTGCTATTGATTCAACATTTGTTAAATGTGTCATTAACTCCAGAAAAAATGATCTTTTTACCATTAACAGGAACAAAATTGTTTAAACAAATTAAAAGTGTTTCACGAAGCATGAATTTTACATAGTATAATTAAATTTGATGTAATTTCATGTTTTTTTTTCTAGTTGCAAAAACACACACCTAAACACAGGATAATTATTAGGACTCCGTATGAAGCTGTGAGAGGACCAATAGAAGTAAGTTTGGCAAGCACTTCATAACCGAAAGATCTAGTGGACAATCTGGTCACCGAAGAAGACCCAGAAGGCGCACTTGCACAGCAAAATAAAACAGAATTAAATAAATACATGTATTTAATTATATAAAAATTATAATATACTGTAATTGAGTAAAAAAAAAATTTATTCATTTATTGTTATTCTTTAAATAATCCAAAAGTTAATCAATGCAAGAATCACCAGAGTAAATATATGGTCGACCACTATCAACGTGAACAAAGTGGTATTTTTACCCTATCATTTATCCCGTGAGGATAGTGAAGTTTGGCTATTTTTGAAACACAAATAAGTGTTGATTTTTGATCTACCAAGCTTTTGTTAATTAAGAAATTTCCCACCTGAGGAATTATATAATTTATTTATTTACTTTACAGACAATCTGATGAACTGACAGTTCATGATTAGACTTTTATTATCGAATCTACTACAATTGCTCTTGAAACTAAAGAAATGCAGATAGATGAGACGGCAGAAAAAGAAGACACATGTGGAGTCTATAATTTAATATTGTATTTTAAAGATACATTTCAGTGTGCGAAATGCTGTATAAAAATGCTTAATATGTGTGAAGATTTAGATTTGAAAACAGAGGATAGTGTCATTTGCTTGCTATACGCCTGAAGAGAACAGATACTCAGCAATCAGTCAGTGGTGGGAAAGGCTATAAAAAATATAACTGTAAAGAAGGTCATAATCAATGCGTTACAAATCGCTGTTCTTGTTACAAAGCAAACATAAAGTGTGATACTCGTTGCCATCAATCTTTAATGTTCTTCCTTCACGTCCATGTGTTTTCTGATGCAAGCTCTTGCCTTTCTATGGCTTCTTATGTCTTTTCATATTAAGGTCACATTCACACATTCTAAACACTCTTTCCACGGTCTGCCTCTGGGCACACTGCCATTTACTTTACCTTTATACACTTGTTTTGTGAGTGGTTCATCTTTCATTCTGTCAACATGCCCAACCCATCTCAATGCATTTTTTTCACATATGTCAACTAGTGTCTCCTCTACACCACATTGTTTGAGGATTATTTCATCACTCACTTTGTACATCAGTGTTTTGCCGCTTATACGTACGTTTATTTTATGTTTTTTCTTGTATAGAGACAGAAGTGTGATGCAAAAGAGCAGGCGGCTCAATGTATTGCCCTGAAAGACGCCCCTGTGGAGGGTGACGTTGCTCGTTGCCACACGATAATTTCCAGATGAGATAGTTAATATAGTTTTCGAAAGGGGCACCAATCTCCCTATGCATCTGATGGGATGCTGCGTCTTTGCAGATGCACCTGTCAATCAGCAGGTTCTTTTGGCAGCCTGCTACACCATTCTTCTTCGGCAGTAATTTATGGTCATTCCTCCTCAGATTTTATGAGGTTGTCGCGAAACTCCTTGAAGCGTATAATATTTTCGGTGTTTTTTTTTCAATTCTTGTTAAACCTTGTAAATTTATCTACAAAAAGTCTCGACCTCGTTAGGTTTGGGCAGATTTCTTACAGAAACAGGAAGATCGCTAAAGAGAGGCGATGGGTCAGCGAGGATCTGTTGATTCTCCCTGACTCATCTCGCACTCTTTTGTATTATACTCCGTGTGTTAGATAACACCCGTATTTTTCCAATAATATGCTGCTTGATTGTTAGCAGCTTTGACTTGTTCAGTGTGTGATGGTGGATTCTCAGTACTTGGGTGAACTGTCGAATCCTTTTCGTGTAAGGTCTTCCAGATATTATGCAGTCAATCACACACTTATTCAGTTGCTGCAAGCGTCCTTCAATCTTTTAATCCATCGCCGGCTTTATTCTTCAATTTGAATGAGCCCAAGCTTTCGCAGCACCATAAACTGAACAATTGATGGTCCACGCCTCTTCCGAGGTATTTCCACGAAGGGAGGTATTCATTTCAGCCTGTTCTCGGAGCTTAGGAGGAACCTGGATATTAATGTCCCTTTTTGTCCTGAAATCGCGATCATCTCTCAGGATGATTGATGCGAAACCTGCTAAGAATCTGGGTTTTTATAGCACCACATAGTATACCCGGTATCCCAGAGTCATATTTTAAGACACCTGACCCAGCTGCCATTCAGCTATCGGCATGGTTGTAACGCATCCGCTTGGGGTTCATTCCTTCAGGACCATCCCTGGACAATTGTCCGCGACTGCTTATTGATTATTGTAACCATATTCAGCGGAAACTATTGGTACAGGTCTTCTGGAATTGAACCAAAGGGCCTATGATAAAGCACCATACGCGTCCTCGGGTTGTGATAGAGGTTTCCTGTACCAAGGGTTTCTGCTAAAGATGGTTACAATAATTAATAAGTAGTCGCGGACAATTGTTCAGGGGTGGTCCCAAAGGAACTAGTCGCCAAGCGGAGGTGTAACAACCGTGCCAAAAGCTGTATGGAACCTGGCTCAGGTGTCCTGAACTATGACTCTGGGATACCGGGCGACCTCTCAGAGTCACCAAAAAGTTATAGATGTGGTTCGAAACGATTCAACGCGCGGAGCACGCAAGTAGAGTTCGGGGTGCTCAATATGAGCATGAATGACTAGACTGCTACGATGCCAGCATTATCCTAATCATTGGTCCTCTTGCAGGTGCCAATATTTTACTGGTTGATAGCTTGGAAAGGATCCCTGCGTGTCTACGAAATGATAAGACACTTACGTTGAAAATGCAGAAAGCGGTCGTTCTTGGCTCGTTCCATGTATTTAGAGTGCAAGAGACTTTTTCCGCATAATTTTATGAAGTCTATTGTAGACTGTAACCGCGTTGTCGCCGGAAGTGGGAGCAATTTTGTGAAATGGCACCCGCACCCAGTGAAATCCCGCAGTTTTTCTTATAACCAAATAAGTAAATTGAAGCCGTGAGAACTATAGAGAACTATTATATATTTACTTTTTATTATCATTTCAAATTACAAGTTACTTGCAATATTCTGATTCGAGTTTGGATCTGGAGCCATATTGTATCTAGGTTTAACTTTTTTTATATAATTATAAATTACAAATACTGCGGCTCACACTTATTTTATCCGCTGAATTCGAAAATATTTTTTGATTGGGCGCTTGGAACCTACAGGAGTTTCATTCATTTCTTTTTCGGTCAAAAAGGTAACCTTTCCGCTTTCCATGTTGATTTTCACCCGGTCCCTATGATTGACATATATTCCAGCAAGAAAATTTGTACTCTCCAAGATTGCAAAGGCATCACCATCGGATGTTGATATAACAATTTGTTCTTGAGTTGACATAGGTTTATAGGCATTGCGCCCTATTCTCAATTGCAATTTTTTATCGGCAGGAAAAGTGCTTCTTCGAAGTTCGAATGTCCGACGTGGATTTAGTTTGGAAGTAAGTCGAATAAATTGAAGATGTTCAAGTCCAAATCCACATTTGTGATACGAAGGAAGTCTGGTAGGTGGAACCGCGCACCTGGCAGGAGGAGTGCATTTTGAAGAAGAAGACTCATCTGGGGAAAAAGGTATGGTAGGATCTAACTTGGCCGCAGGAAACTCGGTAGCGTGAAAACTGGCAGGATGTAATACGGAAACAGGATACCGGGCAGAAGGAGACCTAGACATCTGCCTTTCAGGAGAATGATATTTGTCCAGAGAATAAAAAGTTCTGGTAGGATGAAGACCAGGAATAGGGGCGCCATTAGGTAAACAGTCAAATTGTGAACTTAACTCTGCAACAAGAAACCAAGGATTTCATTTATATAAAGTAAGTAAGATAAGACAGAATGTGGATTCCGAAAAAGAAACGTGTTCGTTACTATTGTCTTGAAATCAGTTGAAATGCGTAGTTATGTTCACGAAAAGTCAAATTTTAATTTTTGAAATCCAAATCCAAGAATGATTGTGTGGGTCTTCTTTAAGCGTACACCGAAGTAAATTTATATAAGTTCACACATAGAGGGAATTTCAACCAAAAAGCTTATAAAGCGAACCAAAGCAGTAGCTATTTGAAATGCTCATCATTTATACTGTAGTATCATTAATTTATTTTGTGCATTCATGTTTTTCATTTTGTATTCAAATTGACAATTGGGCAATCTCTTTTGTGTTGGGCTATTCTTACTTTCAACCTAGAGGCAACAAATTCTTGTCAAAGAAAAGTCTGTGGTGCCTTATTTTTTATACTTATTAGCATCAGCAAATGTATGCTACGTGCACGTGTAGTTTTTCGATTCAAAGTTACATAAATTTCATTTAACCAGGATTATTGAAAAATTCTAAATATTTTTTAAGATCTTCAGATATGGCAAATCAAAATTCCAACAAAAGCTGTTCATTTTTAACCAAAAAACATCTCTTTATTTTTAAGGTTTATTAAGAAAAAATGCTCAAATAAAAAGAAACTGTCTTTAAAGTTTTCAGATTCTCTTCGACAATTTTAAAAATCTTTCGAAATTTTCTCAAATCATTCTAAGTGATCTCTCTTAATCAAGTTTTATGGCAAATCATTTTCAATTTTTCCAGGAATCTGAAGAAAATGTTTTTGTTATCCTCAAATCTATAAAGAGCCGTATCAAGCTCAAAAATTTTATTTCGAAATCTTCAAAAGTCTATATATTGATTTAAATATTTTTGCAATCTGCCCAAATTTCAAATTATTTTTAAAATTTCTTAAAACTTCCAAGTATCTTTTAAAAGAAGTCAAAGTTTTCCTAAAATGTCTTTAAATCTTTTGAAATGGAAAAAATTGCCTTAAAATCTTCAAGATTCTTTTTTCACAATTGGAGAAATCTCTTGAAATGTTTTGAAGTCTGTGTAAATAATCTTTAAAAGTAAATTTGTCAAAATCGAAAATCATTGAAAACTTCCCCAGGAGTTACTGTATGTAATATTTACTACATTCCTTATCTCATGAATCACGTATATGCCTCTAGCTTGTTTCTTGTGAGATATTTACATTTCATAAGTCATTTCAATCAATTAAAATTTCTTCACCTCGACCAGGCTTAGTTGAGGAAAATAAAGTGATTTGTTTTAATTGCGCGTTTACAGAATTTAAATCGACACTGACAATCCTTCAAATCAGTTAAAAATGACGTGGATATTTTTCTGGAGGTGTCGGAAAAGATTTAAAAATAAATCATATTTGTTTGTGACAAGCAGACTTAAAAACTATCCCCTAATATCTTCGTAAATAGAACAATTATGGGAAAAATTATTTTTCTTCATAAATTTGTTTAATAATATTTCTTTAGGCCTGGACAATTAGTTTTAAGTTCTTAGTATTCCTTAGTATCCTTAGTATTGTTAGTATTCTTAGATTACAAGATATTAAAAAAAAAATTTTAAGATTATGAAATAATTTCATAATTTAAAACATCTGAAGGAATTTTAGAGTATTTAAAGTGATTTTGAAGCATTTTAAAAGATATCATAAGATTTTGAACTGCTTTCAAAATTTAAAAGAATTTCTAAGTATTTTTACGGATTCAAATTATAAAATGTAGATTTCGTCAAATTTTTAATAGCGGAACTTAAAAAGTATTTTTGAAAAGTACCCATTTATTATAATATTATTATATTTACCAATATAATTAAGGATAACTGCTAATGGTAGGACAAGAGTAGGAAGGATCATTTTTTTTCTTACTTCGGAGAAACTGATTACTTTGATAATGCTTAATTCTGTTGAAAGTGTAGCTAATGAGTGTTCCAGTGTTTTATCATAGTATAAAATATAAACAGTATTCCTTATCTCATGAATAAAAAATGCCTTGAGTTTGTCTTTGTGAGATATCTTTATTTCACGAATCTGTTTTAATACCATTAACAAATGTTGTCGACGTCTCTTCCAATGTATCTGGTGAGTTCCAAAAAGAAAACTTTATTTGAGTCATAAACTTAAAAACAATCCTATAATATCTTCCTACAAGGAGTTATCCTAGAGAAATGTATTTGATTGTTAAATAAATCTTTAAATATTTGTTTTCCTTAGGCCCCGACCACATGGATATATTGCACTATGTATATCACAGTAAAATAAACGCAACTTTGTTTAAAAATGTACATTTTTGAGGAAATGTTGCCAAAAAAAATCAAGCAAATTGTAATATTCCACTCGTTACCTAATACATCCTTCCCTAAAATCTTTACCAGATTCTATTATCAGCTTCCTTTATCTCTAAATTTTCTGCTACGTCCCTCCCAAATATGCTATCATGTTCCCTCTTCACATTTACATATTCTGCACTTTCTGTTATCTTTCTTTTCCCAATTCATCCCTTCCCTCACCTTGTTTCAAAATCCTATTCTTGCAATTCTTGTCAATTTTCTCTTTCCCTTTCCCTTATCTATATACTTTGGTACTCCTCCTCTTTCTTCATCTTATACCATTTATTATATTTTGATTCCTCTGTCATCCCCTATCTTTCTATTAATTGTCATTTCCTGTCTCTTTTTGCCAACTCATTGTTTATGCCTTTTCTGCATTCATATTGAAATTTTTCCTATATAAATAGTTCTCAAATCCTGTAATCCTATCTCCTCCTTATCCTCTCCTATTCACTTCTTCTTGTCAGTCTGACATTATTATATTAAATAAAAGTTATTGATGTGCCACAAACGTTTCTATCATTTCCTTTTCTCTCTTTTAATCTTTTAATCTAGCCGATAATTCAGAATATATATGCGTGCCAATCACTCTTATTCCTTTCCTGAACCCTCTACTCTCCATGCTGTATGGCACATTATCCATGCCCATTCCTTTAATTACCCTGCATATTTAGATACTTCAGAATCTCATCTATACCAGGTGCCTATTTACCTTCAATTACTGATTATACTGCGACTATTTTTGCCCTTATTATGTCATCTTCCTTGTCTCTTTCGCTTCCATTATTTCCGCATTTCCTGATTTTCTTCTCTGCCCTTCCTAGCAAATCCGCAAAATGATGTTTCCATTCTACTTTTTCAACACCGTGGCTTACTTTTTCCCTTTATTTTGTATCTATTGGCTACTTTTGAAACCTCTTTTCCCTTTTTCCTTGTTCTTGCACTTCCTTGTATTCCTCTTTACATTCCTTATCCTATCCACTTCAACCCCTTCTTTACTATATTTTTTTCATGTGCCCACTAATACTTTTTTTTTATTTCTCTTATCATTAATTCTATATCTTCATTCAGATTTCCCTCTCCTATTATGCTATTGTTGACCTTTTGCTTGAACTGTTCTTTTCCTCTCATTGACTAATCCCGTTTTCTCATTTTTATTTTTACTTTCTTCTGATCCTAATTGTTTTCTTTTTCCCATCTAATATCACTGTTATGAGAAAGTCATCAGAATCTATATAAATTAAGGTAAGGTAACAAAACTCACGAAGAGGTAGATGTAACGACGAAGTTATTGAATAATTATTGCTGTTGGAAATGAACAAAGAATGTACTTATACTTACTTATACTTACTTATACTTGGAAAAATTATTTACACAGAAAAAACTGGGGTTAAACTAAAGTTCTAGCCTAAATAGAAGTTGGTATCTTTTATAATTTGAGCTCCAATAGAAACCTGTAAAACCCAAAAGAGTTACTTTGGAGAGACGAAGAGTTTCTTGCATGTGAAAACGCACTTATGTTCACAAGGTTTTTGCTGAAGTTGCGTTCTTGTTGAGGTTCATCTGAATGTTCCTTCAGAAGATATTAATCATCTTGGTTCCTCTTTCAACAAAAAAACAAATTTGACTAATGTTCTGTTCAATTTAGGAGAAGAAAAAGAGTTTGAAAAAATTTATCAGAATTGCAGGTATAAAGAAAAAATTGTTCTCTTAGCTTCTGAGAGCAATATTATATTTAGGGTTTACATTCTTAATATTAAAATAATGATGTAAAGGAGTGTGGTTTAAAATTAATTCAGCCGCTTTACTCGAAAATATTTTGAGATTGGGCGTCGGCGACCTACTGGAGTTTCACCGATTTCTTCTTGGGACAATAAGGTAACCTTGCCGCTTTTCATGTTGATTTTTGCCCGTTTATTGTTACAACCTGTATATATTCCGGCAAGAACATGAGTACTCTCCAATATTGCAAAGGCGTCACCATTCAATGCTGATACAACAATTTGTTCTTGAGTTGTTATAGGCTCAAAGCTGTTATCCGATATTCTCAATTTAATTTTTGTGTTGGCAGGAAAGGTGTATCTTCGAAGTTCGAATATTTGGCGGGGATTCGTTTTGGAAGTAAGCCGAATAAGTTCAAGATGTTCAAGGCCAAATCCACCTTTGCGATAAGAAGGAAGCCTGGTAGGTGGAACCATGCACCTGGTAGGGGGAGTAGGTCCTGATGGAGAAGACCTATTTGGAGAAAAAGTTATGGCAGGATCTAACCTGTCAGCAGAAAACTTGTTAGGATTCAATCTGGCAGGATCAAACTCAGAAGAAGGAAACCATGCAGGATCATACTCGGCAGGATTAAGCCGGGCATAACGAAATCCGGCTGGATCAAGTTCAGCAGGAGGAACCCCAGCACAAGGATGCCTGACAGAAGGAGACCTGGATCTGGATCTTGCAGGAGAATAGGAAGTTCGCGAACGAGGAACACCAGGAATAGGGGCGCCATTAGGTAAACACTCAAAGTGTAAACTTAACTCTGAAACAAGAAACAGAGGATCACATTTGGTAGAGTACGCGAGACAAGACTGACTTACAACTAGTTAAATTTTTCAGTCATTCAATAGACGATGTTTTTTCAAGCTCACAAATTGGCACCAATAATAGTATTGCTTAATCCAGAGAACAATGTGATATGTGCTAATTTCAATAAGGGTTTGTCGTTATACTTATTTCTGTTTTTAGAAGACGACAAATAATATGTATGTATGTATATAATAGTATGTATGTGTACAATTTATGATTTTTATTTTGCTTACATTTCTACATTCGAAAAATGTAAACAATATAGAAATTGCTATTCACAAGATACCATCTGTTGGAGCTATGGTGAAAATGTCCACATACCTTTTGTGGAAAAGTGGGTTGAAACTTAGTTTAGTTAACGCTCTGTTTCCTAAGTCCTCTGAAGAAATATTAGAAAAAGTTTGTAATAAGGCTGATCCTATTGGGCAACCTGACATCAGTTTTTAAAAACTGTTCTGACTTCTCTTTAAAATTGCGGCGACTATCCATACATTTCACTCATGTAGAAAAGACTAGTCTTTAGAATAGTTCGTAGCAAAAGACGCAAGTGCATGTTAATCGTCGATTATTGGAGATTTCAAAAATTTTCATTGACAAAATTGAAGAAAAAAGAAACTACAAAAATTTAATGAAAATTGTATAGCAGTCGAAATAATAGTGAAGGCTTCAGGTTAAATGAATTACTAAGAAATGAATTTTTTTCAAATTAAATGTGCAAAATATTGAAAAATAATTTATGAATCACAACTTCTGAAGAGATATTCGTGTAACGGAGTAATGTTGATAAGGTTTTATGTATGTAAAAATATCTATTATACTCTTAAGATCTTAATGATTAGTTAAACCATGAAATTGAACACAAGAAATATATGTAAAATTCAAAACCACAGTGTATCAAATGGAATTTCAAGATTATTCCTCATATTTAAATTTGAAAATTCAGTCAATCGTAAGTTTTATGTCAATCTGTTATACAATCACTCTGGTTTTTAATTTGCAAAAATTCTTTATTAATATGCATACTTCTCGAATTTCTTTTTTTATAACACACACACACGGATATTCTGGTTCCCTGGAATAAGTTAAAATTAAATTCGTACTCATTTTATAAAAACTCAAATGGAGTTTTGAAAAAATAGCAACAACAATGATTACTCAGGTGCTTTATTACAGTATGCGAATATAATATGTACGGTATGCCTTATCTCGTGGATTATATGCCTCGAGCTTGTCCTTGTGAGATATTTATAAAATAAAGCAATTTTTTTTTAATCACGCGTCTACAAAATTCTAAATCCATACCGAAATTTGTTCAAACTATTTACAAATGCTGTAAACGTATTTATGTAGGTGTCTGAAGAACTAAAAAATATGTTTATTCGTGCAGACTTAAAAATATCCCTAAATATCTCCGTGCGTAGGAATATTATGGGAAAAATTATTTGTTTGTTAATAAATTTGTGAAACTATTTTTTTGAGTCTATACAAAGATTTCAAAGTGACCAGTAGTTTACAAGAAATTTCAAAGGATCTTAGGAGTTATAAGTATAATTTTTAAAGAATTCGCAGCGCTTTGAGATATTTCAACAGATCTCATAATATTTCCCAAATTTTAAAGGTTTGAAGATATTTTAGTATATTTGAACGGATTTCGAAATATTTTGAAAGATTTCACGAAATTTGCAATATTTCAAGAGATTTCAGTTTGCTTAGAGTTATTTTGAATCATTTTAATGGATTACGAAGAATTTTAGAAATATTAAGAGATTTCAGAAGAATTCAACGATTTCTAATGATTTTGAAGGATTTCAGAGTCTGTATATCGACTTATATTAGAATAGAGTGTAGATTATGGCGGCTGAATTATCATTTGCGCAAGGTTCAGAAATGTTTGTGAAAAAATAGGTATATTATTATGTTAATAATAAATGTAACGCTTTCACGATTATTCATTATAATCAAAGAAGGTGTTTCGGGTTTCAATCATGTGAAAAACTACGAATCTTGCCGACATTCCGTTAACATTGCAGTTCAACATGAAACAAATCCTAATAAAGAACGATTACACAAACAAAAACACATTGATAAAGCAGAAAAATACACTAAAAAAATAATTCAACACAACCTATTAAAGAAAGAGGAGACAAACGACCAAGGTGTCACAGAACAAATAGGCAGAATTCTCAACAAACACAACATCCAAAACACATTTAAACCACCTGCGAAAATAGAAGAACTTCTAAACTTCCCTAAAGATAAGAAGGCACCTCTCAGTGAACCGGGAATATATGAAATCCCTTGTTCTTGTGGCAAACTCGATACTGGAGATACCGGGAGAGCGGTGAGCCAACGTATAGCGGAACATCAGAGTAAAGTCAGGCTAAAACATTTCACGCAATCAGCACTAGCTGATCATCATTTCGAAACAAGACATAGAATTTAATTCGACAAAACAACCGTCATCCAAAAACATACAATATTTTCCAAGAAAATACAGAAAAGCAATCGAAATCGTAAGACACCCTTATATCATCCTTAGGGACAATGAATATAATAACAATCTGCTTTGGCTTTCCATCCCCCCGGGTTTTCAAAAAAGACTTGATTGGCCAATCTAGTCAATCATCGTAGCTTTGCACATGATTGCAACCCGAAACACCTTCTTTTACTAAATTATAATGTTACTATAATTACCAATAGAATTGAGGATAACCGCCAATGGTAGGGCCAGGGTAGAAAGAATCCTCATTTTTTCCAACGGAGGAGAAACTGATTACGGTATCAATGATGAGCTTCTTTAGGAATTTAACTAATTGATGAGTCTGGTGCTTCATTACATTACATAATACATAATATGTATATATTATATTTTTTATCATACGAATTATATCTGCCTCGTTCTTGTCCTTGTAAGATATTTGTATTCCATTAATCAGTCAAAGGAACAATAAAATTTTGTCAACATTTTTCTGCAGGTATCCAGTAAATTCTAAAAATATAAAGAACGCTTTGTTTCAATCATGTAGACTTATAAATAATTGAATAATATTCCCGTGAACGGGGCTACTATTGGCAAAATTATTTGTTGGTTCAACTTTTTTTCATAGGCCTAGATCAAATAGATATCTTTCACAAGTATCCTAGAGTAAAGTAAACAAAACTTTGTTTAAAAATATTTGTAATAAAGGGAATTTGGCCTTGTAGATAAAATGAGTTATGTCACTTCTATTTCCAAGAAATTGTACCACTTCTTGGAGTTATCAAATAATTATTTTTTACTAAACAATTAAGAGCTTCTGAAACACTTTCCCATAGACGCCGAGGATGATTGTGTGCATTTGATGGGTAGGGTACAATGCTGCCTTCAAACTCGACTGTCGAAAGATTAGCTGAAATCAAGAGGTGCTTTTCTGCAGTATCCCTCTCCCCTGGCAAAACGTCTAGGCAAATACGAGTACTTCTATTGAAGTCGGATGAAGCCGCGGGTTATCACTGGTTGTGAATTAATTCAGACGGTGATTCTAAGTCCATCTTAGTAAAAGAAAAACTTCTACAGGCCCATAATCAGTGAAGTGGAGTAGTCTGGCAGTATATGCACTCATGGTGAAGGACTTGAATGATACTTTACCAGCAAAAGTGACCTGCGTATAGATCTCTGTTTCACCAGTGTGTGAAAATAAAAAAGCATAGTACAATAGGCTTTAACCGCAGTGCTACGGGACTTAAACGGACCAGCCTTAAAAAAAATAATAAACTGAATATTTATGTATGTATTATTTTAATTGCATTTACAATATTTCCGAATGAGTTTATTTGAGGCTTTGCTCAATAATACGAATAAAAAATATATACTGTTGAAACTGCCATGTGTGACATTTTTTTGTACAAATAATATATTCTACAGAAATAAATTAACAATCTAGCATAAAGGTGTTCTCAAGCAGGTAACAATGAAAATGAAAAAAAGGATATATATATATATATATATATATATTAAGCTCCTCTGAAGTAGTCACTTTGTACACATCTTATGAAATTGTGATACAGAAAAGCGTGATACGAAATTTAAAAATGATTAATTTTTCATAATTTGCAAAATCCTAATTTAGAAATACTTGGATTTCAAAACAGCCAGAATTTGTTAAATTCTTAACGCTTTCAGTTTTGATTAATTTATGTTTAAAGCTTCCAATCTGAAATCACATAATTAACAACGTTCTTGCAATTATCAAACTTTGAAGGCTTAAGAGATAAAATTCTTGAATTTTATACGACTAGATCAAGACTGTGTTTTTTTTTACAAAAAAATTCATTTATCAGTATATAAGAATCTTTTAAATCATTTTTGAGGCCTTTAAAATAAATTGTTCAGCTGCAAAAGCTTGAATTCAGGAATATTTTTTTTTGAGTTTCCTAATTTTTAAATGCTCAATCAGGGAACTTACAAATTTCTGAATGTATGATTTTGTTATTTATGTTGACAAGATAAAAATAATTCCCAAATTTACAGTTATAATCGCTGTTTTCAAAGAATCAATTCTTTACAACCATAATATTTTAACTATATAGCGTCTAACTTGTCAGTTATTCTAGGAAATAACTTACATATAGGGAATTACTTCTCAACTAAACATTTTTTCAAACAAGTTTTTCCTTCCGTTGACCATTACCATCTTTCTGTTCTTTTTACCTTTACTTTCTCTTGATCCTTATTGTTACGATGTTTTGTTATCAATTTAAAAAATTTGGTTCTCAGTAGGGTTTCAAAAAAGTTCTTTATATTCTTTTACTTGAACATAGCCTAGTTTTATTATTATTAAGAGTGTCAAAAATCGATTACAAATGACACATTAGCACGAAAACTTACTAAATGCTCATTTTTATGAATGAATAATAATATTTCCATATTTTAACATGAACGTATTAAAAAAAAAGTCTGAGCTTTTTTCAGACAAAAAAGAAGAGAAAAAAACTCTTAATTTTAACAAACATTGCTTACTACTAATGGAAGGTGTATACACTTTTCAGAACTTGTTTCTGAAATTTTCAAAATTTTTCGCTATTTCAGTAAGCGTTTATGCATGAAATATTTTTTTTGTCGTGGTTTGTGAAAACTGTAGTGTTTAAATTATTACGACTATTTTACGATAGATTTTCTAGAATTGCAGAAATCATATCGAACTCCTGAGGGGTAGATTTAACGATTAAGTTTTGAAAGAATTATTGCTGTTAAAAAAAACAAAGAACATACAGACTGATTTATCTAAAAAAAGTATCCTATTTGAATCCAGAAGAAGACTCAAAGTAACTAATTCGTATCCCAGAAAGTAACTGAAATTGAAAAAAAAAACTAACGCGATACATTCACAGAAAATTAATACAGATAAATCATTCTAAGCCTATGATAATTTTTCTTCTGAAATATGTTCTCAAAGGAACAAAAAAAAAAGACTTTTTTTGGTTTTCTTCCGAAAAAGACTGGCTGAGGCATTGCCGAAATATTGAAGCCTTGAGAAATATAATACATTAACTCTTGATTATTATTTCTAATTACAAGATACTTGTCGGACTATATTTTAGAAATATATTTTTTTATTGAATTAATAATATAGTCTACACTTCATTTACCCGCTTTATTCGAAAATATGATGTGATTGGGCGACTGGAACCTACTGGATTTTCCTTGATTTCTTCTCGGGACAATAAGGTAACTTTACCGCTTTCCATATTGATTTTCGCCCGTTTCCTATGTCCTATATATATTCCAGCAAGAACATTAGTATCCTCCAATATTGCAAAGACTTCACCGTCGGATGTTGATATAACAATTTGTTCTTGGGTTATCATTGGGTGATAGGTATTAGGTCCTGTTTTCATTTTTATATTTTTATCGGGAGGAAAAGTGTATCTTCGAAGTTTGAATATCCGGCGAGAATTGGTTTCGGAAATAAGCCGAATAAATTCAAGATCTTCAAGTCCATATTCATGGTTGTCAGAAGAAGGAAGCCTTGTAGGTGGAACTCTGCACCTGGAAGGAGGAGGAGGCCCTGAAGGAGAAGTGCTGTGTGGAGAATAGGGCATAGCATGATGAAAACCGGCAAGATCAAACACGGAAGGAGGAAACCATGCAGGATCATATTCTGCAGGAGGAAGCCCGGCATTATGAAACCCAGCAGGATCAAGCTCGGAAGGAGGAACTCTGGCAGGAGGATGCCTGGCAGAAGGTGTCCTCGACCTGGACCTTTCAGGAGAATAAGGAGTTCCAGGGCGAGGAACACCAGGAATAGGTGCGCCATTAGGTAAGCATTCAAACTGTGAACTTAACTCTGCAAAAAGAAACAGAGGATTATATTTTTTTAAGGTAGGTGAGGCAAGATGGATTCCAGACTACCAAAAATTAGTCTGAATTTCGGAATCAGTCACGATTAACGCAATTTAAGATGTTTAATGTAATGAGGGTTCAAACATTAATATATATCCTTAGAGGGACGTGTGTTTTTTACTTCGGTACTGCTGTTTTTGACCTTCACGGCGAATGCTTTTTTCGCTTTTTTCATTTTTCATTCAAATTTAAAATAATTAGTTCAAAAAAGAATATCTATCATGTCGTTGATACATCAAATATCTGCAAAACAGATCTTTCTCTAATAAACTATATAATCTAATAGAATTTCTTCGTTCGCCGTGAAGGCCAAAAACAGCAAAAATTAATTTCAAATTTGAATTTTTCAAATTCAAATCCAAAAATCCGACAGTCCGACCCTCAAAAATATTCTTAAACTTTTGGAAACAAATGAAAATTGGTTGTGGAGCAAGCAATCCCTAGGTATGTTAATTCTTAATTCGCACAGAGGGCGTTTCAACTCAACATGAATAAATTGCGCCAAAACATTATATCGGGAAACGATGATGTGGGGTATTCTATTAAAAGTACAACACGATAAAAGGCACAGCACGATAATCTCAGTACATTAAAACGTTTATTAAGCACATTACAAACACTCCGCATCCCAAGCACGTCGCTACAAAAGTGTCCTTAAGCTACGCCCCCCTTCTCCGTCTAGTCTAAAATTGCCCCCTTTCTCGTTATAGATGTCGCTAATGTAGTTTCCGATTTCCGCCCGTATTCGCCCGCTAAATTCGAATCTGCTAATCCATAACATCCCCTCCCATTAGAAGATTCTCGTTTCCATTATCAATTCTTCGAAAAATTTATAAAAATCAAATCGCAGACAGAACTTATACAACACAAATCAGGTACATAGACTTATATCAATTATAAAACTACGTAAGCTTTCTTTAAAATCAGAATAGTTATTTAACAGAATTCAAACTTACATTGCTTACAAGTACTTAAAAAATTATTTATAACAGATAAAATACGTCCAGTTCATTAATCTTTCAGGATTCTTGACTACACATCCGCTTCTCGTTGTTACATGTTTTTGTTCACCTTCTGGACGAGAGTCACTTTCTTCAAGATTACATTTTCTAGAATGCTGATTTCTGTTGGAGTTTAAGCTGTTTCTAGTTCCATCGTCCTTTGATGTCTTTTCTTGAACCTTTTCGACTAGGTCTTTTACATAGTCATTGTCTCTTATAGTTATTCCTAACGGGTAAATTCTCTGTATCGGTCGCTTCAAAAATCCGTTTTTGGTTTTTAATATAAATATTCTTCTTATACCGTCACGTCCTATTATTGAATCGACGACACGTCCAAGAGGCCAATCTATTCGTTCATGCGTATCATCACCGATTAAAACTACATCTCCTATTTTTATTTCGCGTATTTCTTTTTTCCCGTTTTTTAATAGCAGTTGACTTAAGTATTCTGTTCTGAATCTTGCACGGACATCATTTAGAATCTTTTGTCGGTATCTCAACTTTTTATTTAATTTTCCGTTATAAAGCATAAATCGCATAGGGCAGTCATTAGGCTTTCATAAGATAGGCTTGCTTTTCCTAAAATTTTTCGTAAAATTGTCTTCAGAACCCCTATTAGTCTTTCCCACCAACCTCCCCATCACGGTGCTGAGGGTGGGTTGAAACGCCATTCGATCTGTAAAGTCAAAGTTTGTTTAGCGATCTTTTTCCAGTTCAAACCTTCTAACGCGTTAGGTGTACCACAGAAATTTGTTCCATTATCGCTATAAGTATACAGAGGTCGTCCACGTCTTGCGATGAATCTACGGAGACATTCAATGAACCCATCTGTGGATAGCGATGATGCTAGTTCAAAATGAACTGATCTGTATACTACACACGTAAAAATACAGATCCATCCCTTCCCACCACCTTCTATGAAGACTGGTCCTGAAAAATCTACACCAGTAACTTCAAATATTGCCGAATCACGCACGCGATTTAAGGGAAGGGGCGGGGTTTCACACTCCATGCGTTTTGCTTTGTGCCTTTTGCAGATAATGCATTTGGTGGCAATGGATCTGATGATCTGTCGTAATGAAATGACCCAAAACCCTTCACGTAGGGTATTCATGACGATTTGCGTTCCCGAATGTCCGCATCTTTCATTAGTTTCTCGAACTAATACATTGACAATATCGTGTTTGTCCAAAAGAATGGGATATAAAAACATAGCACTATCGTTCCGGTTTAAAATTTTCGTTTTCAAGACATATAAACCGTTCTCATTTTTAAATGTTTAAAACGACGATAGTTTATTGTTATCCTTATCTTGGAACATAACTCTCTGTAAATGTTTCAACAAAATAACTTCTGCCTCCTTTATTTCTTGAAATGTTAAGTATAAATTTTTTTGACTTTCTTTAGACAAGTAGGGCTTTTCAGGAATTTCCTTTTCAATCGCGACGTCTCGTTTAGTTAGCTTGCGTTTCTCTAATTTTATTTTTCGGTTTCTCAGAAATCTTCGCATCCAGGTTACGAAACGTATTAACTTCGTATATGTGGGAAATAATTCGCTCGCTTTAAAATTCCGATCACTTGTGCTAATCATATTTACCAGAGCGCTCTTTTTAATTTCAATATTTACTTCGTTTTCGTTAATGCCTTGTTTCTCGAAAACCCATTTGCTTTCGGAAAGTCGAAGCCAATCAGGGCCCAGCCACCACTGAGATTTGACTAACTGCGATGGACTACAACCTCGGGACGGCAGATCGGCCGGATTTAGCTCGCTCGGTACATATCTCCAACGATTCGCGTCACTTGATGATCTGATTTCTTTTACTCTGTTATATACGAAGGTTCCCCACTGCGTATCTCTCCCTAGCCAAGCCAAAACTGTGGTAGAATCAGACCAATACGTTATCGATTCAATGTGACACGTCAATGATTTAATTACCGAACATGTAAATCTCACAGCTATAGATGCAGCCTTTAATTCGAAGCGGGGCATAGATGCCTTTTCCGGAGCGATCCGCGACTTCGCACTTAAGAGTTGTATGTCAACGAAATTACCGAAATCAATTCTCGCGAATACCACAGCGGCATAAGCTAAGCCGCTTGCATCGCCGAATGTATGAATAGACAACCTTCCGTTACCGATTTTTTTTGCGGGATTTCAATTTCTTTTAATAAAGATAAATCGTCTATCCAGACAAAAAATTCGCGACTGCGTTTGTCATCAATTTGCTTGTCTCAGCCTATATTTTCTTTCCATAATTGCTTGAGCCAAATTTTTGGCTGTAAGGTTACGGGACATGTGAATCCAATCGGGGCAAATATTTTATGCGTTGCGGACAGCATAACCCTTTTCGTAATCACTTTTGACGTATCAATATCTACTACGGTCGGATTAATAGAAATCGTATCCTTGCGTTTATTCCAAGAGATTCCGAGAACAAGTGAAGATTCTCCCTGTGAAATATCTCCTGAACTTTCCCAACCTCGCAAATCAAAACCTCCCATAGTCATAATCGCTCTAGCTTCACCGATAAAAACCTGCAATTCTTGTGAAGAATCAACGCTAGTCACACAATTGTCGACATAAAATGACTCCCTCAATTTTTTAACCGAATTTTCTGTATATTGACAATCGTCGTTATCTTTCGCTTTTTCCAAAGCTGCTTCTAAAAGCAGTTCGATTGTCGCTGACAGTAAAAAGGGACTTCACGATAATCCAAAAACCACTCGGCAATGTCTATAAACAAGTATTTAGCCATCTACCAGCCACAAAAAACAAAGAAACTCCCTATCAGCTGGATTCACGACAATCTGTAAAAATGCCCCTTTTATATCGGAAATAACACCAATCTCTTTTTCCTGAAATCTGTTAAGGCAGGATGGGACAAGTTCTATCAAGTTCGGACCCTTTTCCAGACACTGATTGAGTAATGGATTCCCCTTCTTTTTAGTCGAAGCATCAAATACGGGCCTAATTTTAGTTGTGCCATTCATTTTTATGACCGGACGATGTGGCAAATAATGACCCACGCGCGTAATCTCACTGTCGGGAACCCTTTCTATTATCTTTTCTGTCAACCATGATTCAAAAACGTCATTATAAGCTGAAAAAATATTCTGCTTATTTAACTTTTCTACAGTATTTTTTAATCTCTGTTGAGCTAAGTCATAATTTTCAAGTAAAGGCGTGTGATCGTCTTTCCACAGCAATCTTACCTCATATCGACCTTCCGAGGTGAAATTTGCAGTATTTCTTACAAATTTTCGCGTATTTTCGTTTTTTAGAAAAACATCTTGACTTTGAATAGGATCCGCGATACCGAGAACATCTAAACTCCAAAGATCGGATATATTGGCCTCTTGGATGAACAATCTCGTGAGCATAGCAGCAGTTTCGGATTTGTCCGTACGCTCTTCTGGTAATTTGCCCATAACCGTCCAACCCAACAAAGTTTCAAACGCGATTAAACCATTGATCGAATCAAATTTCTTCCCCGTTATCAATTTCATCCGTTATCGGTTCCTTCTTAATGCATCGGATTGTATCGCAGATTATATCACGACACAACACAGAGAAATTACACGCGTAAGACCCATCGAGGTTGTTTAAACGCGTTCAATATATGTCATGCTTTTTAGCCTTTGATTCAACACCGCCGAATAAAGAGTGTGCTACTTCTATATCTCCGCGAGCAGCATAACCTAACTCTCTTAGAGAGATAATCGCTCTCACAATTTTTTCCGACGAATCAGAATATACTTTCACGCGAAGTATTTGTAAACAAACCTTGGGTGTTTCACTAAAGGTAGCTAAACTATTCTCGATTTGTGCACCTTTAGGATTATCCTCTTTCGCGGCGAAACCTGGACATACCAACAGAACGTGTCGTCTACTGCACCATACGGAATTAACCTTAACTCGACAGTTCTTGGAAATATGACCACGCTTTAGGCATATAAAAAATGCATTCTCTCTCTTAACACATTCTCTCCTCTCATTCAAAGACATTTTCCGCGCAAACTCATACTCTTTACTCTCATGAGTCGATTTACAAAATATACAATCTACTACCTGCTTTCTTTTCTCCGACGTAAGAAGAGCGCTGGCGCTGGGTGTTTCTCTCTTTGTTTCTCTCATCTCGTTCTTCGGTTTTGGCTTCCTTGTCTTCTCCGCTTCTGTCGATAAGTCAAATCCCTGTAGAGCCATATCTATGCGTTCCTGGTTTTCGACTTCTCTTTGCAGGAACTCCAAAAGATTTTTCAGCCTATTCTTGGTGGCGTTTTGACCATTAGCATTAACGTTTTGGCCAGCAGCATAAGTCGTGTCGTATCTCCCACTTCTTTGCCAAGCACGCAGAACGTCCTCTGGAAGCGAAGACTCGACCAAAGGGTATAGCATGACGGCGCACTTGTCCGTTGTTACACCGAGCATATCGAGAGCTCGAATGTATGCCTCAAGCTTATCATACACACTTGCAAGTGATGCCCTCTGATTTCCTTTTACAGCATTTTGTAGAACGAGTCCCAACAATTCGCGAACATAATATTCCACCACAATATCGTCGCGTCCAAAACGATTCTTGAGACTTGTTATAACTTTAATGTAATTTCCCGTAGTGGGTGGAAAACTACACACTACTTCCCGTGCTCGTGAATCTGGCACTGTGGCTTGGATCAAATACTGGAATTTGTCCTCATTTGTGATTGAGACATCTTCATGGACTTTTTTAAAGGCGCTCCAAAATGGAAGCCATTCCTTTACATTACCGTTCAGCTTCGGCAGTTCAATTGTCGGTAGCTTCAATATTTGCCCTGATGGCGCTGGATTTGTTGCCGCTACGGGCGATTGACTTTTCGCTCCCGACCCTAACAGGTAGACACTAATACATGACCTGCTGAGGGGAGCGAACGCCCCTTCCACTGCGTCTTCTACTGCTCGCTCTCAAGCAATGTCCAGCCCTACTCTCCCCCGCCCTTTTAATTTTTCACATAATTCTGGAGGTAGACTGTAGAGCATGAACCTATTAACAATTAGTTTCATTTGTAACCCTGAGAGAAGATGTCATCTGTCAACTCAACTTCGTCGGTCGCAATGTATGCAACTTTGAGTAAGCGAGGTAAGGAGGAATTAGTTGTTCAAAATTATAAGTTTAGTTTTCATAAAAAACTTGCAAGTGGGAAATCTCGGTGGAAATGTGTAAACCGACAGTGTCGTGCATATTTAATTACTGTAGGCGAATCTTCGCGAAAAATTGAAAAGTGTGTTTTAGAGCATAATCATCAAGAAATTGAGATGCACATTTTGCAGAGACAAGACGTTTCAGCAACTGCGAAACGAAAAGCCGTTGAAAATCTTTCAGAAAGGCCTTCAAAAATTGTGTGTGCCAGTGTCTGCTTATAGAGCTAGACGTCGATTAATTCCAAGCCTCCCTACAGATTTGAAGGAAACACAACGCATAATTAGCGATTTGGATTTGAAAACTAAATTTGGTGAGGGTTTTGTAACTTTAAATAATGAGACTGATAATTTTGTAATTTTTACAACTGAGCAAAATTTAGAATTATTGACTCTTTCGAAGTATTTGTACATTGATGGTACATTTGATTATTGTGTTAAATTCTTCACTCAACTTTTCACACTGCACGGCTATTTTAATGGGCATTATGCTCCCCTCGTTTACTGCTTGTTAACAAATAAAAAAACTTCCGCGTATCAACAATGTTTTGCTGCTCTCTGCAAAATGTGCACTGAAAGGGGTTTAGTTTTGAAACCAACAAATTTTGTTGTAGATTTTGAAGTAGCTATACATAACGCGATACGATGTGCTTTACGTTTTAAACTTTCATGTGGACAAAATTCAGATTTAAATTATTTTTACATTGTATAGCATTGTATAGTATTGTATGGTATAGTATTGTATAGTATTGACACGTGGATTAGGCCTACTGGGGATACCACTAAAAAAACGCACCTTATGATGCTTTACCTCCAGGGTGGTGTGGAAAAGAGCATACAAATCTATTTCAAATACAATTTCAGATATCACTGAAATAGAAAGGGTGGGGGAGAGTAGGGCTGGACATTGCTTGAGAGGGAGCAGTAGAAGAGGAGATAGATCCGTAGTCCGTGCAGTGGAAGGGGCGTTCGCTCCCCTCGGCAGGTCATGTATTAGTGTCTACCTGTTAGGGTCGGGAGCGAAAAGTATACTGCCCGCCGCTACTACCGTTGGCGTTTGCGCACTTGTCTCTGGGAATTCTTTGACCCTCAATTTTGCCGCTAAATATGTAGACTTATAATCGTCGTCACTTTCCAATTCTTTAGCGATTACGACATCACTCAGATCCGAGTCGAAGAGTTCTTTGTTGTAGGCAGCATGCACCGCGTCCAATTCCGACGCCTTGGTTTCCAGCAATTCAAAAGCCACTATTTTATCATCTTTAGAGCCGGCACTTTCACATTTTGTCACGAAGGCACTATGTGCTTTGGTAAATGCTGTTCGTAGAGCCTTTCTTTGCCTTCTAAGAGCTTCCATGTTCGTATTGCTATACACCGCACAAAAAACTTAAATTCACACTTCTCGTAACCCGATTTAAGAAAATAGTCCTGTCACGGTCGCCACAATATCGGGAAACAATGCTGTGGGGTATTCTATTAAAAGTACAAAACGATAAAAGGCACAGCACGATAATCTCAGTATATTAAAACGTTTATTAAGCACATTACAAACACTCCGCATCCCAAGCACGTCTTTACAAAAGTGTCCTTAAGCCACGCCCCCCTTCTCCGTCTAGTCTAAAATTGCCCCCTTTCTCGTTATAGATGTCGCTAAGGTAGTTTCCCATTTCCGCCCGTAATCGCCCGCTAAATTCGAATCTACTAATCCATAACACATTAGGTAACCTTTTAGTCCCTATTCATATATGTACTTCCTAAGCGATAACAGAATATAAAATAACAGTAAAGAGTGTGAAGAATGAAAATAAAAATCTGAATTGTAATTTTTCTGAATAAAAACGTAATCTTTAAAGATCGTCTCTGAAATTTTAGCCCTTCTTAAAACATTTCACTCACTTAAGAGAGACTATTCTTCAGACTAGGTGATCAGTAGGTTAGCTAAGATATAGCACTTGCGATTAGCTGACTTTTACTTTAGTTTTGAATTTATCAATAGTCGTGATATTTGAATAAAGCGAATTTAGTTTATGTTTGGGTTTATTGTAAATCTTTTCTACAGCCACTAAATATTTCAATTGAGCAAAATTATTTATCGATATGCCCACTTATTGAATATCAGTTGCTTTATCACAGTATACAGAATATATTGTATTCATTATCTCATGAATTATATATGCCTGGAGCTTATTCTTCTGAGATATTTATAAAACAAAGCCGTTCTTAATATCGATCGTGTAACAAAAACGAAATTTGTTAAAACCATTTACAAATTTTGCGGACCTTTGAAAACAGAGAAACCTTTGAAAACACACATTTATGATTTTGTCCGGAAAAGTATCGTGAGTGACTCCTGTGAACTGACGGCTTCCTTTTTTGAACGCGCGCCATGTTTTTGTAACTCATTTAAAAAAAAAAACGTCAGCTTACACTAGTCACGCAATGTACTTTTCATTAATCTGTCCAAATAACAGAAAAAAAAGTTGCGGGCATCTTTCTGAACGTTTTGTGGTAAGTTTGAGGAAGAAAAAGAACATTTTCATTAAGTCACGTAGACTTTGAAGCAATCTAATAATATCAACGTGGATATCCACAAACTATTTCATAAACTAATTTATGCTCAAACGGAGAAATTTTTTTTCACTAAACCATATGAGTCACGTGAATAGTAGTATTTTAGTAGGAAAATGTTCAGGAACCCTCGAATGTTATCATTATCAAACAAGTACTTCTATATACATGTATATAATTCATTTATTATCGGCAAAATTATGATTATCAATAAACTTGTAAAATATTTTTTTCTTGGACCTATACAAAGATTTTTAAGTTCTTAATACATTCAAAGAAATTTTAAAGAATTTTATCAAATTTCAATAGAATTTCAAATCATTTGGCAGCGTTTTGAGCTGTTCCAACGGATTTCAAGAGATTCTAAAGAATTCCGCGGAATTTCAAATTGTTCAAGGAATTTCGAAGTGTTTCCACCGACTTGAATTAGGATAGAGTCTGGTATACGGCGGACGAATTTTTATTTGCGAAAACCTTAAAAATGTTTGTAAAAATATATATGTATGTATATATATATATGTCTTATATGTTATTATATTTACCAATATCACTAAGGATAACAGCCAATAATGGGACCACAGTAGAAAGGTTGCTCTTTTTTTCCAATGGAGACGAAACTGATTACTGCATTATTATGAATCTATCTAGCATTGTAGCTTATAATTATTCGGGTGCTCTATTACAGTATATAAGATATTATATAGTTCTTATCTCATTAATTCTATATGCCTCGAGATTGTCCTTCTGAGATATCTGGATTTCATAAATTAGTTTTTACACGCTTCAAGCCTAAATTAATTAATTGTTGAAGCTTTCAATTCGAACTCATATAATTCTCAACGTGTTTGCGAATGATGAAACTTTGAAGGATTAAAATTTGAAATTCTCCAATCATGAAGACTACAAATTTCTAAATGTTTAGTTTTCTTATGCTAATGTTGTTGACCAGATAAAAATAATTCCAAAAGTACCGTTTTTATTGCTATTTTAGAATTTTAGCATTTTTTACAGGAATATATTTTAATCTGTTTAATTTTAGATATTTCCATTTTTTAATTTGTAATTCCTTCTCTACTCATATATATGGCATTATTTTTCAACGAAAACTGTTCCAAATAATTAGAAATGGGAATCCACATTAAATTAGCAGATTTTCACCAATATGACTCTTCACAACAATTCATAACGATTGACATAAATTGTTATATCTAGATCCGTACTTCTATTTTTTGCGATAGCGCAGTTTTAGACGCATTCTCATTAACTCCTGATCCAATTTATACTCAAAGAAGATATTTATCACATTATAATGCCTTCCCATACATGCTCATGTTTTCTTTTGCCACTCACAGATTCTTCACTTTCTACTAATATTCATTTTCGAATACATCCCTTCCCTTACCTCGCTTCAAAATTTTTATTCTTGCTATTTTCACCCCTAGCGTCCACCGTATATACCCAAATATTTATACTCCTTTACTTCTTCTAACTCTACTGTTTTTCGTTTCCAAGTCCATTCCTTCTTCCTCCTTCTTTTCTAAACCTTATGATCTATTCAAAATAAATTAGAATCTACTTTCTCCTTTCTAAATAGTATTCCAATCCTGTAATTATGCCCGCCATCCTTTCTTCATCATCGACAATTGCCACTATATTGTCCGCTGCTAGTAAATATATCTTACATTTTCCCACCCTAACTCCTGCGCATCCTTTTTTCTTTACTTTTTGTTACAAATCCGACTTTATTATAATCAATAAAAGTGGATTCAGATCTTATCTCACTCCTCTCACCAATCAGAAACTTTATCCTACTTGGTCTACCACGAATATTGCTAGCATACCCCTTGCTATTGCATATTATCAATGCACATTCCTCATATGGAACTCATGAAGTGGTAGACGTAACGAAGAAGTTATCGAATAATCATTCCTGTTGAAAATAAATAAAGAATAAACAAAGTGATTCACTTGAAAAAGTGATCTATACAAAAAAAACTGGGGTTTCAATAAAATTCTAGGCTGAATAGAAGTTGGTATCTTTCAGAATATGAGCTCCAATAGGAACCGGTAGAGACCCACGAAATTTTTTTCAGAGATTTGAATCATAACACATGAAGGCGCATTCACAAACCAACTGTTTGCAAATTGGTGTTGGTAAGTTAAGGGATCGATCTGTAGTTATCGACCGATGATTTAAGACGCAGATTTGTTGCATGTGAAAACGCACTTATGTTTACAAGGTTTACAAGGTTTTTGCTGAAATGGCGTTCCTGTGGAGGTTCAACTGGATGTTCCTCTTGAACAAATTTATCGTTTTTGTTTCTGTTTTAACAAAAAAACGAATGACTTGCAGGTAGAAAGAAAATTTCTTTTTTTTTCTTGCTTCTGTCACGCCCTGTGACGTATATAACTATATTATTTATACTTATATTATTAATAGTCGCCACATATATACTTATAATTTATATTATTAATTATGATAGAAAAGGATTATGTACTTATAAAAACGCACAAACTCGGGCATATACATTTTTATGCATCATGATAAAATCAATAGTCTGAACTCCGCAGTACTAACCACGCAGTTTGGAAATCTTGACTTTTCTATATACTGTTAAAATACAATGACTTCTCGCCTACAAATCTCCGAACGCAGCTCATAAAAATCGGACAAGAAACATTAAGGAGGGTGGCACAATGACCAGTTCCTTGGACTCAAGGAAATGGCACCCCGTGTACTACGCCTTCAAATATAGACACCTGGATATACATTGATTTCAATTGATACGTCCCCTCGCCGTCAAGTTTTTGGTTGTCAAGTTTTTGGTTGTTACCACAATGGAATCTCCTGTATATAAACCCAGGATCAGAATCAGAACATTAGTCTATCTCCAAATTTCAAATCGGGCGGAAGCTCTGCCCTAGAGCACATTCTCAAATAAACATTAAAAATACAGATAGATTCCGGTTATTTGGAAACGGTTTCCAAGTAGTCGAAATTTCAAATTGATAAATAAAAATAAAATCAGTGTTGTGCTTCGGAAATTTCCAATCGAACTAAAGTCGATTGTAAATTTCAAAATCCTTTAAAATCAGTGAAATCAAACCCAAGATTCTTTTCAAACTTCTATTGTCAACGATCATTACCCTAAGTGCCGAAGTAACAACAGGGGACCTGAGCCTACCTGCTCCCTAAGACACTCCTATGACAAAATCCTCATTGTCAACCATCGGAACGCTGAACGACCAGAAGGACGAGCAACGTATCCCTACTAAACTAATAAACCTGAGGACCGATACCAGTAATTTCTTCCATTCAACGAGAAGAGACATTTAACCAAACTTGGAAAAACCAGTTTTATAAAGGATCATCGGAAGTCCCAGTGTAAACCCCAAACAGTTAGTTGACAAGTTTAAAAGCAGAACAATTTGGAATATATATATATATATATATATATATATATATATATATATATTAGGTAAGTTTTAATCATTGAGTTAATAACTCACAATACTTAAATTTCTTTTAAAACTCGTCATTAAGATCTTCCTTTATTTTAAGGTGGATATCTGGATGAGGAGTTTCGCTGCCCGAGAGTTTCCAGTGCAACAACCATTTTTTTAAAACAGAAGCAAATAGAACAAATAAAATTAAAGTCAATTCAAGAAACAAAATCCTTTCTCTTTTTTTTAAAACAAATTTAAATCTGCTATCTCTCTTTGACTTTGTAATTTCTTATATTTAATAAACTCAAATATTATATGTACAATTGTATTCCATTTACTTAGTAGATTATTGTGTAGTTATCTCAACCTTCGGAAGTTATTCTCATCCCTGTTTCGAAATCCTAGATTTCGTTCAAAAACGAGAAAACCTTTTAATTAATTATTTTTAACAGGTAAGTTTGTTCCCTTCAGGACGTAACACTTCTGAGATCTATAATACATTGACGTTTTATTATTATTTCTAATTATAAGTATTTTGCAGCATTTCAATTCGACTTTGGATCCCGAAAAATCTTATATTCAATTTTTACATCTTTATTTTGAATTAATGATTTGGAGAAGTGTGGTTTACAGTTAATTTACCCGCTTTACGCGAAAATGTTTTGAGATTGGGCGTCGGCGACCTACTGGAGTTTCACCGATTCCTTCTTGGGACAATAAGCTAACCTTGCAACTTTCAAAGTTGATTTTCGCCCGATCGTTATTACGACCTGTATATATTCCAGCAAGAACATAAGCACTCGCCAATATTGCAATGGCGTTACAATTTAATGCTGATACAACAATTTGTTCTTGGGTTGTTATAGGTTCAAAGCTGTTATCCGCTGTTCTCAATTTAATTTTTATGTTGGCAGGAAATGTGTATCTTCGAAGTTCGAATATTTGGCGCGGATTCGTTTTGGAAGTAAGCCGAATAAATTCAAGATGTTCAAGGCCAAATCCACCTTTGTGATATGAAGGAAGCCTGGTAGGTGGAATCATGCACCTCGTAGGGGAAGTAGGGCCTGAAGGCGAACACCTACTTGGAGAAGAAGTTATGGCAGGATCTAACCCGTCAGCAGAAAACTCGTTAGGAGTCAATCCGCAAGGATCAAACTCTGAAAAAACAAACCATGCAGGAACATACTCTGCAGGAATAATCCGGGCATAATTAAATGCGGCAGAATCAAGCTCGGCAGGAGAAAACCCAGCAGAAGGATGCCTGGCAAAAGGAGACCTGGTTCTGGATCTTTGAGGAGAATAGGCAGTTCGAGGATGAGCAACACCAGGAATAGGGGCGACATTAGGTAAACACTCGAAGTTTAAACTGAACTCTGAAAAAAGAAACAGCGGATTACATTTTTCTAAGGTATGCGAGACAAGACTGAATGCGTTCACCGTGAAGGCGAAAAAAAGCAGAAATTTATGTAAAACTTTAATTATTGAGAGTCAAATCCAAAAATACGACAAAGTTTGGAGCCACCTGTGAGTCTTCTTTAAGCTTACAACTAGTTAAACTTATAAGGTTATCCAAAGGCCGATTTTTTTAGAGTCCATGAATTGGTACAAATAATAATATTGCTTAATCACGAGAACATTGTGATACATGTTAATTTCAATAAGGTTTTGTCGTTTTACTTAGTTCTGTTCTCAGAAGACGATAAATAATATTTTATGTGTACAAAAAATACGAAAAATAATCTCTTCTTAACAAAAATAATGAATAGTTAAGGTGTGTCATCTCACCTCAGAGCATCAGAGAAGATGAGACATGTGTACAATCTAACATTTTTATTTTTCTACACAACTTACTTTGGGAAAAAGCTACTCTTAACTGCAAGTATTTTGAAGAAAATAATAGCTGTGCTTATTTCGCCTCGGTTTTCCCTTATGTAATACATATATCAATTCATATGCTTTTATTAACCCAGTTTTTGATTAAATTGCTGACGGCAGTTTCAGTTTTAATATTGACTTTGACCATATAGGCCTTTCACACCATTTGGTAATTGAAAATCCATTTTCACTTTTTATATTTGACAAATCTAAAGAACATAAAATATTGTGATTTACAAAATTCCATTTGTTGAAGCTATGGTGAAAATATCGTCCACATTCCTCTTGTAGAAAAGTTGTTTGAAACTTAGTCTAGTTAACGCTCTGTTTTCCAAGGCACAACAAAATAGTGTCGAAGTTTTTCTGAAGGTATCTAGTCAATTTTAAAAATATAAAGAAAACTTTGTTTCAATCATATAGACTTAAAAAGAATCGAATAATATCCCCATGGATGGGGCTACTATTAGCAAGATTATTTGTTTGTTCAATATTCTTTCATAGACCTAGATGAAATGGATACCTTTGACAACTATTCTAGAGTAAAGCAAACGAAGCTTTGTTTAAAAATTTTTGTTTGAAAGGGAATTTGGACTTGTGAAAAAAGGAGTTATATCACTTCTGTTATCAAGGAATTGTACCACTTCTGTCAGATTTGAATAATTATTTTTTACTAAATAATGAAGAGCTTCTGTAACACTTTCCCAGAGACGCTGATGATCGTTGTGTGGATTCGATGGGAAGAGTCGAATGTCTCCCTTCAAACTCGACCGTCGAAAGGCCAGCTGGAATCAGGAGGTGGTTTTCTGCAGTTTTCCTCTCCCATGGACAAATGACCAGGCAAATGCGAGTACGTCTAATAAAGTGGGATGCAGTCGCGGGTTATCACTAGCTGTGTTACTAAAGGACCTAAATAATACTTCAACAGCACAAGTTACCTGTGTATAGATGTCTGTTTCAAACCAGGCTTTGAAAATAAAAAGGCATAGTACAATAGGTTTTAACCGCAGTGCATGAAAATTATCCATTATTGATTTTCAAGTTATTAATTTTGCACTTAACCTTAAAATAAGTGAATTTTAAAAAGCGTAATGCGAAATTTTAAAATCATTCATTTTTCGTAAGGTGCAAAGTCTTAATTAAGAAATCCTTGGATTTCAAAAGGTCTGAATTTGTTCAATTGTTAAAGCCTTCAGTTTAAATTTATTTATTTTTGAAGTTTTCAATGAGAAAATATAATTCACAACTTTGTTGCCAATTATTAAACTTTAAAGGTTTAAATGCTCAATCAGGAACGTTACAAGTTTCTAAATGTCTAATTTTGTTATGGAAGTGTTGTTAACAAGAATAAAATAATTTAAAAATTTACAGTTCTTATTGCTGTTTCAGAATTATTAATTCTTTGCGAGCATTACGTTTTCAATAAATAGCGTCTAATTTGCAAGTTCTTCTAGGAAATAAATTACATATAGGGCATTATTTCTAAACTAAACCTTTTCCTAAACGGATTTTTGCTTCCGTTGATCAATACCCTTTTCCTCTTCTTTTTACCTTCACATCACGAAATCGATTAAAAATAACAAATGAGCACAAAAACTTACTAAATGCTCATTTTTATGAATAAATAATGATATGTCTATATTTTAACATGAACATATTTAGAATAAAAAGTCTGAGCTTTTTTTCAGATAAAAAAAAAGAGAAAAAAGATCCCTTCATTTTAACAAACAGTGCTTACTACTAATGGAAGGTGTATACACTTTTCAGAACTTGTTTTCTAAAATTGTCAAAATTTGTCGATATTTCAGCAAGCGTTTATATATTAAATATTTTTTAGTCGTGGCTGGAGAAAACTGTAGTGTTGAAATGATCAAGACTATTTTACGTTAGATTTTGTAGAATTGCAGAAATCTTATTGAACTCATGAAGGGTTAGATTCAACGATTAAGTTTGAAAATCATTATTGCTGTTGAAAAAAAACAAAGAACATACTGACTAATTGACTTCAAAAAAGTATACCATTAAGCCATTTCCCTTTCAGGGTAGGCGTGACACTACCCGATTCGGGTTGTGTTTCTAGGTGGATAGTTTTCTTGTAGTTATAAATAACTACAAGTTTGGGCTCACCACACCCATAATATGCCAACAGCACACAGTATTCTCGAATGGTCACCCATCCAAGCACTAACTGCGCCCAACGCTGCTTAACTTCAGTGATCTGACGAGAACTGGTTTTTTCAGCGTGGCATGGCCGTTGGCCAAGTAATTTATATAAATCGAAAAGAAGAATAAAAGTGACTAATTCCTTTTCGAGAAAGTAACTGAAATTGAAAAAAATACTAACGTGCAGTAATAATATGACTAATGTTCTTTTCAATTCAAAAGAATTTGAAAAAGTTCGATAACATTTATAAGAATACCAATTACAAATAGAAACATTTCTAAAATGCAAAGGGAACTAAAAAAGTAGCTGAAAAAAGATTCATCCACAAAAATTATTACAGATAAATCATTTCAAGCCTATGATAATTTTTCGCCTAAAATATGTTCTTAAAGGAACAAAAAAAAAAGACTTTTTTCGTTTGCTTCCGAAAATGACTGGCTGAGGCATTGCCGAAAGATTGAAGCCTTATGAAATATAATACATGAACTTTTTATTATTATTTCTAATTACAAGTTACTTGTCAGACTATATTTTAGGAATACATTTTTTTCATTGAATTAATGATGTAAGCGATGATATTCTAGACTTCAGTTAGCCGCTTTATTCGAAAATATGATGTGATTGGGCGATTGGAACCTACTGGAGTTTCCTTGATTTCTTCTCGGGACAATAAGGTAACTTTAACGCTTTTTATGTTTATTTTTGCACGTTTCCTATGTCCTATATATATTCCACCAAGAACATTAGTATCCTCCAATATTGCAAAGACTTCACCGTCGGCTCTTGATATAACAATTTGTTTTTGGGTTGTCATTGTCTGATAGGTATTAGGTCCTGTTTTCATTTTAATATTTTTATCGGCAGAAAAAGTGTATCTTCGAAGTTTGTATATCCGGCGTGAATTCGTTTCAGAAATAAGCCGAATAAATTCAAGATCTAAAAGTCCATATCCATGTTTGTCAGAAGAAGGGAGCCTTGTAAGTGGAACTCTGCACCTGGAAGGAGGAGGAGGCCCTAAAGGAGAAGAGCTGTCTGGAGAATGAGGCCTAGCATGATGAAACCCGGCAGGATCAAACTCGGAAGGAGGAACCCCGGCAGGAGAATGCCTGGCAGAAGGTGTCCTGGACCTGGACCTTTCTGAAGAATGAAAATTTCCTGCACAAGGAACACCAGGAATAGGGGCGCCATTAGGTAAGCAATCGAACTGTGAACTTAATTCTGCAAAATGAAACAGAGGAATACATATTCTCAAGGTATCTGAGGCGAAAAGGATTCCAGACTACCAAAAATTAGTCCGAAATTCGAAATCAGTCACGATAAACGCAATTTAAGATGGTAAATATAATAAGAGTTCCACTATTAATCTATATGTCCTTGAAGAAATGTGTGTTATTCACTTCGGTCTGACGATCAAATAAAACTGATGGTTATATTCACCAATATTCAAACTTCAATTTTGTATCTGTTATTTTCCGCACTTTTCATTCAAATTTGAAATAATTAGTTAGAAAGAGAATATTTATCATGACTTTTATACGTCATATATCTCCAGTACAGACTCAAAAGAGAATTGAGAATCACTACATTTTAGTTTTCGATGAATTGACCTTTAATTTTAAAAGTCCTGTGCAAAAATGTGGGGGATGTACGATGTCGGAGCGCGTAGCGCCATGTTAATACGTTATCGAGCGCGAAGCGCTATATCCATCGGGTGCGAGCCCTAGGCGCGCCCAAACGTGGGAGCGAAGGGCGATGAGAATGTGGCCGCGCAGCGGGGCAGATTTGTTTAAAAATAAATTTGTGAAATAAGTTTTTCTTGGGCATAGACAATGACTTTTAGGTGGATGGTAGATTGCAAATGAAAATAATTTCATAAGATTTCAATACAGTTTCAAGAGATTTCGCAGTATTTTGAGATACTTCAACAAATTTCGTAGGCTATCAAAAATTTCCATGAAATTTAAAATATATGAACAACTAGATTCAAGATATATTTACCAATAGAATTAAGGATGACCGCCAATAATAGGGCTAGAGTAGAAAGGATCATCATCTTGTCCAACTAAAGAAAAAATGATTACCCTACTAATGATGGATTTTGTTAACAGCGTAACTAAAGATTATTTTGGTGCTCTATTACAGTATATAATAGACACTCTAGTTCTTATCTCATGGATTTCATATGCCTCGAACTTATCATTATCAGCATTCTAATAATATCTACGTGGATATCGACAAACTAATTTATACTCGAATGTAGAAAAATATTCTTTTTTTTTACTCAACCATATGAGTCACGTGAATAGTGATATTTTAGTAGGAAAATGTATAAGAAACTCTCAAATGTTATCATCATCAAATAAGTACCTCTATGTGAATGTATTATATAATTCATTTCTAATAATTAAGTTATATTCTCAACTACGTATTTGTAATTTCATTTCTTAGCATTAAAACATAAAATACGTGGCCTATCAAAAAATAATTGACAATCAATTTTTAGATCTTTTTTTGGCAAGCAATTTTCGTTGATTCATTTAGCCTGAAGGCTACAGACATACCGACATACAGACATACGGACACATTCGTGAAAATAGTTTTTTCGACGCAGAGGGACCCAAAACGTGAACATTTGATGAAAACCAACAAAGTCAAATTTCACGTAAAACTAATACCTTTCATTAGGATAAGAATTTAAAAATCTAGTATGAAGTTGTTCTGAAGCATGTAATATTGTAATATTCATTGAGTCACTTTGTACACACCTTCTAAAATTGTCTTCAACATAAAGTTATTTTCCTTGCATGGAAATTCTTTATTATTGATTTTCAAGTTACTAATTTTGCACTTTGCATTAAAATAAGTCAATTTGAAGAAGCGTCATGCTAAATGCCAAAATGATTGATTTTTTATTAGTTGAAAAATCCTAATTCAGGAATACTTGAAGTAAAAGAAACTATATAAAATTGTTTAATTTTTAGCTCTTCAAGTTTAAATGTATTTACTCTGAAAGCTTTCAATTTGAAATCATATAATTCCAACGTTTTTGCGAATCAATAAAAAAATGTATATAAAATTCATTTGTCCGTTTATAAAAATCGCCTTATCTCATCAAATGACACTAGATACAACATGCTATGATAGATATCTGACAATACTTTGTTTTCTCTTCAACAATTTTATAATTCTAATGTGAAATTACAGTTTGAATACGCTTTTATAAAATAGTTTGATTTTTGTGGCTTCAAAAGCTTAAAACCGAAAATATTTATTTTTAAATCTCCCAATTTTTAAAGCCGAGTCTCAAAATCCGGACAGACCCTACCAATTTTTAAATACTCAACCAGGAACGTTAAAAATGTATAAACGTATACTTCTGTTATTTTAATGTTGTTGACCAGATAGAAATGTGTTCACTTCTTCTTCAGAATTATTAAATTTTCACGGGCATTTGAACTCCTTTAGTTTTGGAGAATTCTATTTTCAAATCACGTAATGCAGCTGCACACATATGCGGCCACAATGCTTAAATATAATTAAAAGTACATTTTTTAGTAAACACACATTATCCCGAAGGAAAAATAAAACTCATCACCATTATTTCGAAAAAACTGAATTCGAGTAATTTTCCGCAATAACACACTTTTTTGAAATATCAATCGGTTCGAAAGTACAGATTCAAATTTCCGAATTTTTTTTTAGCCAATTTAATTGAGAACAAGAAGAAAATGCGCTTTACTTGAAAAGTTATTTGGCAAAAAAGTGACTAAAGTGACTCTGTGGTGGCTCTGAATACAGCGAAAAATAATAACCTTCAATTATTATATATATAATTTCAAAAGACTGGCTGGAGGATTGCCGAAAGAATGAGGTCCTGGGAACTTAATACATTAACATTTTAATATTATTTGTAATCACAAATAACTAATTATAAGTTTGGTTCATAAACAGTATTATAATTCTTGTTAATATTTTTTGTGAAATAAATCATGTGAATGATTGCGGTTCACACTTCACTTATTCGCTGTACTCGAAAATAGTTTTTGATTGGGCGTTTGGATCCTACTGGAGTTTCATTCATTTCTTTTTCGGTCAAGAACGTAACCTCGCCGCTCTCCATGTTGATTTTCACCCGGGCTCTTTGATTTCCATATATTCCAGCAAGAAAATTCGGACTCTCCAATATTGCAAAGATGTTACCATCGAATGTTGATATAACAATTTGTTCATGGTTTGCCACAGGCGCAAAAGAATTACGTCCTGTTCTCAACTTAATTTCTTTATCCGTAGGAAAAGTGTATCTTCGAAGTTGGTATATCAGACGCGGATTAGTTCTGGAAGTAAGTCGAATGAATTCAAGATTTTCAAGTCCAAATCCACCTTCCTGATTAGAAGGAAGCCTGGTAGGTGGAACCGCGCACCTGGCTGGAGTAGGCCTTGAAGAAGAAGACTCATCTCGAGAACAAGGTGTGGTGCGTTGTAACGCAGCAGCAGGAAACTCGGTAGGGTGGAACCCGGTAGAAGGTAAGTCAACAGGATGAGAACTAGCAGGATCAAACTCGGCAGGATGAATCCTAGCAGGATCAAAGTCGGCAAGACGAAGCCCGGCATGACGAAACCCGGCAGGAACAAGCTCGCCAGGAGGAACCACGGCAAGGCGATGCCTGGCAGAAGGTGACCTGGACCTTGACCTGGACCTGAACCTTTCAGGAGAATTAGGACTTCCGGGACGAGGAACGCCAGGAATAGGAGCTCCATTAGGTAAACAGTCGAAATGAGAACCTAACTCTGTAACAAGATTCAGATTAGTTTGTAAATCCCTAAAGGAAGGTGTGTTCTTTGCTGCGGATGCGTTTTTCGTTTTTCGCTTTTTCCAATAAAATTCACAACAATAAGTTTGAAAAAGAATATTTATCATGACCTCGATACTGCAGATATCTGCATAAAATACTGTCTGCTGATAAAATGTATTACAAAAGAATTCCTTTGTCTACCATGAGAGCCAAAAGCTCAGATGTTCATTTCAGACTTTATTTTTTCAAGCTTACACTTATTCAAATTTATAAGATTTCTGAAAAGACGATATCTTATAATAATGGTATTGATTAATAGACAAAAATCTCCTCAAACTTTTAGAGTCTAATTATTCAGTGATTTATTATGGTATAAAATATATACTGTATTCCTTATCTTATGAATTATAATGCCTCGAGGTTATCCTGGTAAGATATTTATAAAATAAAGCAATTTTTTTTTAATTATGTGTCCACAAAAATCTTTATCTATACCCGACATTTTCTAAACCATTTACAAATGTTGCGCAAATCTTTTTGAAGATGTCAGGGAAGATTTTAAAATAATAATTTTGGCTTGGGTCATGTAGACTTAAAAAGTATCATTTAATATTCCCGCGAATAGGGCTGTTATGGGAGATATTATTTATTTGCTTGTAAATTTGGTAAATAATTTTTTCTTGGGCCTAGAAAAACATTTTTAAGTTGCTAGTAGTTTAAAAGGAATTTCAAAGGATTTTATACGATTTTAATAGAATTTCAAAATATTTCGCAGCATTCCGAGACATCTAAGCAGATTTATCAGGATTTTACAGAGATTCCTGAATTTCAAAGCTTTGTAGGGATTTTAATATATTTTAACGGATTTCAAAAGATCTTGACGAATTTCACGAAATTTAAAATATTTCAAGGGATTTCAGTGAACTCAAAGTTATTTTAAATCATTTCAATGGATTTCAAAGGGTTATACAAATATGAAGAAATTTTAAAATAATTCAAGGATTTCAAAGGATTCAGAAGGATTTCAAAGAAATCAAAGGGATTTCAAAGTATTTCAACGTACTTAAATTAGGATAGATTCTGCATTACGGGGGCTACTTAATACTTTTCAAAAATCTTAGAAATTTTTGTAAAAAGAGAGATGTATTATAATGCTATTATATTTACCAATAGAATTAAGTATGACCGCCAACGATAGGACTAGTGTAGAAAGGATCGTCATTTTTTCTATCTGCAAAGAAACTGATTACTGTATTAATGATAAATTTTTCAGGCTTCATTCCAGTATATGATATGTACTATAGTTCTTATCTCATTAATTTCATATGAGATAATCATTGTGAGATATTTGTATTTCATTAATCTGTCCGAATAACAAAGAAAAAGACTTGTGGGCATCTTTCTGAAGGTCTCTGGTAAGTTAAAAAAAATATCATTTTTATTGAGTCATGTAGAACTAATTAGGAATAACTGCCAACTATAACCAAAGTAGAAAGGATCCTCATTTGTTCTGAGGGGAAACTAATTACTGTATTAATAAAGAATTTTGTTATCAATGTACATAAGTAATTATTATTTGGGTTCATTATTACAGTATATTATTTGAAATCTCTCAAATTCTCTCGAAATCTATCGGAATCTCTCGAACTATTTCAAAAGCCTGTCAGGCTAATCCCGTACAATATTATTTGCGCTATTATTTTTTGATTTTTCTTGAATTCATTTGAATTAAGTTTTTTAATTTTTTTCAACTTATTTCCATTGTTTGTTTAGATTTTCCTCTCCCATTATAATATGTTTGATGTTCTTCTCGAACTGTTTTCTTTTCTTCCATTGACCAATCCTCTGTTCCTATTTATTCTTACCTTTACTTCCTTTTGATCCTCATTGCTATTACTCTTTCCTCCCTCTCATGTCTCTATTATGAGAAAGTCTTCGAAATCTATATAAATTAAGGTAAAAAAACCTTGACTTTATTTGAATTCAGGATTCTTCTTTTACTGTGATTATATCTTAGTTTTCTTCTCAATAAATATATTGTGACGAGGTGTTTTTCACCTGTCACTAAACGATCCTTGCCGGCCCCGGGGTCCTCAAAATAAATTCCAGAAGTCAAAATGGTCCGAAGATCGAGATTCTTACTTCTCAGGGAGCACTTTTAATTTAAAAAAAACCTCATTTATTTAATTGTATATATTATTTTGTAACTTGTCAATCGATACGAGAGAGAATCAGCTGTCAACCGCAACAACGCACGTGCTCCGAGACAATCACAACATCAGGGATGGCAAAGTAGGTCAGAGAAGTCGTCACCATTGGTACATTCCAATGATACTAGTTGCCATGGCAACTTCATTGACCAGAGTTAGACAACGAGCCAAGCCGCCATGACACTGTTAGTCGCCCACTATAAGACAGAATGAGAGGGAAGGTCTTACAGGCGACGTTGTCCTCTACCCACACTTCTACTCAAATTCCACACTTCTCGGAGAGAGAGAGAGAAGTAGTCCAGTATCGCTCTGTCCTTTTCTAGCCTATCGGGCAAGCCAACAACCAGCAATAGGAAGGGGGAGAGAGTGTGGGAGCCAAGTCGCAACGACACGACACTCAACCCCTGAGAAGAAGGAGCGAGAGCGGGAGTCTCACCGGGACGTTGTCTTCGTCCAGCGCAGAATCGTGAAGGTTGCACTTCTCTGAGACAGAGAGAAATATGGCAGAGTATCGCTCTGTCCCTTTTTTACTCATGAACTTAAAGGCCTGTTCCCAACGGGTACCGCCGGTACTCCTATGGTGCCAGAATGCATCTTACGTATCGACACAGGGCTAAAACGAGTAAAGCGCCCTCTCGGGGCTACTCAAATTACCGAGAGCAAGCTTTACAATCTGAATACGCCCAAAGTGTCGAGATCTGATGGTCCTTTAATTACTTTCTCTATTCTGTCGCTAGAACGATTGACGTGACTTCCGGCGACCATATTGAAATCGGAGTTCCCGCGGGTTTACTTCCAGCAAACCAAGGTTGGGCGTCAGAAAGCTGCGCTGTCATTGGTCAACTGGTTCGAAAAAGATGGACGCACCTCCTAGCAGGATATACGTTGCGTGGCGGCCTGTCACTCTCTTTCTTCGCCCATGAAGGCATGGTTGTCGTATTTAACTGCTTATAAGCAGAACTTGTCTCTAGTGAGAAGGTATGGTTTTTTTTGTTTTGGTAGATCACTTCGGCGGAACTTTGGAGAGAAATAAAATAAAGAAAAAAAAGAACTGATTGATCAGAATCATTGAAATACCGCCAAAGTTATTCTCCCTAATTTTGGAGTGCTCCCTGTGCGCGTTATTTTTTTTTTTGTCTATTTTCGTAATCCTAAAAGTTCGCGGGTGTTCGTAAAGATGTCTATGATTCGGTAGTTATGGGACTCTCACTCCAGCTTATATTTACAAATTAGGCCGCGTGGCCGACAAAAATTATTGTATGATCGATTAGACGTTGGGGTCGACCACGCGCTCGTTAAGATGGTAAGATTGGTGAGTAGATTTTCTCGCGTTGGAGCACCGCGTTGTATGTCTTTCTAAAATCTTTTATTAGACTCTAATCCCGATGAATTAAAATGTCAGTCATTGCAACTTGATGCATATATCTTTTCTCGGGATTTATTAAAGTAGAACATTGTAACTTTTTGTTATTCTTCTTTGAACCTCTAATAAAAATGTCATCACTTGTGCCTTATCGAAATGTGTTCTAAGATTTTTTGATCTGTGTGGTAAGATGAACCCTCGCCCTGAACCCCTTTGTGGAATAAACCCTTATGCTATAATTTCGCTATCGATTTCCGGTTAAAATTTAAAAAAAAATATTGTCACTAGGAGATGTACAGAGAATTTTATATGCTTTCTTTGCTATCGGAATTTCACTAGTGGTTGGCGCCCTAGACTAGAGAAAAAAAAATTAATAATAATAAAATTAAAATTAAATTAAAATAAATAATAAAATTAATAATTGTCCTTCGGAAATATGTTCGTAAGATGATGAAAATGTTCGTTTTTTTATTTTCTTCCGAAAAATAACTGGCTAGAGCATTGTCGAAAGATTGAAACCTTCAGAACTACAATACATCAACTTTTTATTTCAATCTCTAATAACAAGTTACTTTCCACACTATATTTCAGGAATACATTTTTTTATTGAATGACTAATGTATAAAGATTGCGGTTTACAGTTTCTTTACACGCTTTATTCGAAACTGTTTCGAGATTGGGCGTTGGCTACCTACTGGAGTTTCATCAATTTCTTCTTGGGTCAGTAATGTAACCGTGCCACTTTTGATGTTTATTTTTGCCCGTTTATTATGCCGGCCTGTATATATTCCAGCAAGAGTATTAACACTCTCCAATATTCCGAAGACGTCACCATCGGATGTCGATATAACAATTTCTTCTTGGTTCAGTCCAGGCTCATAGGAATTATGTCCTATTTTTAACTTAATATCTTTATCGGCAGGAAAAGTGTATTTTCGAAGTTGGAATATTCGGCGGGGATTTGTTCTGGAAGTAAGTCGAATGAATTCCAGATTTTCAAGTCCACATCCACCTTTTGGATGAGAAGGAAGCCTTGTAGGTGGAACTCTGCTTCTGACACGAGGAGGAGGAACTGAAGGAGAAGACAGGTCAGGAGATTGATGCCTAGTAGGATGAACCCCGTGAAGATCATACTCGGAAGGTGGAAACCATGCAGGGTCATACTCGGCAGGAGGAAGCCCGGCGTCATGAAACCCAGCAGGATCAAACTCGGAAGGAGGAAACCATGCAGGATCATACTCCACAGGAGGATGCGCGGCATCACGAAATCCGGCAGGATCAAGCTTGGCAGGAGGAAGCCCGGCAGTAGGGGGCCTGGCAGAAGGAGACCTAGACCTGATCCTTTCAGAAGAATGATAAGTTCCGGGGCAAGAAACTCCAGGAATAGGAGCGCCATTAGGTAAGCAATCAAACGCTGAACTCAACTCTGCAAGAAGAAGCAGAGAATTACATTTTTCTAAAGTAAATGAGGCAAGACGCATTCCTGACTGCAAAAAATTGGTGCAAATTTCAGAATCAATCACGATTAACGTGTGTTCCTTACTTTGGTCTGACGATCACTTTACAGTGACAACTAGAAGTCAAACTTTAATTTAATTTCCAGTATTTTAGCCTTCACGGCAAATGCGTTTTTCTCTTTTCGTTTTTTTGCAATTAAATTTAAAATGATAAGTTTGAAAAACAATATTTATTATGACGTTAATATTACACATATCAGCAGAAGAGACACTTCCTTTAGGAACGATATAATCAAATAGAATTGTTTTGTTCGCTGTAAAGGTAAAAAACTATGAAGAGTACGAGAAATAGTTTTCAGGTGATCTCTAGGTAAACTAAGGTATCAGCAATAGTTCGTATCTTATCTCATAAATAATAAACTCCGCGAGCTTTTCCTTCTAAAGTAATTATACAATAAAAATGTTGCAAACACCTTTCTGAAGGTGTCGAGAAAGATATAAGCAATTATAATGTTTGTTTGGAGGATTTTAACAGATCTTGATATATTCGAACAAATTTCAAATAATCTTAAAACATTTCACGAAAAAAAAATAAAGGGATTTCAGCGCACTTAAAGTGATTGTCAATTATTCAAAAGGATTTCAAAGTGTTTTAAAATTCTGAAGGGATTAAAAAAGAATGTAAATGTTTCAAATGATGATAAAATTTTTTTAAAGCATTCATAGAAAAAAAAATTTTACTTGCAGAACCCTAAAATTTCTTCTATACATATATATAGATATACTATTAAATTATAATATTTACCAATAGAATAAAAAATAACTGCAAATACTAGGACAAAAGTAGCAAGGATCCTCATTCTTTCCAACTGCGGAGAAACTAGTTACTCTATTGATTAAAAATTTGGCTAATAGTGTAAGTAACGATTATTCTGGTGCTTCATTACAGCATAAAATATATATGATATTTCTTATCTCATAATTTATTAATGAATTGAGCTTGTCTTTCTGAGATATTTGTATTTCATTATACACATTTTTGTAGAGAAACATTACTATTTTAGTGCTCATCACTTGATTTAGTAGAAAAAATTATTCATTTTAATGGAAAAATCTCTATTGCTTCATTTCAAAAGAATTGATTTTTCATGAGTTTAATGATCCTAATTTAAGGCCACTTCAGTTTTCAGTTTGCCAGCTTCCCGTATGCTCAATTCTCATTCTTTATTCATGATGTGTCCTCTGAGGGGTTACATGATCACCGTTTCTTACAAGATCATCTACAAATTTTATATTATTATTTCATTCTTATTATTTACAAATATTTACAACTATTAACATTAATTCTTATATCTGATTTCTCACTTCTATGTCATATAGCGCAACTTTATTGTCAAAACGCTTCTAATCTTCGCGACTTCCTTTTCATTTTTCTGTCGCTTTCACTTATTTTCTATCTCATTCTCATTTCGCCATTTTTCCACATCCATTCTTTCATTCTTTTTCGTTCGCATATCCAGCCCCCTCCAACTCCTACATCCACTCCTTACACATTCCATCCTCCCCTAGAGTCGCCATCCCATTCTCTTGCCAGCTTCTTTTATCTTCCATTCCTCCCCTGCATCCTACCCATACATGCTCCTATGTTTCTTCCTTCCATTCACAAATTCTGCACTTTCTGTGATCTTCATTTTTTCGATTCATCCCCTCCCATAACACGTTTCCCAATTTGAATCTTGCTATTCTAGTCCATCTTCTCTTTCTCCATCCTTTTTCTAAATACTTTGGTACTTCTTTTTTCTTTAGCATTTTATACCACTTATGATATCTTAATTCCCTCATCATTCCCATCTTTTCATCAATTGCCCTTTGCTTTCCCTTCTCTCCGATTCTTTCTATCTTACTCCATTTTGCCCTTCTATAACTCTAGCACTGAAGAACTTTCTTCTTTCCATCTTATTAGTCCTACCGCCGTTCTTATCCTTTCTTCTACCTCCTTGAAAAACTTATATTATGACTTCTCTCCCTTTTCCTCTCTTAGCTTCGTGTCAAATGGCCATACCATATATCCAAGCGTCCTTCAGTCCACCACTAGCGTCCACCTTATATACCTTTCTTGTAAATTTTCAATCTCTTTCCTTCTACTCCATCCCCATATCTCCGATTTCATATCCTAATACCGGAGATACCTGCTATCATGTTTCCTCTTCCCATTCATAGACTCTGCAGTTCCTGTTCTCTTTATTTTCCCTATGTAAACCTTCATTTACAGATCAGTTACACCAGATTCTCCCCCCTCACGCAACTCATCATTTTATGTTTTTTTTTAGCACACTTAATTGCGCCGCAAATATGCTAATATGCTCCTATCTGAAGAGCTCTTCATTAAATTTTACATTGAAAATGAAGTTATTTGGTGATATCAGCGTGGGGTGAATCGATAACAAGTGGTAATAAGGGGTAAGTTATGGTTTTTTGTTCATTTTTGAAGTGGCGCACGGGAGCGATTTTGAAGACAAATGACTCAATACCCGTAATTTTTAATTTCATTTGACTGTCGAAGATTTAACACCTTGGTCATACTGATCCCCTCCCTCAAATGATATCTTTGTTAATTAGTTAACGCAAAATTGTATGTTGGTGGCGCCTATAAGCGCATTTGCGGCGCAATTTAGTGAGCTAAAGAAAACCCTAAAATTATAAGTGGGTGGGGTGTAGGCTACTGTAACTAACCTGTAGTACTCGAAAATTCAGCCGTGATTCCGGAATGTCTCTAAGCAGTGCTTGGAAGGTATTAAAGCGTAATTAATATTAACCCTTTCATATTTCACTGCATCACGAACTTTACGGAAATGATTTCAGAACCGAGTGACATTTTGTCAATGGGCGCTTCAGCAGATGCAAAGGAACCCGAATTTATTTTTTCGAGTATTGTTCTCAGACTAGTCTTTTACGAACCACGGTACGGTTTATCAACATAACATGCATCATTGGAGTGTATAAAATTCACACTGGTAGCGCGGAGTTGAGCGTCAGCCTCCTTGGTCCGTGAACGTTTGGTGTGGAGTAATTGGAGACCAACTTAACGGTCCGTATTTTATTGATGGTAATTGAAACGGTGACAAATACCGTAACTTTTTGGAAAATGAACTTCCAACATAGATGGAAGACCTCAGCTTGGTAGTGCGACAGAACATATGGTTTTAACATGACGGTTGTATTCAAACAGCGAATCAGGACTCCTTGTAACCAAATAACACCAGACAGACTCCTCAGTTGTGTGCAAAATTTCCAAGCACGGACCAGCAAGTGCATCAAATTGTGTTGACACCATTTTAAGCACTAATTATAAATTGTTCGTCGATGGTGAGAGGTGAGGGGACTTATCGAAAACAAGCACCTTAAAAGGAAAAGGCAACTACTATGTCCACGTGGTTTTTCCTGGATAGCGCTGAAAGTAATTAATTCACTGACTGCTGACGAACCTGGAGTCAAAATGAGAAGCTTGCGTTTCAAAAATGAAATTCTGCTTTATAATTTATCTAGTCCACAGTAACCACCATCCGAGGTGGGTGGTGGGTATGTAAAAAATGAAATGGATTAAAATTAAATAGGTCTTCTGAAAACAATTAACACTTTCTTTACATTTCATTTGAAAGCGCATTCCTTGAATAATCAACAATGCCATTTTTTGCAAATGCATCGCAATCTAGCACGAATCGAAAAATTTTCTTTAAATGAAACTTACGTATTTTGTAATGTAGAATCTGAATATGCAATAAAAAGTATAGGTTCCAATTCAAAATTTTCAAGTAACCCCCTTCCGCCCTCAGGGGGTGGGCTGTAAGGTGCATTTTTGCGAAGTCGATTTCACCCTCGGTAATAAAGAGTCTTTAATACGAACATTTTTTTCGTTGGATGTGTATTTGTTGAAATATTTTGATGTCTGAAGATGAAAAAAACACCCTGTATTATATTAAATGAAGGTTATTTCTAAAAGCTTATTTGTATGCATTTTTGATCCAATTTCTTAAAATTTATATTGATTTCATTCTGAAGTTATTAATGTTCAATTTTAATGGCAACATTTTAGACTAAAAGATTTTCAAATGGTACGGTTTTACGGTTCTATGTTGAATTACAGGGTGGCCTGTTTAATTGAGGAAAAAAATTCCCGTCCATTACCGGGTTCGCAAAAGTTCTGTTCGAACATTGAAATGAAAAAATTGGAACCCTTGAGAGTGGAAATTTTATCTTATTCCGAAATTTTCAATTCTAACGCATAATAGTTTATATGTAAAAAATGAAAGCTTTTATCATTTGCCAATTGAAAAATTTGAAACTAAATTCCATTAAACTGCAAAATTAAAAAGTTCAACTTTTATAAATTGAACAGTTCAAAGATTTCTGATAAAAACATACAAATCCACGCTATCAATTCCCATGTTCTAAACTAAAACTAATCTCTCTTCCAATTCAGTACAAAATCAAGGATTAAAAGTTTCACATTTCATCTCAATATTAAAAATCCTACATTTGCACAGATAGGGCAACTTGAGGGGCGCTTATAAGCAATAAAGATATAAGGGGCGCATAAACTAGGCTCCAGGATATCATTTTCAAAAGTGCGACCGAAGTATGTGGTACTGCGGTTGTAGGAAGAAAGTCTGGTGATGCCTGGTGGAATGATGAAATCCGCGCAGCCGTTTATGAAAAGAAAGAAGCGTACCTAAGAAAGTTGAACATCGCAAGCCTTAGAAAATGCATGGACGTGAAGGAAGCTAAAAAGGTATGTTTGGACAGAAAAATGTGGCGACAAATTCTTCATAAAAAGAGTGTCAGTGGAGTCAATGACGCCCGAAACAAAAAACCTTGGATACTAATGGGCCCGAGTTGGGAGCTTCTCATGATGACTTTGTGAGGTTCTCTACTTGGGGCGATTTATAGAGAGATTGATCAGCAACCTGGGTCGGAGGAGTGTTGCGGAACGAATGCGTTAATTAAATAAATAACACAGGAATTCTAGATCAATCTAAAAATCTATACCCTCTACCCCACATTGTTCCCTTCTTAACCGAGTGAGTCACGCTTACCCCGAAAGGAAAATCGCCTAATAGTATAATAATAATAATAATAGTTTGTGAAACTCGTGTACGTGTTGGTTCTACTTTCCCTATAGAATCGTAATGTCCATTTCCTTATAGTGACATATTCGCATAATTACTTTTCTCGGTTTAAATATGAGTATGTTAGAGATCTATGTATGTCAATATAGAGTAAAAATTTTATAATTTAAAAAAAAAGTTCAAATGAGGCATTTTGACACTCTGAAGGGATACGCCTTCCTAAAAAAAACACCGATATATTAAGAAATCGATTTTACTAATTTGAAGGGATTTCAAGAAAGTTTAAAGACTATAGGGTATACAAAAATTCCAAAATTTGACTTAAAATTGGTAAAATATTCTTGAATTGGTAGATTTTTATGAGAATAGGAAAGGAGGAGATTTTCGAGTCTCACAATATGAATTTTGTTCAAAATTCAAGAATTTGAAATAGCAAACTAAGTTTTGGGAAATTCTAATTAATTGGTAAATTTTCATGAAAGTCAGTACGGCACACAATGCCGACTTAGGACCACTCTTCCATAATATGAAAAAATTAGAAAAGCATTCTGCGTTAAAGAATAGCGTTGAAGAAATACTTATAAAGTTCTATAATTATATGGTCTTCAATAAGTTAACAATGCACAATAAAGGGTAGGTTCTTTTCATACGTGACAAATTATTTTTGTTCCTTTACTTATCATTTTTTTTTGCTTCGTTTGATGCAAAGGTATTTTAGTGAGCATTCAACAATGGAATTTTTTTTTTTTTTTGAGATCATAAAAAACTTATATTACTAGGCATTGAAATTCGAGACAATTTAGGCACATTCTACATCAGGTTTTAATCGTGGTTTGTGAAAACTGTAGTTTTAAAACTGTCACAGCTATTTTACGATGGATTCTTCAGTATTGCAGGAATCATATTTAAGTCATTAAGCAGTAGATGGAACGATGAAGATCTCAAATACTTATTGCTGTGGAAAATAAACAAAGAATAAACTAAAAAAGTAACTAAGAAAAAGTAAAAGGATAATTGTCCTCCGGAAATATGTTCGTAAGAGGATGAAAATGTTCGTTCTTTTCTTTACTTCCGGAAAATAACTGTCTAGGGCATTGTCGAAAGATTGAAGCCTTGAGAATTATAATACATGAACTTTTTATTCCAATCTCTAATTACATGCTACTTTCCACACCACGTTTTAGAAATACATTTTTTTATTGAATGAATAATGTATAAAGATTGCGGTTTACAGTTTCTTTACACGCTTCATTCGAAACATTTTCGAGATTGGGCATTGGGTACCTACTGGAGTTTCAATAATTTCTTCTTTGGTCAATAATGTAACTGTGCCACTTTTGATATTTATTTTTGCCCGTTTATTATAAAGACCTGTATATATTCCAGCAAGAGCATTAACACTCTCCAATATACCAAAGACGTCACCATCGGATGTCGATAAAACAATTTCTTCTTTTGTTATTTCAGGATCATAGGAATTAGGTCCTGTTTTGAATTTAATATCTTTATCGGCTGGAAATGTGTATTTTCGAAGTAGAAATATTCGGCGCGGATCAGTTCTGGGAGTAAGTCGAATGAATTCAAGATCTTCAAGTCCATATCCACCTTTTGGATGAGAAGGAAGCCTTGCAGGTGGAACTCGCCTCCTGACACGAGGAGGAGGAACTGAAGGAGAAAAGTCGTCTGGAGAATGAGGCCTAGTAGGATGAAACCCGGCAAGATCAAACTCGGAAGGAGAAAACCGGGCAGGATCATACTGGGCAGGAGGAAGCGCGGCATCACGAAACTCGGAAGGAAGAAACCACGCATGATCATACTCGGCAGAAGGAAGCGCGGCATCACGAAACCCGGCAGGATCAAACTCGGAAGGAAGAAACCACGCATGATCATACTCGGCAGAAGGAAGCGCGGTATCGCGTAACACGGCAGTATCAAACTCGGCAGGAGGAAGCCCGGCAGTAATCAATCAAATCAAAGCAATCAAATGCTGAACTCAACTCTGCAAGAAGAAGCAGAGAATTACATTTTTCTAAAGTACCTGAGGCAAGACAGATTCTTGACCTCCAAAAATTAGTGCAAATTTCGGAATCAATCACGATTAACGTGTGTTTCTGACTTCGGTCTGACGATCAGATTTTAGTTATATTCACTAAAATTTAATTTTTTTTTGTCGGCAAGAACGAAGGGGATGAAAAAAATGTGAAGATAAATTAAAGACTCTAGAAAAGTTTTACAAAAATACTGTAGTGTATGTAGATTATTCAGGATGTGTGTGTCTGTGAGAGCGTGCCAGCAAGCGAATCATCAGGCAGTCGATACAAGTCTAGTTTCTCACTCAAGTTCCTACTTCCTCCTTAATATATAAACTAATAATGAGATATCACAAATACCAATCACTCTTTTGTTACAGCTGGCATCGTTTACAAGAAAAAATCTAATATTGTTTTTTTTTTAATTCCAAAAAAGCAAGAGGTATATTTTGTAGAATTTTTATAGGCGTGTGAACTTTTATCTGGACATTTTTTCACCTTTCGTTCATTCCGATTAAAATGCCCATTTTTCAAGAATAATTATTTTCTTTAAAGCCGTGGGTTTCCAAGAAAAAAAAGTCAAGTGATGTTGACATTGTACATATTACCAGAAGGTAATCCTGAAATGATTGTAACAAATCGAGAAAAAAAAATTCTGATTAAACATTGAAATACGTGTTCCTTTATTTTTTTGATAGAATGATATAGTTAAATGAGAAATCATGTTGACACCCGAAAATGGAACCTTATGCCGTATTTAAGGTAAACGAAGTCATTTGTATATTTTATATGCTAGGTGTTGACAAAATATAAAATGACTATGAAGAGTTTGAGGAATAATTTTTAGGTGATCTCTAGGTAAACTGAGATATCAGCATTAATTCGTATCTTATCACATAATTCATAAACTCCTCGAGCTTGTCCTGCTGAAGTAATTATAAAATAAAAATGTTCCAAACACCTTCCTGGAGATGTCGAGAAAGATATAAGAAAATATAATCCTTGTTTGAAGGATTTTAACAGACCTTGATATATTTCAACAAATTTCAAAAAATCTTTAAACATTTCATGGAAATAAAAAAAAATTGAGTGATTTCAGAGCACTTAAAGCGATTCTCATTTATTTAAAAGGATTTTAAAGTTTCTTTTTAATTCCAAATGTATTACAAAAGAATTTAAATATTTAAAATGATGATATAATTTGTTTAAGTATTTATAGAGATGTATAGTATGATAGAATTCATATAACGACAAACAAGTTCTTACTTGAAAAAAATAAATACATATTTCTTTATTTTGAAATAAAATGATTTTTAGTACGTTGTAGAGTATTTTGAAATTTTCACCTAATGTACGAATTAAAATAGAAAAGTTTCAAGAGAACCTGAAGCTAGCCCTGAGATTTAACCCAGACGACAGTTTTAGTGTTATTACTCTGGTTTTTAACTCATTGAAGTCAAGTGTCCCCCTAGGGTTTGGGTATTGAAAAAAAATTAGTTGGTTCCCCTGAAAGTGCGAGAAAAAATTGGAAAATGTGCTGGGTTACAAGTTTCGGCCTGTAGCAGGGACCTTTATGGTCGAGCCTGCATCTGAAAGTCTTAAGCCTCTAACAATAAGCAATAAATTCTTCAGGTTCGGAAAAAAGCTGCTGTTGGACTGGAATTCATTATTTTCACTTATTTTTGTAATGACTTCAAAACTATAAATTAAAAAATAATGAACTTTTTCTCTTGATAAATCTGTTCTCAATATCCTCAAAAATGCTTCTTGAAAATTTCAAGTTAAAAAATCATATTAAAGGCTCGCTACGAGTCTGCAAATATTGTAATTTTATGCAACTTTCAAGATGTCTCCAATTTTTTTGTAACCTTTTTCAAGTATTAAAACTTGACGAAATGCATCTTTACTGAGAAGAGAACAAGTTTATAAAAGGGTAAATAAATTGACTTGTAATTTCTTGAACAAAATCAAGGAAGTGAAAAAAGTATAAGTTTCACGTGTTAAACTCCATAAGACACAAAAATTGCTCTACAACGTACTAAAAATCATTTTATTCCAAAATAAAAAAATATTTGTTTATTTGTTTCTACGAGAGAACGACTTGGCGTCAACGCAAGTTGAAAATTCCAAAATGTATATTTTTGGGCCACCCTAATAAATATACTATTGTATTTTAATATTTACCAATAGAGTAAAAAATAACTGTAAATGATAGGACCATAGTAGCAAGGATCCTCATTTTTTCCAACTGCGGAGAAACTCCTTACTCTATTAATTAAGAATTTGGCTAACAGTGTAAGTTACGATTATTCTGGTACTTCATTACAGCATAAAATATATATGCTTTTCCTTATCTCATAAATCATTTATGAGATTGAGCTCCTTTCTTTGAGATATTTGCACTTCATCATGCACATTTCTCTAGAGAAACATTACTTTTTGTGTGCCTTTCACTTGATGTAGTATAAAAAATTATTCATTTTAGTGGAAAAATCTATATTTTTTCAATTTCAAAAGAATTGGTTCTTCATTAGTTTAAAGATCCTAATTTAAGGCTACTTCAGTTTTCAGTTTTCCAGCTTCCTTTATGCTCAATTCTTATTCTTCATTCACGATGTGTCCTCTGAGGGCTTACATGACATCCGTTTCTTACAAGATAATCTACAAATTTTATATTATTATTTTATCCTTACTATTTACAAATATTTACAACTATTTACATTAATTCTTATATCTAGTTTATCACTTCTATATTATATAGCGCAATTTTATGGTCAAAACGCTTCCCTAGAGTCGCCACCCCATTCTCTTTCCAGCTTCTTTTATCTTCCTTTCCTTTCCTCTCCTACATCCTACCCATACATGCTACCATGCTTCCTTCTTCCATTCACATATTCTGTACTTTCTCTCATCATTATTTTCCCGATACATCCCCTCCCTTACCATGTTTCCCGATTTGAATCTTGCTATTCTAGTCCATCTTCTCTCGCTCTCTCTCCATCCTTCTTCTAAATACTTCGGTACTTCTTTGTTCAAATCTTTTTATACCACTCATGATATCTTAATTCCCTTATCATTCCCATCTTTTCATTAATTGCCCTCCCTCTCCTTTCTTCTACCTCCTTGAAACACTTATTTGCTACCTTCTCTCCCTTTTCCTCCCTCAGCTTCGTTTCAAAATTCCATGCCCTCTTTCCCGCTCTAGTACTTAATTTATGCCCTTGCGCTTCTTCTCTCACCATATATCTTGGAGTCCTCCAGTCTACCCCTAGCGTCCACCTTATATACCTTCCTTGTAAACTTTCAATCTCTTTCCTTCTCTTCCATCCCCATATCTCCGCTCCATATCCTAATACCGGCGATACATGCTCTCATGTTTCCTCTTCCCATTCATAGACTGCACTTCCTGTTCTCTTCATTTTCCCAATACTACCCTTCATTTACAGGTCAGTTACACCAGATTCTACCCCCTTCCGCAACTCATATTTTTAGGGTTTTCTTTAGCCCACTTATTTGCGCCGCAAATATACTCATATGCTCCTATCTGAAGAGAAATCATTAACTGTTATATTGCAATTAAATTATTTGGTGATATCAGCGCACGCGACCGCCTTTGAAGACGAATGAATCAATACCCGCAATTTTCAATTTCATTTCACTGTCGGAAATTTAACACCTTCGTCACACTGACCCCCTCCCTCAACTCTGAAATAGTTCTTTGATGGAAAGATGTTGTCTCTTGTATAATATATAATAGAAACGCTATAAATTTGAAATTAGTCTACTTTTTATGTTTCAACTACCATTATTTAATTTTAAAGGTTACAAATCACGACTGTGAAAAATAAGAATAAAATATTTCAATTAATTTATATTTTAAACCAAAAACATTTGTAGACTGCAATCTCAATGCAGCTGAGAACATTGAATTCAAAATGCGTTGAATTCAAGATATATATTTCGAAAAGAAAACTGAAAGCAGATGGTCGATTTTCAGAAGAAGCGACTAAAAGTAAGAAAGTGACTTGCTGGCTTGCAATAATGAATTGAAAACGGTGTATTTCCACATTTTTAACGTTTACATTTAAACTTTTATCTTTTTCGCGTTGTAGCAATTTCGAATCGCGACATTTTTTATGTTTGACCTAACCTATAACTTATAACAAAAATTGTGAAAATTCAAACGATAAGCCCACTTTCTGAAAATGAGGCAAATTTTACCGTTAAAATTCAAGTTATCAAATTGATGCCTTAAACATTAAAATTTTTTACAATATTAGTGTTTTATAAATTGTATTGGAATCTCAAAAGAGTATAATTAGTGCGGAATCGAAAGACATGAAGCGAAGATATATAATATCTTTGCATTCAGCTTGGTTTATCCGCGCATAAACAACATATTTAAACATTTCTTGTTTGCAGGACTTTTAAATTTTCGGAAGTTTACATTTTTTTTTACATATATAGAGGTTAAAAAAGTCTGCCCAATTTTTTAGGATTTCAGAAGCTTATTTTCTGAGAGATAATTCCTATTAAATTCACCCCCGTTTACCAGTGACCGAAATGCACTAGGAAAAAAATCGCCAAGACCCAGGAATAGAACTTGGATATACAACGACTTTTCAAATTTTAGTACTTAATGAGATTATTTTTATAACTTGTGATTCCAAAAATTTTCATATAATAAAATTTATTTGTGAATAAATAGTGTCTAATACTTTAAAAAAATAATCGATAAGATCCAGGTGTCGACATTATAATTACAGCAAATTTTCTGTTCTTCTAGGTACGACTAAAACATTCACAAGTATAAAATTCCCGAACAGTTCCTAATATTGCCTAATTTAAAAATTCCCAAATTTTAAATTTGCCGAATTATAAAATGTCCGAACTAGAATATTCCATAATCATTAAAATTCCATAATTTGAATAATTAAAAAGTTAATTCTTAATAAATATTATTTATTGATCAAAAATACGATAATAAAATATTGTTATCAGAGAAAGTTCTGAGTAATATTCAAAATTTTTCAAAATTATCGTTTGAATTTGAACTAAAAATAATACTACAAAAATTGTATAAAAAAATTGATGTAAAAACACGTGCGAGTTTATAATTTAAAAAAATACTATGTACACAACATTAGAAAAGATATTTCTCTGGTATAAATATTTGATTATTTTAATATGAAAAAATATTTATCAAAGAAAGATTTTTCTGTACTGGTTTATCTCGAAATTTCTTTTCAGTTTTTTTTTTAAATGAAAATTAGATTTTCGAGAAAACGCTCTTCAACATTTTTGAAAGATACAATGTACAAAAAACCTGTCTCTAACTTTAGATAAGCAAAAATTCTATACATTCTATCATTCATACAAAAACGTGAACGTATCAGAAATTATGATATTTAACAAATATAAACATAATTATCTTTTTGAGAGTATTACTCTCACAATTCAGTATATTTATTACCATCATATCAGTGCTTCTGTCATTATTAATTTTTCATTATTTTTTCCAAATCTGTATTTTCGGTGTGCCTAGACATTGCGCTATTTATTATTATAATCGAAAGTGCGGTATTTATAAAGCGATACATGCCATACTATTCTCACCTAAGAAAATATTTCTACACTTTTACCGTTCTATTTTACGAAGAACGAGAAAATTAACGCTCGAATCCATAGTACGGTGAGGCCACACTTCGATATGGCATAAAATGTGATGTCCATATTATACAGGGTGTCCAAAAAGTCTAGAAACACATACATAACTGTCCAAATAAAATAGTATTCAAATGGGTCAAGGTCATTCTTGGAGTAACTTTTGATATGCTCCTTACTTTATGTGGGGATAGTGTTAATAGCTGTAGGGAGATAATCGTGGGGGCAAATACGATAGGTAGGAGTAAGAGGTCCGGAGAGGTATCTCGGAAGATAGAAAGAGAGGGAGCGAGGGAAGTGTATTTGGGAAAGTTTGTAGGAGAGAGTGAAAGGTTTGGAAATGTATCTCTCAAGAGAGAGAGAGAGAGAGAGAGAGAAAGCGTGCGAGGGAGATGGATTTGGGAAGTTGCGTGAGAGGAAGTTCAAAAATAAACAATGAAAAAAAAAAAATCTATTATGATTGGGGTTCGCGATGCAGCCGAATACATCTAGTATGCCAGCCGTATCAGCGGTGACGAGTTATCAGGTATCCCAGCCGACTTGTGAAGGGACAAAAATAGGAAGGAAGTAAAATAATTGAAAAAAACAAAATTGATTAAGAAAGGGTTAGCGTTTATTGTTCGCAGATAGTAAGCCAGAGACAGAGAGAGACAATATATTGCAGTTCAGATTCCGATGGCAAGGGGACGCTTTTGTGTGCGTGGCCTGGCGGAGGTGTTCGGATCCCCAAAGTGAGAGATCCAGCCTTGAGGAAGAGAGAGACAGTGAGAGTGTTTGCGGATTTTCTATTGGCTTGTCTGGCCCGAGCGGAAGTCCAGCCCGGGGAGGTTACAAGTGCTCATAGCGGGAAGTCCAGCCGTTAGCTTTAAGATCAGAGCGGGGAATCCAGCCCTGATCGTTCTGCCGTTCCGTGGCGGAGCGCGCCTTTTTAAACCCGCGGTGCCCCGTGGGAGCTGGCCGGAGTGGGAAGGATCGAGTGGAGGGAGATGCGCGCGCTCAAGTATCCATGGCGCTGTACGCGTGGCGTATCGGTCTCTCTCTCTTTTCTCTCTGTCTAACTTTTGAGTCTAAAGGGCCTAATATCTAAATTGGTTGCCGACCGAATGGATAATCGTCGTATGCGAGAGGGTTTTTATAATTAAAATTAAAAGAATCTGGCCCTATGCGAGTCGCGTATAACACTTTCACCGAGAAATCCAATGGTGGCCTGAATTTTGATCTTGACCATGCCCTTCACGGCAATTTCAAGGTCAAATGGATTTTTTAAATGGGAACCCCTATTTGTGACCCTGAGAACTGAGAAAGCAGAAAATTTCATGTTCAGATATGACCTTGACCAATAAAAAATTTGACCTGTGAAGGTCATGGCAAGGTCAAATAACGTACAGCAGGACGACTTGACAGGCAGGCATTTTCGAAGAAAATGTCCTGGTAAAGGTCCTGGTCAAGAACACATAAAGGTCACCATTGAATTCCGCCTTGAAAGTTACTTCAAGAATGACCTTGACCCATTCGAATAATATTTTGAGTAATATTTTGAGTACACTGACCTTTTCATGTATACTGATCTGTTGCGTCGCGTGCAAACATTTTATTTTATTGTTTCTTTTCATAACTATAACTTAGGATTATTATGATATGAGCGTAAATTCGAGACCCTCTTGTAAAAGCGTCTCCTTACAAGAAGCCAGATTTAAGTGGAATCGCGCAGACTAGCTTTTTAGTGTGAAACATATCTTATTGTAGTTATTTTATGTGCAACTCCTTCCGTATCTCAGTTGAAATTAGTATAATAAATTTAATCTTGCATTCTGAATCTTGAAAATCTAATCCCCTTCTCACTTCCTTCCTCTTCTCTTTATATTTTTCATCCCATCCACTTGTTTCCCCTCCTTTACCATCTTCTTTTTTGCAAATGCTTTATTACATATTTTTTTTATTTCTTCTCTCATTATTTCCATATTTTCGTTCAGATTTCCCTCTCCCATAATAATATTGAGGACCTTTTTCTTTATCTGTTCTTTTCCCCACATTGACAAATCCCCTGTTCCAATTGTTTTTACCTTTACTTCCTTTTGAATGTTATTGTTATTACTCCTTTCTCCTTCTAATATCACTGCGAATAGATTTTAGTTTTTTTTAAATTTTAATACCTTCTTTTTAAGAAATCGGCATATTATTGTGACTATTTCCATATGAATTAAAAAAATTTGTTCCCAGAAGAGTTTCGATGAAGTACTTCATATCCTTTCTATTAAATATAATTATTCTTTATTGTTATTAAGAAAGTCATGAATAGTTGAAAAATATCACATAAGCACAAAAACCTATATTAGGCTTATTTTGATAAATAAATAATAATATATCCATATTTTGAAATAACCATAAGAAAGTCTGGCCTTTTTTCCAGACAAAAAAAAAAAGACCCCTTGATTCGAACAAACATTGCTTATTACTCATGGAAGGTGTATGCACTTTCAATACTACTTCCAGAATTGTCAAAATTTGACAAGGGTATTTCAGTAAGGTTTTATCTAAGGAATATTTTTCTTGACATCATTAAAATTAAAAAGTAAATTTAAAAGTATGGCAAATGCGCATTATTGCGATGAATGCCCTTTTTATGTCAAAAGAATTCGAAAGAGAAAATAAGAGTCCCAGCTATAAACTCACATATTTTTAAAATGCAAAAGGATCTAAAAAAGTAACTAAGAAAAAGTTACATGATAATTGTGTGGCAAGGGCATTGTCGGAAGATTGAAGCATTGAGATTTTGCATGCATTAACTTTCTATTATAATCTCTAATGACAATTTACTTGACACACTATATTTCAGAAATACATTCTTTATTAAATTAGTAACCTTAAAGATGGCAGTTTACAGTTCCTTCATACGCTTTATTCGAAAATATTTTGCGATTGGGCGTTGGGTACCTACTGGCGTTTCATCAAGTTCTTCTTGGGTCAGTAAGGTAACCGTACCTCTTTCCATGTTTATTTTTGCCCGTTTATTATTACGACCTGTATATATTCCAGCAAGAGCATTAGAACTCTTCAATATACCAAAGACGTCACCATCGGATGTCGATATAACAATTTGTTCTTGAGTTGGTTCAGGCTCATAGGAACTATGTCCTGTTTTCAATTTAATATCTTTATCGGCTGGAAATGTGTATCTTCGAAGCTCGAATATTCGGCGCGAATTTGTTTTGGAAGTAAGCCGAATAAATTCAAGATCTTCAAGTCCATATCCACCTCTGTGATGAGAAGGAAGCCTTATAGGTGGGACGTTGCACCTGACACGAGGAGGAGGACCTGAAGAAGAAGAGCTGCCTGGAGGATAAGGCCTGGCATGAAGAATCCCAGCACGATCAAACTCGGAAGGAGGAAACCATGCAGGATTATATTCGGCAGGAGGAAGCGCGGCATCACGAAACCCGGCAGGATCAAGCTCGGCAGGAGGAAACCCGACAGGAGGAGGCCTGGCAGGTGGAGACCTGGACCTGGTCCTCTCAGAAGAATCAGAAGTTCCGGGGCGATAAACACCAGGAATAGGAGCGCCATTAGGTAAGCAATCAAACGCTGAACTCAACTCTGCAAAAAGAAACAGAGAATTACATTTTTCTAAAGTACGTGAGGCAAGACGGATTTTTGACTCTAAAAAATTAGTGCGAATTTTGGAATTGGTCACAAGCAACTTGTGTTTCTTACATCGGTCTGACCATCAGGTGAAACTCATGGCTATATTCACTAAAAGTCAAAGTTCAGTTTAATTTCCGTTATTCTGTGCTATTGTGTATATTACATGAATTTCTGCTCTTTTTGGCCTTCACGGTGAATGCATTTTTCGCTTTTCGCGCTTTTCAATCAAATTTGAAATAAAAAGTTTGAAAAAAAATATTAGTTGTGACGTCAATACTGCGGATATCTGCAGAACAGACCCTTCTCTAATAAACAATATAATTAACTAGAATTTCTTGGTTCACCATGAAGATCAGAAACACCAGAAATTAATTTTAAACTTCAAATTTTAAATTCCAATCCAAAAATACATTTACATTTCGACCCACAAAAATGTTCTCAAACTTTTAGAGTCAAATAAAAATGGGTTGTATAATGAATAGTTCCTAGTTATGTTAATTCTCAGTTCACACATAGAGGGCGTTTCAACTCAATGCGGATAAAGTGCGCTAAAGCATAAAGTAACCTTTTAGTCCCTATTTATATATGAATTTTTTGGGCGTTCACAGAATATAAAATAAGACCGAAGAGTGTGAAGAATGTTAGTAGAAATCTAAATTTATTTTTTGTAGTTAAAGCGTAACCTCAAAGGATGTTCCTTGAAATTTTAACAACTTTTGAAACATTTGACTCACTTGACAAAAACTAGTTCTTAGACTAGCTGATCAGTAGGTAAGCTAGAATGTCGCACTAGCAATTAGTGGACCTTTTCTTTAGTTTTACGTTAAATAATATTCATGATATTTAGATAAACCGAATTTAGTTTATTTTTGGTTTTATTGTCAATCTTGCATACAACCACTAAGTATTTTAACTCAGCGATATAACTCTTCAATAAACATACTTTTCCAATACCATTTTTTTATGACAAATACAATCTGGTTTCCACGGAATTGAATTAAAATTGAATTTTTACTCATTACGGACAAACTCAGATGGAGTTTAAAAATATGACAATACGAACGATTATTCAGTTGCTTTATCGCAGTATATTATATACCCTATATAAAGAAATTCCAAAGTGTTTCCACATACTTGAATTATGATAGATTCTGGATTACGTGGGATGATTAATAATTTGCAGAAATATTAGTTTCTGTAAAAAGATAGATATATTATAATGTTATATTCACCAATAGAATTAAGTATAACCGACAATGATAGGACCAGAGTAGGAAGAATCGTCATTTTTTTAACTGCGGTAACTGATCACTGTATTAATGATAAATTTGTTAGGAGTGTAACAAATGATCATTCTGGTGCTTTTCTTCCAGTATATAATATATAGTATATTTCTTATCTAATGAGTTTTATATGCCTCGAGCTAATCATTGTGAGATATTTGTATTGCGTTAATCTGTCCGAATAAAAAAAAAGAGTTGCGGGCATCTTTCTAAAGGTCTTGTTCAAGTTTTGAAAAAGAACATTTTTATTGGGTCACGTAGACTTAATTAAGAATAACTGCTGACGATAACGAGCGTAGAAAGGATCATCATTTTTTCTTGAGGTGATACTAATTACTGTATGAATGAAGCATTTGTCTGTCAGTGTAAGTAATTATAATTCCCGTGCTTTATTACAGTACTTCATATGTATTATAATTCTCAGTTCATCAACTTTACATGCCTCCAGCTTGACCTTGTGCGACTCTCACTTAATTATTCGTTTCTGAAATAATTATTAAAATCATTTTTAATAGGACTAGACGACTTGGATATTTTTTTTATACCAAGTGGTCTCGCAGAATATGCAGCCTTATCCTTGAATGCGAGGCTCTACAAGGATTGACGAATCCTTTCCCTAACTGCCCGTGGGAACAACAATGACAACACCAAACCGCCAAAAACTTGGAGATGCGGTTATAAAGATGGAACGCGCAGAGCACCCGACAATGAGTCGCCAAATAATGTCGATCACCCTAGAGTTCGGTGTGCTGAAAATAATTGAGATGGAAACACGACGACGAACCGCCGAAACGCCCACATTGATTCGACGAATCAACTCAAGGATGTCTTGCTAGACTGCTACGATGTCAGCATTATCCCTGTTCATGGAGGCTTTGTAACACGTATGCACACTTTGTGGTCCCAGAAAGACTGAAAGCTTCAGCACCAACCGCAAAAAACAGGCACGTTCTGAAAGATGATAGCGATTTCAAGACAACGACGAACATTGACACGCAGGTTCCTCTTAAGCCCAGAGATATGGTTGAAATGAATGCCTTCGTTCGTGAAGATATCTCGGAGGAGTCCGACCTCTGGACTATCAATTGTTCAGTTTATGGTGCTGCGAGAGCTTTGGCGAACTCGAATCAAAGGCTTAAACCGACGCTGGACCAAAATACCACAAGACGCTTGCATCAACTGAACAAGAAGATTGGATAGGCAAGACAGAATGCGTCCCGTGTTCAGTGTGTGATTGACTACATAACATCTGGTAGACCTTCCACGGGATGGGTTCGATAGTTCGCCCAAAAACTGAGGGCTTATAATCACACACTGAACAAGCCAAAGCTGCTGACAAGCAAGCTACATGTTCTTTACAAAATACCGGTGTTACCTGACGCAATGAGGAGAATAGTTTCTCGCTGACTCATCGCGCCTCTTCATCGATCACCCTGTTTCTGTCAAAAATCCACTCAAGCCCAACGAGCTAGAGATTTTTTTGGAGAGATATATAAGATCCTGAAAACACTGGAGTTGAAAGGAGATACTGATAATAACATACGTTCTAAGGAATTTCGCGACAACCTCATAACATCTGAGAAGGAATGTCCATCAATCACTGCAGAAGAGGTTGAAAAAGCACTTGGGGGTACGAAAAACTTTACAGCTGCAGGACCAGATGGTATCAAGAACGTCTGGTGGAAAAAGCTCACTTCTACACACCAACATCTGGCCCACATATTCACCTTATATTCAAAGTCGAAAACGCCCATTCCGCAGTATCTTGTGTTTTGACGCACGATGCTCCTACCGAAAAAGGAACTTGTCCAACCCAGAGAATTACAGGGCAATAACTTGTTTTAAAACACTGTATAAGATCTTTACAGCTGTCCCAAGCAACACGATTGTTCGAAGAATTGACCCTGTGTGAAGGGAGATGTACGAATAATGTGGCTCGAAAAAAGGTGTACCAGGCTGCCTAGAGAACTTGGTAATTCACAAGTGCGTCTGCAAAGACGCAGCAGCCCGTCGACGCGTCCAGCCAGTGGCCTATATTAACTGCCGGAAAACTTCCGATTCGACCTCTCATAGACTTATCATTTGTCTGTTGGAAATCTTGAAGGTTCATCCATCCATAGTGAGATACATAGAGAGATTGATGCCTCTTTGGAAAACTAGATTCACATTCTCATCTGGGAATTATCGTATGACAACAAACAGCGTCACCTTCGGAGTTTTTCGGCATGGCTAGGATGGCAAGGATAAGGATGCATGCTCTGAGACGTCGCCCGGTATACGAAAGTCATCGTGCCAGATACCTCACTCAGGAGCCATTCAGCTTTCAGCATGGTTGTTACGCCCCCGCTTGAGGGTTCATTCCGTCCGTGGCTGCGTATTAAATATTGTAACCATATTCAGCAGAAAACCTTGGTACAGGCACCCTCTATCCGCAACCCGAGGACGTTTTGAAATGTTGACGATAACTTTTCGCTTTACAAAGTAACTTACCCATCATCAAAAATTAACAAACATTAATCATTAGAAGCCTATAATAACATAATTTTCAACAAGACTGGCTATGAGAATTGTCGAAAGATTGAATCCTTGAGAGCTATAATAAATTGATTTCTTATTGTTATTTCTCATCACAAGCTACTTGTAACATTTGGATTCGACTTCAGATAGCAAAGAATATTCTATTTAAGGTTGAATTTTTTTTATTGAATCAATAATTTTGAGGATTGCGGCTTACACTTCCTTTAACCGCTTTACTCGGAAATATTTTGTGATTGGGCGATGGGGACCTACTGGAGTTTCCCTAATTTCTTCTTGTGTCAATGATGTAAGCGTGCCGCTTGCCATGTTGATTTTCGTCCGTGTATTATTACGACCAGCATATATTCCAGCAAGCACATTGTTGCTCTCCAATATTGCAAAGGCGTCGCCATCGGATGTTGATATAACAATTTGATCTTGGGTTATCATAGGCTCAAAGTTATTCGGTCCTGCTCTCAATTTGAGTTCTTTATCAGCATAAAAAGTGTATCTCTGAAGTTCGAATATTCGATGCGGATTCGTGCGGGAAGTAAGACGAATGAATTTGAAATGTTCAAATCCACAACCACGTTTGTCATAAGAAGGAAGTCTGGTAGGTGGAACAATGCGCCTTGCAGGAGAAGAACTACCTGCAGACGAAGATCCGGCAGCATGAAACGGGGCAGAAGGAAACTTGGCAGGAGGATGCCTGGCAGAAGGAGATCTGGACCTGGACCTTTCAGGAGAAGAAGTTCGGCGACAAGAAACACCAGGAATAGGGGCGCCATTTGGTAAACATTCAAACTGTGAGCTTATCTCTGCAACAAGAAACAGAGGATTACATTTTTTGTAAAGAACGTGATACACGACTAAAAGTGCATTTCCGAAAATTTGTCTGAACAATTGAAAACACTAAAAAATAACTCCAGCTCTTTCGTGGTAACCTACATCTTTCACAGGAAAACTTGAAAAATTATTTATATTTTTTTCTAAATTCTCCTGGCCTCAAAAATAATTCAGTAACAGTAAAAAAAATTTTAAAGAATAATTATTTTTTTAAAATTTTTTACGGTTTCTGCTTATACATGGGAAATATCCTGTCAGCTTTTTGTGGTTTGAATCATTTCGTAGGCAAGGAGAATTTTTTTTGCCTAAAAATTTAATTTCAGATTTTTTCTTGTTAACGATGCAAGATATCGCAATAGAGCGAGAGGTTTGCGAGGAAAATTGAAAAATTCTATTTTACGAGAAAAAAATTTGTTTGCTGGCCACAAGAGTTTATTCAGCCTACATAAAACTCAAAAGGTGTCTTTCTTGTGAAACTAAAAATCCACGAAAAAATTGGCATAAAATGTAAGTGTGGCTTTTTTTGAGAAATCAGAAAATCCGTTGCCATGTTAATTTCTTTAATACGGATCGCTCACTTTTCTTTAAAAAAAACACACATTTCAACACCGAGAGATTCTGCGACTTAAAGTGTAGAACCTGTCCGATTATATGGATACGGTCAGAGGATTTCAGAGTAGTCAAAGTGATTTTTACGTATTTGGAAGGATTTGAAATAGATTAAAAAATGTGAAAGGATTTCAAAAGAATTCAAAGATTTCAATAGATCTCAAGAGATTTCAAGGCATTTCCTCGGCTTCAAATTGGGATATAATCCAGATTATTGCAAAACAATTCTTCTTTGTGGAAACCGGAAAAATTTTGGTAAAAATATAAACATATATATTTATTATTATATTATAATATTTACCAATATCATTAAGAATAACCGCCAACGATAGGACCAGAGTAAACAGGATCCTCATTTTTTCTAACTGAGGAGAAACTGAAGCCTCATTACACTATATAATATATACAATAATTTTGATCTCATTAATTATATATGCCTCTAGCTTGTGCTTGTGAGATATTTGGTTTGACTCATTGTTGACTCACTTGGATATCTTTTTACAGATTTTGTAGAATTTTTATTCATGCAAAAACTAATTTATCATTTTATAAAATTGACCCAATTCGTTCTCCCCTGAAATCTTTACCACATTCTCTTACCAGCTTTCTTCATCTTCATTTCCTCTCTTCCATCAGTAACATATATGATCTCATGTTTCCTCATCCCATTCTCAGATTTTGCACCTTCTTCCATTTTTCTTTTCCCAATATAATCCTTCCCGTGCCTCCTTTCAAAATCTAAATCTTGCTATTCTTGTCCATTTTCTCTCTTCCCATCCCATTTCTAAATACTTTGGTAGTCTTTCCTTTTTTATGATCTTGTACCAATTGTTATATTTTGAGTCCTTAATCATCCCTGATCCTTCTATTTTTTGCCTTTTCTTGTCTCTTCTCTCCAATTTATCATGGTTCACTCCACTTCCCTCTCCTATAACCGTACATCTAAAGAACTCCATTTTATCTTCTTCCCATCTCATTAATTTGAAAGACCTCCCTCTCCTTTCTTCTACCTCCTTTAAAAACTTGTCTGCAAACTCTTATCCCTTTTCCTCCCTCAGCTTCCCATCAAACTTCCATGCACTTTTTTCCTCTCTGTGACTTAGTTTCTTCCTTTGCGTTCTTTCTCTCACAAGATATCCAGGCGTCCTCGAGTTCAACCCTAGCGTCCACATTGTATAACTTTATTGTAGGCTCTCAATTTCCTCTCTATCCTTTCATTCCCATATCTCTGCCCCGTAGCACAATACCGGCCACACCAGCGTATCACAAAACTATATTCATCTTCTCAATATATTTGTCTGTCCTTATAAGCTTACTCTTCTCCAACTTCCAGTTCATTGCTTTGTTTATTCCCCTCCTTTTGTAAACCTCACTATTTATGTCTTTCGTACATTGAGATTGAACTTCGTTTTATCTGAGTATTTCTTCAATCCCGCAATTAAGCCGCATATCCCTTCTTGATCCTCTGCAACACCACCATATTGTTAGGTGCCAGCGATTATTAGGTACCAGCCTTTTATTTTTTCAGCCTAAGTCCTCCCCATCCTATTCTCTTCATTTTTTTCTTTCATTTATGAGATTGATACATTAAATAAAAGTGGGCTCAGTGGACAGACTAGTCTTACTCCGCTCATTAACTATCTTTTCTTCTGCAACTTCTTTCTTCAACCCATCCCATAAAACAGTTACATATACTCTATACAATGTCGGCATTAGCGGCACTTCCCTATCATCTTTAGCATTCCCCCTTTTGCGTTTTTTCACTACCGGTCTACCCGTTCTCTCCATAACTCTGGCCACTCCTCTCCTCTTCGTACTCTATTGCACATTGTCCTTGCCCATTCCTTCAGTTACCCTACATTTTGTCAGACTTCAGAACCTAATCCAAGTACCTTCCCATCTTTAATTTTTCCTGATACCTTGACCATTTTTCATCTGTTCTGACTCTTCGTGTCTGTTTTCCTTCTATCTTTTCCTCAATTTCTAATTTTCTTCTCTACTCTTCCTAGCATCTTCATGCAATAGTTTTTTTGTTCTACCATCTCAATATCGCGGTTCACTAATCTTCTTTATATTCCCTCCCTATTGACAATCTTTTGAACTAGTTCTTCCGCCTTGGCCTCTGTCAAATCTTTTTCAAACCTTTTGTTTTCCTCCTGTTTTTTTATCACACCTCAGTCACATTTCCGTTTCCGAATTTAATATCGGTTTTTTTACCTGATTTTCGTAGAATTAACCGATTCCAAAGAAGAGAACCAAGCTTCAGAATTTTTTTTTTCAACCACTTAAAAAAATCCGGTTACTTTGAAGTATCATAACTCGATGGCTACTAAAGGTAGACAGTTTTTTTTTATTTTCTCAGAATTTTGTCTAGTTCATGTCTAATGTTACATATTTTGTTCGGAAATGTGATGGGAAGAATCAGTCTACGCAAAAACGATTTTCAGTGACTGAAGAAAAAAAAGTAATTTAAGTGCCTCTGTGGTTTTTAAACTAATCTTTATATATATATTTTAGAAATACAGAAGTAAACAAGTAGGTAACTGAGACAAAGTTACATTTTAAAACGGTAACGCAACTAGTTGCCTTAAAAAGTAACTTAAACATTATTAAAAATAATTACAGGTGAATTATTATTTAACCCTGTAATTTTTTCTCCTAAAATTTGTTCGCAGAGGGAATGAAAGGAGGCTTTTTTGTTTATTTCTGTAAATTTCGGGTAAGGGCATTGTCGAAAGATGGAAGACTTGAGAAGTATAATACATGAACTTTCATCTTTATTTCTAATTACAAGTTACTTGCAACATTTTGATGCAAATTTGGATCACAAACGTTATTCTATTTTAAGTTCACATTTTTAATATTGAATGAATAATATGTAGGATTGTGGTTCACATTTTCTTTAGCTTCTTTACAAAAAAAGATTTTGTGATTGGGCGTCGGGAACCCACTGGAGTTTCGTCGACTTCTTCTTGGGTCAATTCGGTAACCGTGCCGTTTGCCATGTTTATTTTTGCCCGTTTATTGTTACGTACTATATATAGTCCTGTAAGAGAATTATTACTCTCCAATATTGCAAAGGCTTCACCATTCAATGTTGATATAACAATTTGTTCATTAGTTGGCATAGGCTCAAAAATATTATGTCCTATTCTCCTTTTGAGTTCATCATTGGGAGGAAAATTGTATCTCCGAAGTTCGAATATTCGGCGCGGATTCGTGCGTGGAGTAAGCCGAATGAGTTTAAAATTCTCAAGTCCACATCCACGTTTAAAAAAGAAAGGAAGCCTGGTCGGTGGTTCAAAGCGCTTGGCAGAAGAAGACCGGTCTGGAGACGCAGTTCTGGCAGGATGAGACCTGGCAGGAGAAAACTCGGTAGGGTGAAGCCCGGTAGAAGCTAACTCGGCAGGATGAAACCTGGCAGGAGAAAACTCGGTAGAAGGATCCGTGGCAGAAGGAGAATCGACAGCAGGACAATCGGTAGGATGAAACTCGGTATGATGAATACGGGCAACAGGAAACTCGTCAGGCTGAAACCTGGCAGGCTCAAACTCGGAAGGAGGAAACCATGCAGGATCATACTCGACAGGAAGAAGCCTGGCATGATGAAATCCAGCTGGATCAATATCGGCAGAAGGAAACCCAGCAGAAGGATGCCTCGCAGATGGAGACCTGGACCTAGACCTAATCGGGGAATAATGTCTTTCAGGAGAATAAGAAGTTCCGGGACGAGAAACGCCAGGAAGAGTGGCGCCATTATGTGAATACTCGAACTCCGAACTTAGCTCTGCAACAAGAAATATAGGCTTACATTTTTTCAAAGTACGTGAGTCGAAACTGAATGCAGATTCCCGAAATTCTTTCCAGAATTTCGGAACTAGTCACACCATTAACGCAATTTAAGATACTAAATGTAATGGAAGTTCAAAACTTAATTTATGAATCCTTAAAAGGCAATTAAAAGGCAAAAAAAAGTGTTCTTTACTTTGGTATTACGATCAATTAAAACGCATAGATCTATATATCAAAAGTCAAACAAGGTTAGGCGATATCTTATAATAGTTCTAAAATATTTTTAAAAACTACCTCAAACCTTTGGAGTCAAATGAAAATTGATTTATAAGAAAACATTTCTGCCCTGATTCAAAATATTGAACGCAAGTGAATAAAACTTTTAAACCTGCAAATTCTCAAAAATTGATCAAAACAAACTGAAAAGTTTTTAAAAATAACAAAGTGGCGGCTGTTTTTCTAAAACTCTTGAAAGTGAACTTCATCAATCCGCATACTTTGTGACCTTCTTTTTAATAGCTGGTAATATTTACTGCATATCTTGCGAGTTTTTTTCTTGGTAAGTCACTGCTTCACATTAAAAATAATATTTTGGAATAAAAGTGGTAAATCTTAAGGTATATCAAAAAAATATAAAGGTTCCAAATGGTGACGAAAAATTCAAAGTAATTTCACAGATTTAAATTATGATAGAATCCCGAATACGGCGCAAAAATTCTTATTGGCGAAACCTTGAAAAAAAATGTTGAATACACACATAGATATATTTCTATACTACAATATTTACCAATAAAATTAAGAATAGCCGCAAATGGAAGGACCGAAATAGCATGGATCCTCATTTTTTCAAACCAAGGAGGAACTAATTACTGTATTATTGAAGAATTTTGTCCAGTATGTAAGAAATGATTATTCTGGTGCTTTATTACAGCATGGAATGTATACGATAATTCTTATCTGATGAATCAGTTATGCCTTGAGCTTGTCCTTGCGAAATATTTGTATTTGATTATTCAGTAGAAGGAACAAACAAACGATTTTGACACCTTTCTGAAGGTATCTGTCAAGTTTCAAAAAGATAATGAACACTTTCTTTCATTCTTGTAGAATCGAAAAACAAAATCCATAATACTCACGTGGATGGGGCTACTATAAGCAAAATTATTTATTTTTATGAAAAATCTTTCTTTCCAAGGAATAGCACCACATTAAAAAATTTTAAAACTATTTTTGTTACTGAACAATCACAATAGAGAATTTCCAAATACTTTTTCTCGAAAAACATTACTATTTGTGTGCCCAGTTTGAAGATCCCCATTGAATACTTAAGTTTTCATTTAGGCAGGATCCTTTTTCTTCAATTCCTCTCCTGCATGTGTAGCATACATGCTCTCATATTGCCCAGTCACAGATTCTGCAATTTCTTTTTTCTTTCTTTTCCCAATAAAACCCATCCCTTACGTCAGTTACCTTTTATATCATCTTATACAATTTATTATATTTTTATTCCTTAATCATCCACCATCTTGCTATTAGTTGTTTCCCTGTCTCTTTTCTTCAATTCTTTATATACTCTAGTACTATCTCGTATATCTCTGTCCCTGAGTATAAAGAACTATTTTCTTTCTCCTATCTCGTTAATTCTATCGCCTTCCTTCTTCTTCTCTTTTTCTCTTCTGCACTTTTTCGCTAACTCTCATCCTTTTCCCTCCCTTAGCTTCCGCTCACACTTTCATGCCCTCTTTCCTGCTCGGGTACTTCATTTATACCTTTGCACTCCTTCTTTCACAATATTTCAAGGTTCCTTCTTTTTCTCTTCTTCTAAGCCTAAGATTGATATATTAGATAAAAGTTGACTCAGACCTTTTCTTACTGCTCTCATCAACCAAACCCAAATCCTATTTGATCTGACTCGAACATTGTTATTATTTCTCTTTCTCCCTTTTAACCCTTTTAATTTACTAGATAATTGAGAACATATATGTCTTCTCTTACCATGATTTCTTTCTTGAACTCAGCATAATCCAGAGGCTCGATATTTTTCCTGAACTCTATTAAAAATTATACATGCCCGTTTATTTAGTTACCCTCCTTGTTTCCAGACTTCAGAATCTCATTTATACCAAGTACGTCCTTATCTTTCTTTTTTTTGTAACATCTTGACTACTCATTCCCTTGTTTTGTCCTCTTTTTCTTCTCTTTCTCTTCCATATTTTCTTCCTTCCTTAACTTTCTTCTCTATCTTTCCTAGTAAAGCCATAAAATAATTTTGCCATCTTACAATGTCAATATCCTGGTTTCGTTTTTTTCCTTTTTATTCTCTTTCTATTGACTGCCTTCCGAACCTCTTTTTCCATCTTTTGCTTCCCCGCCTCTTCTTCAAACATTTTATTTTCCTCCTCTTTTTTCATCACGACTCTGAGTATACTTCTTCTCTCTCCTATATTCTATACTATTTCTCCCTCTTTTTTATTTCCTGAATTTATTTTTCACTTATTTGTTCCCTTCTACAAATTCCTTACCACATTTACTTCTACCCCCTACTTCAATAAATTATTTCTGGGGCCCTATAATACTTTTTTTTTTGTTTTTCCTGATACTATTTCCTTCCCTTTGCTTATATTTCCCTCTCCCATTTTTAAATTTTTCACCTTCTTTTATTCTGTTCTTTTCCCTACATTAAGCAATCTTCTTTTCCTGTTATTTTTACCATAACTTTCTTTTTATCCTTATAGTTATTTTTTTTTCTCCCTCTGATGTCATTATTCTGGGAAAGTCATCAGAATCTATATAAATAAAGTTCAGATATCACTTTGGCTTTTCTCGAATTAATGGTGCTCTTTTTTCACTGAAAAAAACTCTTAGGTTTTCTGTTTTTAATATATTTAGTTAAACAAATCGACATATTATTATGATTATTTTGATTTAAATTTTAACAAAAGTTATTTTACGAAGGTCTTGATAAAGTACGTTATGTTATGACCCCACTCAACTCACTACCAATGTTAAAAATGAAAAAATTCCCTCTTGAAATTAAAGAAATAATTAATAACCAAAATTGCATCTCTTTCATCTGAACAAAAATGTTGAAAATAAGGAAAGTTTCTTTTCCAGTTGGGAAATTTTTTTTTTTTAATTTCCCTCCTTTTATATTAGAAAATGGTGAAAATTACAGTTTTGAATTCGAATTCAGAAAAAAATGTGAACAAATTGTTTCCCTCTTCCAATCAAGACAGAAATTATATACGTATCAGGATTGCCTCCCTTTCAATTGAACAAAAATTTTAAAAATAAAACATTTCTTTCTTGTGATTCGAAAAAATATTTTAAATGAAAAATTTATCCTTTTTATCTGAAGAAAAATGTCTGCAATCAAGAATCTGATCTCCTTTAGGTCAATTAAAATATTAATCGAAACGCTAAAAATTAAAAAATCATTCTTTCAATTCCAGAAACAAAAATACGAAAATCCTTCTAAACTTGAAAAAATGTTAAAACCTGAAAAATACATTCTTTTTAATCAGAAAAATATTTTAGACGAAATTATTTTTGAAATTCTCATTAAACGGATGGAACAAGGAAAGGAGAACAAGATAAAATTAGCTCCTTGAAAATATTGAAAATTTAACTAATTTCAACCTAAAATGCAAGGTAGGAAAAATATTCAAAGGTTTTTATTTTAGTTTCGAGATTTTTTATTATATATGTTACAATAAGGTCCGGTATGTTATTCAAATTAATTTTAGATTTATTATTTTCTTCACATTGCATCTGAGAAAATTGTGCAAAATCTAATGAAAATGTAAAATTTTCTGGATACCTTGTCTAAATTTTTGGAAAATTCAGTTTTGAAATAGGATAAGATGACATACATTTTAGACGAATTCTTGCAGTCCAATTGGGACTGCTCCTTAAAATGTAATCAATACAATTAAAAATAATATACTTTGAAATATAAATTAACAAAAAAGGCGAAAAGAAGTTCTTCGTAGCAATCCTCCATCAGTGAAATCAGTATTATGCTGGTGCAGGAGACTTGCATACTCCGAAATATCCAAATTTATACACTGAAATAATTATGAATATTTATTATTATTTCAGGAAATTATAAGGAAACCTAAATCAAATTATCATAACTATCCTATAGTAATAACTCTACAGTTATTGTCAAGTTTTATTTTTCATCTCCACATGCAGAAAGTGCACATAAAGAGATAAAAAATCAAAAGTGAATAATTAAATTATTATTATACCATTAGGACATTTCCCTTTCGGGATAGGCGTGACTCGCTGGGTTGGAAAATAGTAATGTCGGGAAGGATGTATCGATTTTTCAGATTTATCTATTATTTCGTGTTATTTATTTAAATAACACTTTTGTTCCGCAACACTGCTCCGACCCAGGTTGCTGATCAATCTCAATTGTTTCAGGCCTCATTCGCTCTACTTTCTATGGCTTTCTATGGCTTCTTATGTCTCTTCGGAATAATGTTTCATTTACAGATTCTAACCATTCTTTCGGCGGTCTACCTCTAGACATTCTGCCATTAACTTTACCTTTATACAATTGTTTCGTTAGTCGTTCATCTTTCATTCTTTGAGCATGTCCGAACTATCTTAACTGATTTCCTTTCCATGTGTCAACTATTGTCTCTTTTGCACCACATTCTTCGAGGATTATTTCGTTTCTCACTTTGTCCATCAGTTTTTCCCCACAAATTGTGCACAGGGGTACAAATATAGAATTATGAATTGTCATTTTCGCTTTTTTATATATTTTTTCACTTCTGAGAATGGACCCTGCTCTACCGATAACTTTCCGACCCTCGCTTATGCGCCTATCTAACTCCCCATATATCTTCCCGTCACTAGTGAATAGGCTACTTAGATATATGTACTTATCAACTTGTTCTGATGATTTTCTCTTTAGAAAATAAATCATCCTATTTCCGCCTAATCGATACCTCCTTGTTGAAAAAAAACTAATAATTAATAATACTGCCTGGCTTAGTATATTATTTAAAACGATTATTTAAATTCCTCGAATTCACTGAATTTTGTCCATTCACTAAATTTGTCAAGTTAATTGAACGCTTTAAATTGAGTGAATTTTTTAAATAACTGATGTTTTTAAATTCACTGAATTTTTGAGTTCACTGAATTTTTATGTTAACTGAATTCCTTACATTAACTGAATTATTTAAATTTACTGCATTTCTTGAATCAACTGAATTGCTCAAATCCAATGAATACATTGAATTAATTAAATTTATCAAGGCCAACTACATTCACTAAATTTACTATATTTCTGGAATCCACTGAATTCCCCAAATCCCCTTAATACCTTGAATTCGCTAAATTCTTTCAACTGGCTAAACTCCTCGAACTCACTGAATTCTCTGAAATCACGGAATTCTTTGAATCCACTGAATTCCTTGATTTAATTCAAATTTCTCAAATTCACTGAATTTTTTGAACTCACCTAATGCAGCGGATCAACTGAATTCCCAGAATTTTCTGAATTCCTAGAATTCTCGGAATTTCTAGCATTCTCGGAATTCCTAGAATTCTCTGAATTACTAGAATTCTCGGGATTCCTAGAATTCTCTGAATTACTAGAATTCTTGGAATGACTAGAATTCTCTGAATTCCTAGAATTCTCTGACTTACTAGAATTCGCTAAATTCCTTGAATTAATGAAATTCTTCAGGTTGATTGAATTCGCTGAATTAATTGAATTCCTTGAGACCACTCAATTCTTCAATTGCCTGAATTCCTAGAGTTTCCTGAATTCACTGTATTGAATGAATTCACCTAATGCAGTGAATTGACCGAATTCCTTAAATTCACCACATTCCACCGAATCCTTTGAATTAATCAAATTCTTTGAATTAAGTTAATTTCTTAAATTAATTGAGTTCCTTGAATTCACTAAATTCCTTGAGTTGACTGAATTCCTTTAATTCACTGAATTCATTGAGTTAATTGAATTTCTTGATTTCGTTAAATTGCTAGAGTTTACTGAATTCCTTGAATCACCTGAGTTCCTTGAATTCACTGAATTTCTTGAATTCTATAAATTACTTGAAATCTCTGATTTCCTTCCATTTCCTGAAGTTCTGAAATTCTTCAAATTTCTTGAATTAACTGAGTTCCTTGAATTCACTAAATTTCTTGAATTCTCTGAATTTCTTGAATTCACTGAATTTCTTGAATTCCATAAATTACTTAAATTTTCTGATTTTCTTCCATTTTCTGAAGTCCTGAAATTCTGTGAATGCCTGAAATTAACTGAGTTCCTTGAATTTCTTGAATTAATTGAATTCCTTTTATTCACTGAATGTCTTGAATTCTTTGAATTTCTTGAATTCCCTAAATTTCTTGAATTCACTGAATACCTTTTTCTGTGAATTTTTGAAGTCACTAAACACCTTGAATTCTATGAATTTCTTGAATTCTCCGATTTCCTTCGATTTTCGGAAGTCCTGAAATTCTCTGAATTCCTTGAATTACCTGAGTTCCTTGAATTTACTGAATTTCTTGAATTCTATAAATTACTGCCAACGGCCATGCCACGCTGAAAAAACCAGTTCTCGTCAGATCACTGAAGTTAAGCAGCGTTGGGCGCGGTTAGTACTTGGATGGGTGACCATTCAAGAATACTGCGTGCTGTTGGCACATCGTGGGTGTGGTGAGCCCATACTTGTAGTTATTTACTACAAGAAAACTATCCACTTAGAAACACTACCCGAATCGGGTAGTGTCACGCCTACCCTGAAATGGAAATTTTTTAATGGTATACTTGAATTCTCTGATTTCCTTCCAGTTCCTGAAGTTCTGAAATTCTTCAGATTTCTTGAATTAACTGAGTTCCTTCAATTCACTGAATTCCTTGAATTAATTGAATCCTTGCATTCACTGAATGTCTTGAATTCTTTGAATTTCGTGAATTCCCTAAATTTCTTGAATTCTCTGAATTCACTGAATACCTTTTTCTGTGAATTTTTGAAGCCACTAAACACCTTTAATTCTATGAATTTCTTGAATTCTCTGAATTTCTTGAATTCCCTGAATTTCTTGAATTCCATAAATTGCTTAAATTTTCTGATTTTCTTCCATTTTCTGAAGTCCTGAAATTCTGTGAATGCCTGAAATTAACTGAGTTCCTTGAATTTCTTGAATTAATTGAATTCCTTTTATTCACTGAATGTCTTGAATTCTTTGAATTTCGTGAATTCCCTAAATTTCTTGAATTCTCTGAATTCACTGAATACCTTTTTCTGTGAATTTTTGAAGCCACTAAACACCTTTAATTCTATGAATTTCTTGAATTCTCCGATTTCCTTCGATTTTCGGAAGTCCTGAAATTCTCTGAATTCCTTGAATTACCTGAGTTCCTTGAATTCACTGAATTTCTTGAATTCTATAAATTACTTGAATTCTCTGATTTCCTTCCATTTCCTGAAGTTCTGAAATTCTTCAAATTTTTTTTAATTAACTGAGTTCCTTGAATTGACTGAATGCCTTAAATTCTGTGAATTTCTCGAATTCTCGGAATTTCTTGAATTCACTGAATTTTTTGAATTCACTGAATTTCTTGAATTCACTGAATTTCTTGAATTCTCTGAATTTCTTGAATTCTCTGAATTTCTTGAATTCACTGAATTTCTTGAATTCTATAAATTACTCGGATTCTCTGATTTTCTTCCACTTTCTGAAGTCCTGAAATTCTGTGAATTCCTTGAATAACTGAGTTCCTTGAATTCACTGAATTCCTTGAATTAATTGAATCCTTGAATTCACTGAATTCCTTGAATTCTTTGAATTTCTTGTCTGAATTCCCTGATTGCAAATATTTAATTGAATTCTCTGAATTCACTGAATGCCTTCTTCTGTGAATTTTTGAATCCTCTAGACTCCTTTAATTCTAAAAAATTCCTTGAATTCTCTGATATCCTTCCATTTTCTGAAGTCCTGAAATTCGCTGAATTCCTTGAATTAACTGAGTTCCTTGCATTCACTGAATTTCTTGAATTCTCTGAATTTCTTGAATTCTCTGAATTTCTTGAATTCGTTGAATTTCTTGAATTCCATAAATTACTTAAATTTTCTGATTTCCTTCCATTTTCTGAAGTCCTGAAATTCTTTAGATTCCTGAAATTAACTGAGTTCCTTGAATTTCTTGAATCAATTGAATTCCTTAAATTCACTGAATATCTTGAATTCCTTGAATTTCTTGAATTCCCTAAATTTCTCGAATTCTCTGAATTTCTTCAATTCTCAATATTCCTTGAATTCTCTGAATTTCTTCCATCTTCTGCAGTCCTTAAATTCTCTGGATTCTTCGAAATAATTCAGTTCCTTGAATTCACTGAATGTCTTAAATTCCTTGAATTTCTTAAATTCTCTAAAGTCCTCAAAAGCCTCAGTAAATTCACGGAGTTTAGCATGATACAATTAGTATGATACAATATCATACAATCTGATACCATATCATATAATACGATCGAATATGATACAGTATCATACAATATGATGCAATGTGACAGAATATGATACAATATGGCACAATATAATACAGTATGATAGAATATGATAAAATATCATAATATATGATACACTATTATACAAAATAATACAATATGAAGCAATACCATCCAATGTGAAACAATATTATTCACTATGATAGAATCTGATACAGTATCATACAATATAATGCAATACGATGCAATACGATACAATATGGCACAATATACTACAGTATGATCCACTTTGATACTATATGATACAATATGATATGATATAATGCAATATAATTCAATATGATGTAATATAATACAGTATGATACAATATCATATGATATGATACAATACAATACAGAATGATACATCCTAATTGAATGTGATACAATATCATATAATATGCTGAAATATGGTGCAGTATCGTACACTATAATCCAATATGATGCATTACAATCAATATGATACGACATGGCACAATATAATACAGTATTTTACAATATGATACACTATCACTCTATATGATGCAGTATGATACAATATGATATAGTATTTTGGAATAGCATATTATATGATACAATTTGATACAATGTGATACAATATGATATATTTTAATTCATTGTGATACCATATCGTATAATATGATGAATTATGATACATTATCATACAATATAATGCACTACAATAACTATGATACAACATGACACAATATATTACAATATTGCACAATATGATACAGTATGACACAATATGAAACAGTATGGCGCAATATGATGTAATATGATACAATATGATGTATTATGATACTATATGATACATTATGGTACAATGACATATGATCTAATACAGTATGATACAATATGATACAATATCATACAGTACAATATGATGCAATACCATACAATGCCATAATTAGTCATTACATTTGAAAAAAATCACTAATTGTAAGAAGTGCTTTGCTATGAGCGTTTCTATTTGACCTCAATTACTCATTTCGTAAAAACTTTGCTTTCCTATATATGTAGATCAAGGTCTGTTGGAAAAACAAATTTATGGAATTCGAACTTGAACTTACATGTGGAAAGTAGTGTAAGTAAATAAATTCTCGTTCAAACAAATGGTTCTATTTGAAAACAAAACGATGAATTTTCAAGCAGAGAGATTACCTTGCAACAAAATAGATGAATAAAAAAAATAGCAAATTTTCAGCAAAATAGTATAAAAAGGGACTTATTAGCCAAAAAGTTTAATCGTCTACCAAAAAAGATAAAGTTTTTAAAAAGAACATTTGATTTCAATCAAATCGTTGAATTTTCAATCAAAAGAGATAAGTTGTCTCTAAAAATGAAATAGTTAAATTATCAGTAAAAAAAATTAATCTGAAAGGTAATTAATTTTCAGTGAAATTTTTCAATTTTTCACCAAAAACATGAATATTTAAAAGAACAGTTCAACTTTCAACACAATAAATTAGTTTTCAATCAAGAAAATTAATTTTCTACTGAAAAAAAATGATTTTTCAATTTAGAAAAAGGAAATTGCCACCAAATAGTTGTATTTACAAGTAAAAAAGTTCAATTTTCGATTGGAAGAGAAAATTTGTTAAACAAATAGTTGAATTTTTACCAAAAAGAAGATTTATCAACAAGAAGAATAATTATCTGCCAAAAAAAAACGAATTTTTAAGAAAGGACATACGATTTCAACTAAATCGTTAAATTTCCAATTAAAAAAGGTATATTCGCCCTAAAAATGAAACAGTTAAATTATCAGTAAAAAAATGAATCAGTAAACAAAAAAATGAATCAGTAACAAAAATTATTCTGAAAAAAATATTAATTTTTAGTGAAATTGTTGAATTTTTAAAGAAAAACATGAATATTTGAAAAAACATTTGAATTTTCAACACAAGAAATTAGTTTTCAATCAAGAAAATTAATTTCCTACAAAAAAAAGAATTTTCAATCTAAAAATATGAAATTGCAACCATATAAGTGAATTTTTAAACAAAGAAGATCAATTTTCAATTGGAAGCAAAAAAATTTTAAACAAATAGTTGAATTTTCACCAAAAATATAATTTATCAACAAAAAAGTATAATTATCTACCAAAAAAGACGAATTTTTAACAAAGGACATACGATTTCTACCAAATCGTTAATTTTCAATTAAAAAAAATATGTTCGCCCTAAAAATGAAATAGTTGAATTGTCAGTAAAAAAAATTAATCAGTAAAAAAAATTATTCTGAAAAAAATCAATTTTCAGTGAAACTTTTGAATTTTCAACCAAAAACATGAATATTCAAACAAACAGTTGAATTTTCAACACAAAAAATTAGTTTTCAATCAAGAAAATTAATTTTCTACAAAAAAAAAGAATTTTCAATCTAAAAATATGAAATTGCAACCAAATAGTTGAATTTAAATGTAAAGATGTTCAATTTCCAATTGGAAGAATAAAATTTTCAAAAAGATAATTGAATTTTTACTAAAAAGAAGATTTATCAACAAAAAAGAATAATTATCTGCCAAAAAAGACGAATTTTTAAGAAAGGACATACTATTTTAACCAAATCATTAAATTTAGAACTAAAAAAGGTACATTCTGTCTAAAAGAGAAGGAGTTGAATTATTAATCAACAAAATGAATTTTTAGAAAAAAAATGTTATATCACGAAAAAAGTCTATTTTTTCAAGAAAGAAATGAATTTTTAAATTAAATGATGAATCTTTAAGCAGAAAAATGAAATTGCAACCAAATATAAATTGTTACCAAGCAAGTCAAATTTCGACAAAATACATGAATTTGTAATTAAAAAAGCTAAGTTTTCAAACATAAAATAAAATACTTCCATTTTCAGATAAAAATATTTATTTTCAGTCATAAAATAAAAATTTTCAACACAGTAGTTAATTTTTTAACTGAAATTATGAATCTTCAACCAAGAAAAATGAATACCTAACCAACTAGTTGAACATTGAACCTAAAGCAACCAAAAAGAATAATTTTCTACCAAAAATAACGAATTTTTAGCCAAATTTTTTAAATTTCAATCAAATAATCGAATTTTCAACTTAAAAAGATACGCTGTCACCAACAATGAAATAGTTAAATTAGCAGTAGAAAAAAAATTAAATGAACAATGAACGGATTTTAAAAGAATTTTGTTAACCAAACGAATGAAATTGCAAACGTACAGTTGGTACGTTTGTAAATAATAACAACCAAAAAAATGGGATTTGCAAGAAAATAGTTCAATTTTCAAACGAAGAAATGAATTATAAAATGAATTTATGAATTTTCAACCAAGAAATTAAAATTTCAAAACAAATAGTTACCTCAACCAAAGAAGAAATAGCTATATTTTCAACAAAAGAAATGAAGTTTCAACTAAAAAAATCAATTTTTAATCAAATAGTTGCATGTTCAACCAAAACGATTAATTTTGAACTAAAATGATCAATCTTCAATTAAAAATAAAATAATTTTTGAATCAAATATTATCAGACAGAGAAAAAAAAATTCAAGATATAAAAAAATATATATTTTTTTAATGAAATTAATTAATATTTTCGATTCTGTAGACTTGCGAATTTTTTTTCTAGTTTATTTTCACCCGTGAAAATTCCACAAATGCAGGACAAGAAGTTGAAGCTAGTCCAAAAAAGATACTTTGGAAAAAAAGAAAAATAACTTTTTGAAAACAGAAAATCTTTTTATTTTCAATTACAAAAACTATTTAATTTTGTTCCTAGTGTATTTTTATCTTTAAAAAGCCTTCAAATGTTATAAATATGTTTAAAACACAAAATTCCACAATAAAATACAGTTAAATACAAATAGCTAATTTTTTTTTGTATTTTCTTGTAGAAAACTAAAAGAATTAACAATAAAGTACAAGTTTCTACAACTCAAAAATTTGTTGAACTTTTCAATAATATATTTTTTTTTCTGTGTTGTAATTTAAAATGAGGAATTGTAAATCAAATATTGAAAACTGAACAATTTTGAACTGAATGATTTGAAATAGAAAGCCTTGAATCGTTAATATTTGAGAGTTTTAAATTAAAACTTTGAAAGTTTTAATTTTAATTGTTCTATTTAACAAGTTTTTATACAGAAAAAGAATCATTTTCAACCAAATCATTAAATTTTCAATTAAAAAAGATACATTGGCACTACAAATTAAATAGGTAAATTATAAGTCAAAAACATTAATTTTTAGAAAAAAAAAATTTCATAAATAGAATTAATTTTCAAGAATTAAGTTCAATTTCCAAACCAAAGTAGAAATAAATGAATTTCTAAACAAATTTTTAATTAAATAGTTTAATTTTTAACCAAAAACTCTCAACAAAATACATGAATTTCCAATTGAAATTATGAATTTTCAACCCAAAAAATATAAATTGCAACCAAATGGGTGAATTTTCAACTAAAGAAGATCAATTTTCGAATACAAAGAAAAAAATTTTGAACAAATAGTTACATTTTTACCAAAAAGATAATTCATCAACCAAACAAAATAATTGTCTACCAAAAAAGACGAATTTTCAATAAATAATTAAATTATTAGTCAAAAAAATAAATTTTCAGAAATAAATTTAATTTTAAACAAAGAAATGAATTTTTCATATAAATGATAAATCTTCAAGCAAAATAATAAAATTGGAACCAAATAGTTTTATTTTCAAATGAAAAATGTCAATTTTCAATTTACAATATAATAGTCTAATTTTAAACCAAAAAAAGAAATTTTTAACGAAGACGATTAAGTTTCTACCAGACTAGTCAAATTTCAAAGAATTACATGAATTTGTAATCAAAAAAAGCTGAATTGTCCACAAAAAAATGAAATACTTGCATTTTCAGATGAAAATATTTATTTTTAACCCTAAAAGAAAAATAACTTTTAACACAGTATTAGTTTATTTTTTAACTGAAATTATGAATCTTTAAAAAAAAAAAATGAATATTTATTATATATTTTCAATAAAAGAATTGAATTTCCAACAAAAAAGATGGTTTATGGAACAAAAAGAATAATTTTCTACCAAGAAAGAAGAATTTATAGCAAAATTCGTAAGATTTCAACCAAAAAGTTAAATTTTCATCGCTCCAACCAAAACAGAGTAAATTGTGACCATGTATTGGATTTTTAAACTAAAAAAGATCAATTTTCAACCAAAAATGGAATATTAAAGTTTTTAGTGAAAAAATAACATTCAATCAAAAATTTTCAAGGAAATAGTTCAATTTTCAAAGAAATAAATGAATTTTAGAATTGAATTATGAATCTTCCACATAGAACATAAAATGGCAAACCGAATAGTTGCCTTGATTGTTGCATTTTTAACTAAAAAAGATCAATTTGCTACCAAAAGTATATTAGTTAAATTTTTAATTAAAAAGAGAAGTTTTCAAAGAAGTAAAGTAATTTTCTACCAAAAAAGTCAAATTTATCAAAAAAGATGAATTTTTTATGAAGTAAGCTAAATTTCCCACACGAAAATGGAACCCTTTGACTCTCAGATGAGAATATTTATTTTTAATCGTAAAAGAAAAACAATTTTTCAAAAAAGTTGTTAATTTTTCAACTAAAATTATGAATCTTCATAAAGAAATCCATATTTGAGCAAATAGTTGAATGTTGAATATAACGTGTCAATTTTTGAATAAGAACTATTTTCTACCAAAAAAGGAAGAGTTTTCAACAAAATACATAAATTTTCAACCAAAAATGGAATGCTTATATTTTCAGATAAAAAAAAAATAATTTTCAACTATAAAAAAATGTCGGGAACTAAATAGTTAAATATTTAACTGTGATGATGAATTTTGAACAAAAAAAAAAAAATGAATTTTCAATCAAAACGATGAATTTTCAACCAAAAAGGAAATAGTTATATTTCAAAGAAAAGAAATTAATTTTCAACCAAAAATGGAATGCTTACATTTTCAAATAAAAAAAAATTAATTGTCAACTATAAAAAAAGATCATCCACGAAATAGTTAAATATTTAACTAAAATGATGAACTTTTAACAAAAAAAAGGATTTCCAATCAAAACGATGAATTTTCTATCCAAAAAGAAATAGTCATATTTCAAACAAATGAAATGAATTTTCAACCAAAAATGGAATTCTTACATTTTCAGATGAAAAAAAAAATTAATTTTCAACTATGAAAAAAGATCATCAACGAAATAGTTGAATATTTAATGAAAATTATGAATTTTCAATAACAAAAAAATGAATTTTCAATCAAATATTATTAGACAGATACAAAAAAATTTCAAGAAATACAACAATTTTTTTTTTTTGGCCTCACTTAATTTTTTTTTGATTCCGTAGGCTTGCGAATTTTTTTTCTAGTTTATTTCTAGCAGTGAAAATACCTCAAATGCAGGAAAAAATGTTCAAGCTAGCCGGGAAAAGAAGAAATGCATGAATTTTCAAATAAGAAAAAGCAATTTTTAACCAAAAATTGAATATTCAAATTTTCAGTTAAAAAAAATCTTCTCAAGATTTGAGTTATTTCCGAATCGTTTCAAATGTTTCAATAATTCAAAATATAAAAATTGCGCAAAAATCTTCCACATTCTTTTCCTTACAAACTGAAAAAATGTTTTAAAATGTTCTAAATAATTTTTTATTTTTCTCAAAGCTTATAAATATCCCCTAAGCTCATTCAGATATTTTCAAAAAGTTTGCAATCTTGCAAAATTAAACAATTTTTCTCTCAAATTTTCGCAATTTTAGGTAATAATTTGAAATGTTCCGGAAAAATTTTCAGCTTTGTCTTAATTCATTTTTAAAAATTGATAATAATTTCAAATTTTTCCAGGAATCATAAGAGAATATTTTCATTCTCTTAAAGCATTTTGAAATTCTGAAATTGCTTCTTTTTTTGTAAATTGACATTTTTGTTTAATTCTTTCAAATATTCTCTAAATTCAAATTATTTTTAAATATTTTTAAAACTTATAAATATCTATTGAAATGATTCGATTTTTTTCTAAGATTTTTTTAAAAATTACCTTCGAATTTGCCAAAATCTTGTTCAACAATTCGAGAAATCTTCTGTAATAAGTTGTTTTAAATTATTAGAAATCTTATTAGGCTTCGAATTATTTTCTAATCTTTTTAAAATTTCTAAGTATCGCTTAAACTTACAAAGTTAGAAATCTTAATTTAAAATATTTGTGAGTTTTGGAAATAATTTGAAATGTTTTTAAATCTTTTTCACTTTTTCCTTTAAATAAAACAATTAAATTTGAAAATTAACAATAACGACTGTTATAAACCATTTTTGTGGCAAAATATTTGAAATTTATATCTTAGATTAAAAGAAAAATTAATTTTCAACAACATAGTGTAATTTTCATGTTCTCAAATCTTCTCAAGATTGCGATTATTTTCGAATCTTTCCAAATTTTTCAAAAATTCTAAATATCTTCCAAAACGATTAGAATTTTTCATGAAATTTGAATAAAAATTGTGCTAAAATCTCCCAGATTTTTTTTTTGAATTTTGAAAATCTCTTTAAGGTCATGTGACGAGTGGGTCACGTGACCGCATTCCTGCCTTACAGACACTTTTTTTTATTTGCAAACTTATTTTCACACAAATAGCCTCATCAAGTTGAAAATTTTGGATAATAAATAAGAAGCACTAAGAAAGGTGGGTCTGGTCCTAAATTTCAATAATCATGAAAAAAGCAAAAAAAAATTATTTACAAAAAAAACTTTTTTCATAATTATAAACATTTAAGACCAGACCCACCTTTCTTAGTGCTTCTTAATTATTATCCCAAATTTTCAACTCGATGTGGCTATTCGTGTGAAAATAAGTATACAAATAATAAAAGTGTCGGTAAGGTAGGAATCCGGTCACGTGGCCACTTGTCACATGGCCTTAAACCTTTCAAAATTCTGAAATAGCTTCTTTTTTGGAAGGCGACATTTTGTTTCAAATTATTTAAAGTGTTCTGAAGATTAGCATTATTCTTTAATCTTCTCCCATCCCATCCCATCCCATCCCATCCCATCCCATCCCATCCCATCCCATCCCATCCCATCCCATCCCATCCCATCCCATCCCATCCCATCCC
>CAKNYM010049635.1:574-26762 GCA_932195095.1 Andricus curvator | reverse complement strand
AAAAAGTTTTACTACAAAAAACCGTATTTTCAAATATTATGCATTACCATAGCTTCCGTACTCCTTAATAAAATGTATTAACATTATAGGTCAATCGATTCGCCTCGAATTAACACACATTCTATGTTCCTGCATCAACTTTGAATTATGTTAGTGAAAAAAGTTTTACTATAAGAAACCGATTCTCAAAATATATAAATTACCATAACTGCCCTACTCTTCAATAAAATGTATGAATATTATAGGTCAATCGATTCGTCTCGAACGAAGCAATCTTTTATATTCTTGCATCAACTTTGAATTACGCTAATGAAAACAGTTTTACTATAAAAAACCGATTTTTCAAATATTATTGAATGCTAGAAGAAATGCAGTAAATATTTTTAGAAACCCTTCTGTCAATTTCAAGACATTAGTGGGGAAAATAAGCCCTCCTCATTTCATCAATTTATCTGCAACCGTTTTCAAGTCATGGTGTTCACAAAAAAGTGTGGACATTCACACACACACACATATTCGGACAATTGCTCAGAACATTGTATCAGACATTTTTAAATTGAGGAAGGTTTAATGAAATGAATTTAAAATTATTGGAAAATGTCACCATTACAAAGGTTCGTCTATGAGGAAGCAAAATGTAACTAGTTGAGGCAACCTTGTTGTTTCGCATTACTAATACACTGATTTGAAAAATTTGTTTAACTCTTAACATTGCAAAAAATTTGTAAGGGAATTTAAAATGTTTCATACCTTTAATATTAGGCAATAAAAATTCTGTGACGTGAACGCGCAATTTGCGCGTGTTGATATACTGCTAATTTTGAATAATCTGATCAAGGAACCAAGAGTTAGCTAAAAAGAATGTTTTATTTTGAGGAAAAGAAATAAATCTTTTAGTACACCTGACTATTTTCGTGTGGTTTGTAATTTAATTTGCATATTGAATGGAAAAAACACGCTTCCCAAATGTCGCTTTTCTTCCGGTCGAAATAGATTCAGATCGGAATTTTTAACGCGAGGGTAAAAAGCAATTAAGCAACTGGTGACAAACCTGCAAAGGCAGCAGGCAACCGACTGGAAATTGTATTGGAATTCAAGAATTTGTGCTTTCTGATATGATCATTGGTGTTAAGTTATTTCTTTAGCCCCAGGAGTGTTAACTGAAATTAATATTTATGGAAAGAGGAAACGAGTCGAGAATGCTTCGCGAAATTTACATAATTGGATTATATCAAATTAGTATGGAACCGTTTTAGCGTATTACCAACAGAAAACGTATTTTTATTAATATTTTTAGCATTATATTATTATTAATAATATCTAGTATTTAAAAAAAAAATTCAAAAAATAAATTAAGTTAAACAAAAAACTGAGATCGATGAAAAATCGATCGCAAACAAAAATTATTTCTTGCCATTAGAAAAAAGACGTGTTTGTAAATTTTAGTTAAATGGTTAATATTATGTGATTAGAGTTAAAATTTAATATTTCTCTTCAAAATTAATCATAGAATACGAATCGGAACTTATTTTTTAAATATCGTTGCAGAATTTCTAAAATTTTCCACTTATGTTTCAATTTTTAATTGTATTGAGTTCATAATTAACTAATGTAAATTGAGATAATCGTTTGAATAATTAATTATTATTTTTAATAATATTAACTTTGAATAATGCTAGAAAATTGCGGCTTTTTCTTGAATTTTCAACTTTTTGTTTACTTTTCACTGAGGGTGTGGTAAGAATAAATTAGATTCAACAAATATAATTGTTAAAATAAATGATTATTGTTTACGTCTATCATCTGCTATAGTGATGCTAGTTAGTTTTTTGTTCTGAAACTTTCCACTATTTGTCAAATTTTCACTCAGTAAATGGTAATAATTATTGAAATTTAAAAACATTATTGTTTGAACAAATTATAATTGTTTATAACTGTCCTCTCCCACATAAATGTTATATAGCTGCAGTTTTTTTCATAAACTTTTTAATTTTTCTTCCACTTTTCATTTAGTGGGATAATAATCAATTCAAGTTTATAAACATAATTGTTTAAACAATTTATTATGGTTTGTAACTCTTCTCTTATACTAATGTTAGGAAGTAGCGGATTTTTTAAAAAATTTTCCTCTGTTGTTCAAATTTTTAATTGAAGTAATGTAATAATGAATTTCAGTTAACAAAAATAATTGTTTGAGCAACTAGTCATGATTTTTAATATTCTCTTTGAGTAATGCTAGAAAGTTGCGGTTTTTCCTCAAATGTTTAACTTTTTGCCTCTTTTCCACTTGTAGTGTGGCAATAATTAATTATATTTGATAAAAATAATTGTTTAAATTAATTATCATTGTGTATAACTATATTCTTTTAGAGTAATTCTAGAAAGTTTTAAGTTTTTCTGAAACTTTTAGTTTTTATTTGACTTTTCATTTGAGATAAAATAATAAATAAGAATATTAAATTAATTGTTTAAAAATGATTCTCTCCATTGTTCGTTTATTATTTGTTTATAACTAAAAAGTCAGCAATCATTTTGGTTGACTTGAAATTATTTTAACGTCCCTCTAATTGCAAAGTGAACAGTGGGAAATCAAAAAAAGAACTGCAACTTTCTATCATTATTCTAAAAGAATATCATTATAAATAGTAATAAATTATTTAAACAATTATTTCTGAGAAATGAATTTGTCCATTGCTTCGATCAAACTGAAAACTAAAAAATAGGTTGAAAGATTCAGGAAAACCGCTACTTTCTTACTCTATTCAAAGAGAAAAATGCTTATAAGAATAATAGATTATTTACTACTTTGTTGAACATTCATTTTTTTGTTAAATATTCGTCAACTTCATTTAAAAATTCCACTACTTGACTAACAAATTTTCTATTTTGTTGAAAACTATTTTTTTTTTTTTTGGTTGGAAATTAATTTGATTAAATATTGCACTTTCAGTTCATAATGGATAATTTTAATTGAGAAATGATATCTTCTATTGGAAAATTGAACTATGTGGTTGAAAATTTATTCTTTTTGGTAAAAAATATGAATCCTTGGTTAGAAATCAGACTGTATTTATGAAAATTTCACTATTTGGGAGAAAATTTACTTTTTGTGTTAAAAATTTTTCTTTTTGGTAAAAAATTTAACTAATTGGTTAAACATTAAACTATCTGTATGAAAATTTACCTATTTGGTAGAAAAGAAACTTTTCTATTGAAAAATTGATATTTATTGGTTGAAAGTTAAACTATTTGGTTGGTAGTTGAACTACTGCTTGAAAATTCATTTTTTGATGAAAAATTCGTCGTTTATGACAGAAAAGTCATTTTTCTTGGTTGAAAATGACCTTTTTTTATTTAAAATTCAATTTTTTGGGTTGAAAATCTATTTTCGGAAAAAATCATTTTTTTGCTTAAAAATTGAACTACTTGGTTGAAAATCAGACTTTCTTTGTGAAAACTTTAATATTTGGTAGAGAATGAACTTTTTTGTTGAAAAATTATATTTTTGAGTAGAAAAGTCAAATTTTTGTTGAAAAATCAACTATTTGGTGAAAAATTCAACTTCATTGATTGAACATTCATCATTTCGGTTGAGAATTGAACTATTTTGTTCAAAACTATTATTATTTTTTCGGTTAATTCAATTGGTGGAAAATTCGTCTTTTGTTAGGAAATTCCTCTTTTGTGGTAGAAAAGTCATCTTTCTTCGTTGAAAATGACCTTTATAATTGAGAGCGTTATCCTTTTGAGAGAATTTCGAGCGACATTACTTTTTAGGGGGAAGGGGGTGGGGGATATTCAAATTACTTTTATATAAAAGAATTTATTTCCCTTTTATTCCCCTATGGTCATGAAAAATCACTTTTTTTCTCTTTTGAGAGAATTTTGAGCTACATAATTTTTTTTTTGGTTGGGGACAAAGGGTTCAAAAATAGCCAAAATTTGTTAACGTCGTTTATGTTAGAATTTTTTTTGTAAGGGTATGGATCATTGATGAAAAATTATAAAATTTCGACTATAGTTTTTAGGTTTTCAATGAAAAACCCATTTATTTGGCTTTTGTTCTTGACATAAAAAAAACTCGCAGTTTTTGTTTTATTTTTTAAACATGTTTTTCGATACGCCGCCAAGGGCTTGCTATTTTAAGTCCATTAACAATATTTTTATCGAAAACAAGAAAAGTAGAACAAATTCCTTTCAATTTAAAAACATTTGTAAAATATTTGTTTTCTTATCTGCAGACGCATCGTAAGCAGTTGGAACGAAACCTTGACAATATGCTCGTGACACATATCTGAAGCATTGAAGAAAAGTGGAAGAAGTAGAAAAACAATTTTTTATTTTTATTTTTATTTATTTATTCTTATGTATAGAATTCCTGAACATAAAAATAAGAATGCAACGACCAAATTTGGTCAACCGCCATAAAATGCTCCTATTGTAATTTAAAAAAAAAGCTTGTTCTTAAAAAAAAAAAATTTCTTTAGAAAAAAATAAAAAAGAGGAAAGAGAAATGAGAAGGCAACCAACCAAATCCCCTTCCTTCTTTTTTTTCATTTTTGTCGTCTTTTTTATTTTTATTATTTTCACATAATAAAAATAAAAAAGACGAAAGAAATAACAAAAGAGAAGGAAGGGGATTTGATTGGTTGCCTTTTCATTTTTCTTTCCTCATTTTTATTTTTGTCCAGGGAAAAAAATTTTTTTTTTGAAAAAAAAAACGTTTTTCTCTTAAATTACGATAGGAGCATTTTATGGCAGTTGTCCGAATTTGGTCGTTGGATTCTTGCTTTAATTTTTAGGAATTCTATACATTAACTTGAGTATTGGACGTTAAATAGGATTTTGAATTCAATTTTAATCTAATTCAAAATTCTTAATTTTTTATTTATTCATCATTTATTTTATTTTTATTTATATATTTAATAATATAATTTCTTTACGTATAAATTTAATATAGCTGAGCTCACATAAAGATAACATTTTAACAAAATACTTGCATTGACGGATTTTCAACAAATAAAGATTTTTCAGTCATAAAAGATAAAAAAGGTTCACCTAAATTGTCGAACCTTCAAGCCAAAAAAAGAATTTTCTGAAAAAAAATCGAATTTTCAGCAACTTTTAACAAAATAGGTAAATTTTGCACCAAAGAGATAAACCTTCATAAAAAAAAATGTTCAACAAAGTAGTTCAAATTTTTCTTACGCAGTTGAATTTTTAATTTTAAAAAGTCAGTTTTGAACAAAATAGTCAAACTTTCAACGAAAGAGATGAATTTTTAACTGAAAATATGAATCCTTAAAAAAAATGATTTCTTGAAAATGTGGTTCAATCAAATTTTTTAAACAAAATTTTTTAATTCTCATTTGAAAAGATTTCGAAAAAAATTGAATTTTCAACCGAAAGGGATGACTGCTGGAATTAATTGTTTTGAATTTTCAAACAAATAATAAAATTTATAACTAAAAAGATAATCTGACCATTAATATTCGAAGATCAGAATCTTCAACTTGTAACATTTTTAACCTTGAATATTTTATAAACAGAATAAAACAATTCAAAATTTAATCTGAAATTTTTTTAATTTGTTCTACTTCACAGTTATTTAAAGTTATAGAAATTCTATGCCTTTTTGAAGATTTTTTTTTCTAAATCCCTGAGCTGTTGTTGGCTAGATTTTTTTTTGTATTTGTATTTTCTAGAGAAAATATTCCATAAAAAATATAAGTAAGTACTTGCTTCTGTTTCTGATACTTCATGTTCGCAGTTAGACAGTTTATTCTTTTTTTCTTATTAATAGAGCAAATATTTTTTTTTATCTACTACTGCGACTTCGGATCATAAAAAATTGGGATGGCACCTTGATTAAAAGTTCGTCACACGTGTTTATTTCGAAGTGTATAAACGGTCGGCAAAGGTAAAAAAAAAGTTGGTACCGATAAAATAAAAATTTCCTCTAGGAACTATTTTTTTGCGTTACCGGTTTTGCATACACAACCTGAAATATATCATATCTAATTATATTAATTGATGTTATGGTTTTTGACCAGCGAAATATATTGAATAATATGATGTTAATCTTTTTTGTCTACGTGGTCTAAAATCAATTTTTTTTTTCTTTAATATTGATTATTAATTCTATAAGTTGTGTAAAAAATCTCTCTAGCTATCTCAGCGCAGCTAGAGAGATTTCTTTCACAACTGATCAAAATAATAATCAATGTAAAAAAAAAGAAAAAAAAATTGATCTTAGACCATTTAGGCAAAAAACATTAACATCATATTATTTATATCATATCTAAGATTGTTAATTTTCGATTAGACAAAAGTGAATTTGACTGTATATCTGTAAGAAGCAAATACTGGGTACAAAAAATTTGCAAAATACATGGCTATCATTATGAAAATCATCATCACTGATTTTTATAATAAAATTTAATAGAATAATATAATAATAAAATAATATCGAACTCTTCTGAATTTAAAGTATTTGAAATCGACTATTTTGGCGATTTATAACTCTGTTAATACTTTAATTTTAAAAGTTTTTAGCAAAAAAACCTTTTCAATTTTTTTTTTCATGGCGAAAGGAAAAAACTCGGTATTTTTTAAGTTCTTCTTTAACGGGAAGGAACAAAAAATTTGTATTTATTTCATTTCTGAGTTCGAAGAGACAATTTGTTCATTTTTATCACTTTTATTGATATTTTAATTGAGTTGGAGCTGGTGAGATTCTTTAGGGTTGAAATTTTTCTTTGCTTGAAGAAAGGCATTTTTTTCAAAATTTTAATTAAATTGGGAGCAAATGAATTTTCGTAATCAATTTGTTTCTGACTTGGAAGTGAAATTTTTTTGGTTTTAAAATGAGATTCAATTGGAAGGGGGAAATTTTCTTATTTAATTTGTTTCTGAATTGAAGAAGGCACTTTTTACTATGAATTTAATTCTGAATTTGAAAAGGGACACTTTGCATGTTCAATATTTTTTATTAAGTTGAAAGGAGGAAAATTTGGCTATTTAATTTGTTTCTGAATTGGAGGTAAATTTTTCATTTTTAACATTTTTATTACTATTTTAATTAAGTTATAGGTACTAAATTTCCGTATTTAATGTGTTTCAATTTGAATTGGGACATTTTTTATTTTTAACATTATCAGTGAATTCAAAGAAAGGTAATTTTGGTATTTCATTTGTTTCTGAATTGAAGTTAATTCTTTAATTTTTCGAATCTTCATTAATATTTTAATTGAGTTCAAGCGGGCCAAATTCTTTATCCTTGAGGTTTTTTGGTTGAGTAAAAAGAGATGAATTTTTTATTTTGTTCACAATTGAAAAATAAATTTTTCATGTTTGCCATTCAATTCAATTAGAAGGAAGGAAATTTTCATATTTAATTTGTTTCTGAATTGGAAGAGTGATTTTTGCTTTCAATTTAATTCTGAATTGGAAGAGGGACATTTTGCATTTCTAACTTTTTTATTGAGTTCGAAATGAGAATTTTTTTTTCTAAATTGGCAAAGCGAGTGTTTTTGATTTCAAACATTTTGATTAATATTTTAATTAAGTGGAAGCGGGGCAGATTCTTCAATTTCAACATTTTCCTTGTGATGAAAGGAAAAAATGTAGTATTTTCAATCTTTTTCTGAATTGGATAGGGACATTTTGTATTTTTAACTTTGTTTGAAAAATTTTATTTTAAACTTTTCGAACAAATCGGAAGATTATAAATTTTCCTATTTAATTTGTTTCTGAATTGGAAAAGGGTCTTTTTGTTTTCAATTTCATTATAAATTAGAATAGGGACAATTTCTATTATCAACATTTTGATTGAGTTGAAAGAAATTACATTGTGGTATTCAATTTGTTTCTGAATTCAGAAACGGAATTTTTTATTTTGAACATTTTGATTTATATTTTGATTTAACTGTCGGGCCCCAAATCTATCTTTCAAACCATTTTTCGGATTGAAAAGGAGAAATTAAAAAAAATGTTATTCTGAATTGATAAAGGGACTTTCTTTATTTTTGACATTTTTATTGAGTTCGAAGGAAGGAAATTCTTGCATTTAATTTGTTTCTAAATTATCGGTAATTATTTAATTTTTGACATTTTGAATAATATTTCAATTGAATTGAAGGGAGTCAGATTATTTATTTTAGACATTTTTCTTGAAACAGAAGGGAAGAATTTTTTATTGCCATTTTTTTTTAATAGAAAAGAAATTTACGTGCTTAATTAGTTTTTGAATTGAAAGAGGGAATTTGGCTTTTCATTTCTTACCGGAATTGAAATAGTGATAGCTAGTTTTTGAACATGTAGTTCAATTTTGAAGATTAACAATAAAAAATTTTCAATTTTTAATATTTAAAATTGAAGATTTTTCACTTTTTATCTTGTATGATTCAGAATGATATTATTTTATATATTTTGTTTGATATAGTTCAATTTTGATAAATTTAAATTAAAAGAATCTCAAATGTCAATGATCAGCATTACAGAATTTTTCATTGTAAATTTAAAAAATTAAAAACGCATGAATTTTTAAGACTCCCAATTCAAATTTCTACATTTTCGAATTCAATTTTCATGGTTCATATATTTTTTTACATATGTGTAACATATGTTTCTTCACATAAAAAAATATTGGTAATTCAGGTGTCTTGATTATTGAGTAAACTGTATTGAGTAAGACATGCCTGAAAATATTTAAGAAAAGTGAGTAGCATAGGTGGAGCGGGGGTAAAAAATCAGGCGAAAAGGCGTTACGTAATTTATACAAATCCCCTTGCAACCCAAAAGAAAATATTGAGATGTACAAAAAGATTAATCTCTCTTCCCGATAGACATCCTTTTTAGCTGCCCCTTTGTCCCTCGATCAGATTATTCAAAATTCAAGGAAGATTTGTCTGGTTAAGGGCAGAGAAGGGGTCAAGGTTTTTGGACATTAAAACCAAAAGTTTTTAGCACCTATGAGAGTTTCTGTGTTTCCTGAAGCAATCTCCTTTCTGGGAAGTCATATAGAGAATTAGAGAGCAAGTAGAGACTCTCGGGGTCGATCCCGTTGCGCTGAAGAGACCCCCGGCAGGCAAACCCTGCGTGTCTAGTGTTTCTCCCCGCGGACAGACACAGTAGATTAGATCTTAGCCACTAACTATATGAGCTTCTCATATTACCGTTCTCCTTTTTTATTTTTTTTTTGTCGAAAGTTTGCGTGCCACGCAGGGCGGCTCCCGTTTTACTCTGACCGATCTTCTTTTTTTATTCCTACCATCCTATCATCCTCTTCTTCTGCAATTTACTATTCAACAATATATACAGCCTTCAATTTTTGACCGATTTGAAAGCGACTTTTCTGAAACGAAAAAGCATTCAATTCCTAACAAACCTACAAAGCGATATCTTAACATTTTTTTATATTTTACTGAATTTTTTTAACAACAAATTTAGAAGATAAGTGCATCTGTAAGAAAAATCTTCTTTTGACAGCTCTTAACCTTATGTTACTGTAGACCCAACTGTAAGTACAACAGTAGTATACAGAGAAAGAAAGCAATTGGTTTATAACAATTTAATTGTTATGAATACATTTTATAAACAACTTTCATAGAACGTTTTACGAAAAACAAAACATTTGCTGTCTAATGTGTAGCGAAGTATCAACAAATACTTATGAAACTCTGGAGAATTGTCAACAACTATCATTTGGCTTTGTTATAAACAATTTGAGCTTATGTTTTTGTCTATAAATGAATTTTTTTTCCTATTTTGGCAAGTTTGCGTGTCACGCAGGGCGGCCCCCGTTTTACTCTGACCGATCTTCTTTTTTTATTCCTACCATCCTATCATCCTCTTCGTCTGCAATTTGCTATTCAACAATATCTACAGTCTTTAATTCTTGACCGATTTGAAAGATACTTTTTTCAAACGAAAAATCATTCCATTCCCAACAAACCTACGAAGCGGTATTTTAACTTTTTAGAAAGTTTTTACCCTATTTTTACAAGAAATCTAAAAGAAAAGTGCATTCGTAAGAAAAATCTTCTCTTAGCTCTTAACCCTTATGTGACTGTAGACCCAACTCTAAGTACAACAACAGAGTACAGAGAAAGTAAGCAATTGGTTTATAAGAATTTAATTGTTATAAATAAATTTTATAAACAACTTTCATAAATATTTTACGAAAAACAAAACATTTGCTGTCTAATGTGTGTCGGATTATCATCAAATACTTATTAAACTCTGGAGAATTGTCAACATCTATTCTTTGGCTTTGTTATACATAATTTGAGCTTACTTTTTTGTTTATAAATGAATTTTATCTCCTTTTTTTGCGTCACGTTTGCGTGCGAGGCAGGGCGGCTCCCGTTTTACCCTGACCCATCTTCTTTTTTTAAACCTACCATCCTATCATCCTCTTCTTCTGCAATTCACTATTCAACAATATCTACAGCCTTTAATTTTTGACCGATTTGAAAGCTCCTTTTTTGAAATGAAAAAGCGTTGAATTTCCAACAAACCTACGAAGCGATATTTTGACTATTTTAAAACTTTTTACCCTATTTTTCTAACAACAAATTTACAAGAAAAGTACATTTGTAAGAAAAATCTTCTTTTTTCAGCTCTCAACCCTTACTTAACTGTTCACCCAACTGGAAGTACAACCATAGTCTACAAAGAAAAAAAACAATTATTTTACAACAATTTAATTGTTATAAATAAATTTTGTAAAGAACTTTCATAAATTTTTTACGGAAGACTAAATATTTGCTGTCTAATGTGTATCGGCGTATCATCTAATACTTAATTAACTCTAGAGAATTGTTATCATCTACATTTGGCTTGGTTATAAATAATTTAAACTTATGTTTTTGTTTATGAATGAATTTTCTCTCCTTTTTTTGGAAAGTTTGCGTGTCACGCAGGGCGGCTCCTGTTTTAGTCTGACCCATCTTCTTTTTTTATTCCTACCATCCTATCATCCTCTTCTTCTGCAATTTACTATTCAACAATATCTACAACCCCTAATTTTTGACCTAGTCGAAAGCGAATTTTTTTAAACGAAAAAACATTCAATCCCCAACAAACCTACAAAGCGATATTTTCACTTTTTTTACATTTTACCCTATTTTTTAACAAACTAACAAGAAAAGTACATTTGTAAAAAAAATCTTCTTTATTCTCAGCTCTTAACTCTTATGTGAATGTACACCCAACTGGAAGTACAACCACAGTATACAAAAAAAAGCAATTGGTTGATAAAAATTCCATTATAATAAACAAAATTTTGTAAAGAATTTGCATACATTTTTCACGAAAAAAATTATGTGCTGTCTAATATGTATCGGAGTATCATCTAAGACTTATTAAACTCTCGAAAATTGTTGACATATATCATTTAGCTTTTTCATAAATAATTTAATGTTATGTTATGCATTGTGTTATAGATTTTACAGAAATTCGGATATGATTTGAAAATATTGTGAGCTGTATATGATTTACAAAAATTGCTTCATTATAGCGAGAAAATTCCAATAAATTCAATATGAATGACACCATTTTTTTCCTTTCACTAACAATTCTCTAAAATTAGCAGATTCTTTTCCTTATTAACAAAATATATCTCGCCCCGTGTAGAATTATTCGACACCGTCTTTTAATATTATTTTGATATTTAAAAAACATGAAAAATAAATTTTCAAGGTATTTCCAGATGAAATATTCACCAAACTCGAATTAAATTAGATTATTTGAATTTCAATATAATTTTCTATAAGATTTCACTTACCACGTTGTCTTTACAAAAATTCATATTTGACACGAGTACAATTAAGTAACTTTATTCTTAATTAACAGACAAGATGGTATTTTTACATTCAATGGAATATCATCATTTTTATACATATATTTTTGTTGCATTATTTACATCTAAATAATAGTTTTGAAAATTGAAACTTACCACAAACGGTGAATTTTTTTTCAGTTCTATCAAAAATTTGAGGTTTTCTGTATACTTTGATCCTGTAGCTAATTCACCCTTTTTGGTTGAAAATTCCTTTTGAAAGAAAAATTTGGTTGATAATTGATGTACTTTGCAAAAAATCAATCTTTTTTAGTAGAAAATTAATCTTGTTGGTTGATTATTAATTTTTTTTTATTGAAAAATAGTTTTTCTATTGAACATTCACTTTTTCAACAGGAAAATGAACTATTTTATTTTTTGTCGAAAATTTATCTTTTTTTATAGACATTTAATCTTCTTGGTTGAAAATTCATATGTTTTTTTTATAATTTAGCTATTTTGTTGAAAATTGATCTTTTTCCTGTAGAAAATGTACCTTTTCGGTTAAAAATTCAACTATTTTTTTTAGAATACTTCTTTTGTTGAAAATAAATTTTTCAACTGAAAATTTAACTATTTCATGTTCGGTTTGGCATTTATCATCTGCAGTTGAAAAGTCAGCAATTGGGTGTATTTTATTGAATACTTATCTTTTGTGGTAGAATATTAATCTTCTTAGTGACTAATTGAACTTTGACGTGAAAAATTTATTTTTTTTTGGTTGAAAAGTAGATTATTAGGTTCAAAATTCCTTTAGAAATTCATAATTTGGTTGAAAATTCATGTTTTTTTTTTGAAAATTAATCTTTCTTAGCAGAAAATTAATGTTTTTCCTTGAAAATTCATTTCTTCTGATAGAAAATTTTTTTTTTTCTTTATGTAAAAATTAATTTTTTCGACTTTCAATTTAGCGATTCCAATTTTTGTCAAGTATATGTTTTTTTCACAGACGTTTAATCTTCTTGGCTGGAAATTCATCTCTTTGTTTAAAAATGAATCTATTTTTTTTAATTTGTCTTTTTCTTGGTAGAAAATTCATCTTTTCTATTAAAAATATAACTATTCTGCTGAAAATTCATTTTTTTGTTAAATTTTTTTTTAAACTGAAAATTTAACTATTCCATGTTTGGTTTGACATTTATCGCCTTGAGTTGAAAATTCAGCTATTTGCTTGGAATGTTCTGTCTTTTGTTGAAGCTTTATCTTTTGTGGTAGAATATTAATCCTTTTGGTTGCTAATTCATCTTTTGGGTTGAAAATTCATCTCTTTGGTAGAAAATTTAACTACTATAAGGTTGGAAATTTCTTTGAAAAATCAAAATTCGGTTGCAAATTCGGGTATTTTATTAAAAATCAATGTTTTGTGGTAGAAAATTAATCTGGTTGGTTGGAAATTCATTTCTTTGATTGATAATTTTTTTTTTATCGAAAATTCATTTTTTGGACTGACAATTTAACTCTTCCATTTTTTGTCGAAAACTTATCTTTTTTGTTAGATATTTAAACTTATTTGATGAAAGTTCAGCTATTTTTTTTAAATTCATCTATTTTTTTCGAAAATACACATACTGAATTAAAAATCCATTTTTTACTTGAAGATTCATTATTTTATTTAAAAATTGATTCATTTGCTTGAAAATTGAACTATTTTGTTGGAAGTACCCTCTTTTGTTAAAAATTAATTATTTTTTGTTTAAAATTTATCTTTTTGAGTAATTTTTGGTTTTCAAAAATAATTATTTCAATTTGAATAATGCAATGGAATGTTTGATAAATGGTAATTCATCACCTGTTGCAAAAGTACAACTTTTGATTATTATTTGACAATAAAGTTACTTTTGCTCAAGTCAAATACAAATTTTTATTCTGCTGAATATGTCTGGGTTTGGTAAAATATTACAATTTTACATGAGTAAATCTTACAATTTCGTCAGTTTTATTATGCACATTCAAGATTTTCATGACACACGTATTTTGTAGGGAGGGATAAATGATCTGCAAAAATGAGATTTTTTTAGAATATTTTTTTTTATCGGCTAATTGTTGTAAAAAAATATACTAAGAAATACTTGGATGAGGAGCTCAACGGTGAAAGTAAAACGTTTTTCCACTAGAATTTCTTAAATTTATTATATTATAAAGCATGATAAATCCATTTTTCGAAAAAACTTACATCTGGGATTAGCACTATTGGGATTCGAAGAATATGTTTATTGATCCTTGGTTTAAAAAAATATTCCTTGCTGTTAAAATCTCGCTTCTAAAATTTGTTTATTTAATATCAAAGTGTCCAATATGCTTTAAAAGTTCCATAAATCTAGGAAAATAGATTCATTTGTTGGATAATATTGGATGAATAGTTAAATTTTTTTTATATCATATGATTATTATATTATTATTATGATTGAAAGTCTTCTTTTCAAAAGGAATTATTTTGTTTATTTTTATAAGATTTTGAATAATTAACACTTGAAATTAAATGATTATAAACTTTGTTTGAAGCGGAAAACTTCTTAAACTATAATTATAATACTAGAACGTTTTCTTTGTCAGAACACTTCAAAATTCAAATATTTTACTTTAAGTAACTCGAAATTAATAACATATTGTGTATATTTAATTGTGATCAATACCTTTTCACTTCTAAAGTTCATATCAATACTAAAAGATATTTTTTATTTTTTTTTTATTGTTAGCGAACATGACTAAATTAAAACTATTAATTTCAATATTTTCATTAATTTCATGTTGCAGGTAAATAATTAATAATTATTGCTTATCATTATTATCATTTATCGTTTGCTGTTCGTAGATTCCAGAAGATTCCGCTGTATTTTGTTCTATACGTATCATGAAAACGAATAAAAATACTTATAATATTGGTCTATTCGAAAAATTTTAAATTTTCCTTTTGCAAGCTTTAAAAAAATTAACAAATCTGTATTTATCATAACTTTAATTAACTATAGAATATTTTTGAATTCATCAATTGATTCATCTCATGAGAATAAACAAAGGAACTTATAATGTTATATTCCCAAACTCAGAAGAAATGTACCTACTAATAAACCAAAATTTAAAAACCACAACAATTAAAAAGTGAATCAACCTCAACCTCTGAAATTAAAAATAATATTACCTTATCCGGTTCTAAACTGGATCAACAAAGTCTATTATGTAGGACTACAATTCTCAATGAGGAAGCAATTGTGCTGAATTTTATTTTCAAATAATTTTTTGTTTCCGACGATCTATGACGCGATCGCATTGCGAGATGGTAATGCGAGCTGCTCTTTTGCCTCTGGCCAGTCGAGACATTAACGCCCTCTTGATTTTATAAATATACGTTATAATAAACGTGGGCGTCACCAGACTCGTGTTATTATTTAAGAGACAAGCATGCATAATCTCATCTAATTTGTATCTCTATTATTTTTCATTTTCATTCCATATTGGACACCCTATAAAAAATTTATAAACACGAAAACATCAGTTATCCCAAGGGGCCGTTCAAAAACTACGTCACGGGATTTTGAAACCTCTTTTAAAATCCTCCTCTTTTTCGTAATGGATCATCACACAAAGTTTGAAGGATGACGTAACAAATAGCAATAATTTTTTACAAAAATAGAGGGGAAATAGGGGAATAAATTCTTTCCAACGAATGAGACGAGTTATCAGGATAAAAATTTGAATTTTTTAGAAACCAGTCGATTTTTAAATCCAAAAAGATGAATTTTCAACAGAATAGTTCAATTTTATCTGAATGGTTGAATTTTGAACATAAAAAGATCAATTTCTAACTAAGTGGCGGAACATTATAGGTCAATCGATTCGTCTAGAATCAACACATCTTTTCTATTCTCGCATCAACTTTAAATTATGAGGATGGAAATATGTTAACTATAAAAATCGATTTTAAATATAATATAAATGGCGATAACTTCCTTACTCTTCAATAAAATGTATTAATATTATAGGTCAATCGATTTTTCTGGAAACAAGGAATCTTTTATATTCTTGCATCAACTTTGATCTATGTAGAGAATAGGGAAATAAATTCTTTCCAACGAAAGAGACGAGTTATCCGGACAAAAATGCGAATTTTTCAGAATCCAGTCGATTTTTAAATCCAAAAAGATGAATTTTCAACAGAATAGTTCAATTTTATCTCAATGGTTGAATTTTGAACATAAAAAGATCAATTTCTAACAAGTGACGGAAGATTATAGGTCAATCGCTTCGTCTCGAATCAACGCATCTTTTCTATTCTCGCATCAACTTTAAATTATGAGGATGAAAAAATGTTTACTATAAAAATCGATTTTAAATAAAATATAAATGGCGATAACTTCCTTACTCTTCAATAAAATGTATTAATATTATAGGTCAATCGATTTTTCTGGAACCAAGAAATCTTTTATATTCTTGCATCAACTTTGAATTATGTTGACGATACGGAAATAAATTCTTTCCAACGAAAGAGACGAGTTATCAGGATAAAAATTTGAATTTTTTAGAAAACAGTCGACTTTTAAATCCGAAAAGATGAATTTTCAACAGAATAGTTCAATTTTATCTTAATGGTTGAATTTTGAACATAAGAAGATCAATTTCTAACTAAGTGGCGGAATATTATAGGTCAATCGATTCGTCTCGAAACAACACATCTTTTCTATTCTCGCATCAACTTTAAATTATAAGGATGAAAAAATGTTTACTATAAAAATCGATTTTAAATATAATAAAAATGGCGATAACTTCCTTACTGTTCAATAAAATTTATTAATATTATAGGTCAATCGATTTTTTTGGAACCAAGAAATCTTTTATATTCTCGCATCAACTTTGAATTATGTTGAAAATAGGGGAATAAATTCTTTTCAACGAAAGAGACGAGTTATCAGGATAAAAATTTGAATTTTCTAGAAACCAGTCGATTTTTAAATCCAAAAAGATGAATTTTCAACAAAATACTTCAATTTTATCTGAGTGGTTGAATTTTGAACATAAAAAGATAAATTTCTAACTAAGTGGCGGAATATTATAGGTCAATCGATTCGTCTTGAATCAACACATCTTTTCTATTCTCGCATCAACTTCAAATTATGAGGATAAAAAAATGTTTACTATAAAAATCGATTTGAAATAAAATATAAATGGCGATAACTTCCTTACTCTTCAATAAAATGTATTAATATTATAGGTCAATCGATTTTTCTGGAACCAAGAAATCTTTTATATTCTTGCATCAACTTTTAATTATGTTGAAAATAGGGAAATAAATTCTTTCCAACAAAAGAGACGAGTTATCAAGAGAAAAATTCGAATTTTTCAGAAATCAGTCGACTTGTAACTCCAAAAAGATGAATTTTCAACAAAATAGTTCAATTTTATCTGAATGGTTGAATTTTGAACATAAAAAGGTCAATTTCTAACTGATTGGCGGAAAATTATAGGTCAATCAATTCGTCTCGAATCAACACATCTTATCTATTCTCAAATCAACTTTAAATTATGAGGATGAAAAAATGTTTAATGTAAAAATCGATTTTAAATATAATATAAATGGCGATAAATTCCTTACTGTTCAATCAAATTTAATAATATTATAGGTCAATCGAATTTTTTGGAACCAAGAAATCTTTTATATTCTTGCATCAACTTTGAATTATGTTGAAAATAGGGGAATAAATTCTTTTCAACGAAAGAGACGAGTTATCAAGATAAAAATTTGAATTTTTTAGAAACCAGTCGATTTTTAAATCCAAAAAGATAAATTTTCAACAGAATAGTTCATTTTTATCTGAATGGTTGAATTTTGAACATAAAAAGATCAATTTCTAACTAAGTGGCGAAATTTTCTATTATAAGAGATGAATTTTAACCAAAAATTTGAATTTTCGGAAAAAGATGAGTTTTTAAGAAAATAGTTGAATTTTTAACAATATAATGGAATTTTTAACAGAATAGTGGATTTTTTAATCAAATAGTTGAATTAGAAAAAATTAGTATTATCAACTGAACAGTTGCATTTTCAATAATATAGTTGGACTTTCAAAAGAAAGAGACAAATTTTCAACAAAATAGTTGGATTTTCAACCTACAAAGATTAATTTTTAACCATTTTTAAACAAATATCTGAATCTTTAAGTCAAAAAGGCATTCTTCTTAGAAGACATTTACATTTTTAACAATGAAGATTTCTACCAAAAAATATGAATTTTTAGTCCAGAGCCACGAATTTTCTGTCCCGAAAGATGAATTTTCAACAAAAAAACATGACTTTTTAATAAAATAATTAATTTGTCACAAAAATAGTATTTTTAGCCAAATAGATAAAATGAAAAATAACTATAATTATCTAAGAAACAGTTACATTCACAATTGAATATTAGAACTTTCAAGAAAAAGACGAATTTTCAACAACAAAGTTTAATTTTGTTTAAATAGATGAATCTTCAAGCCAAACGGACGAACTTTTTAGAGGACATTCAAATTTTTATCCGTGAAAGATGAATTTTTCACCCAAAACTTCTCTACCAAAAAAGATGAATTTTTAATCCAGAGGGACGAATTTTCTATTAAAAAAAGATGAATATTCAAAGAAACAGTTGAATTTTCGAAAAAATTACTTTTTAAGCAAATAGTTAAATTTTTAACAAAATAATGAAATTTTCACTAAAATAGTATTTTTTGCCAAATAGTTGTATTAAAAAATAACAATAATTATTAAAGAAACAGTTACATTTACAATAGAATATTAGAACTTTCAAGAAAAAGACGAATTTTCAACAACAAAGTTTAATTTTTTTTAAATAGATGAATCTTCAAGCCAAACGGACGAACTTTTTAGAGGACATTCAAATTTTCATTCGTGAAAGATGAATTTTTGACCCAGTACTTTTCTACCAAAAAAAAATGCATTTTTTATCCAGAGAGACGAATTTTTTATTAAAAAAAGATGAATATTCAACGAAACAGTTCAATTTTCGAAAAAATTACTATTTAAGCAAATAGTTAAATTTTTAAGAAAATAATTAAATTTTCACTAAAATAGTATTTTTTGCCAAATAGTTGAATTAAAAAATAACAATAATTATCAAAGAAACAGTTACATTTACAATTGAATATTATAATTTTCAAGAAAGAGACAAATTTTCAACAAAAAAGATATATTTTTTTTAATAGATGAATCTTCAAGCCAAACAGACGAACTTTTCAGAAGACATTTACATTTTTATCCGTGAAAGATGAATTTTGAACTATGACATTTTTTACCGAAGAGATGAATTTTCAATCCAGAGGGACGAATTTTCTATTCAAAAAAGATGAATATTCAACGAAAAAATTGAGTTTTCAAAAAAATGACTTTTCAAGAAAATAGTTAAATTGTTAATAAAATAATGAAATTTTTAACAAAACAGACGAATTTTTGAAAAAAGATAACTTTTTAATAAAATAGTTGAATTTTCAAAAAAATAATTCAATTTTCAACAAAATAGTTGAATTTTTACTCAAATAGTTAAATTTTCAACAAAATAATGAAACTTTCAACAGAATAGTGGAATTTTTAATAAAATATTTAAATTTTTACATACAAAGATGCATTTTCAGCTGAATTGTCGAAATATCAAATTAAAAAAAAACTGCAACCACAAACAGTTGCATTTTTAAACAAATAGTTGAATCTTTGAGCTTAAAAAGACGAAATTTATTTAAGGCATTCAAATTTTTATCCAAGGAAGATGATTTTTCAGCCCACAACTTTTCTAGAAAAAAAAATATAAATTAAGTTTCAACAAAATAGTTTTATTGTCGAAAAAAAGATAACTTTTTTAAAAAAGAGTTGAATTTTGTATAAAATAATTCAATTTTCAACGAAATAATTAAACTTTTACTACATAGTTGAATTTTCAACCAAAGATTGGATCTTCACATAATTAAATTAATTTTTAACAATGCAGTTCAACTTTCTAACCAAAAGTTGAGTATTCAATCAAGCAGATTAATTTTATACCAACAAATAGAAATTTATGTCAGAATACACCATTTTTCAACTTTTTTTCAAATTTTTCATCATTTTTGAATTTTAATCTAAAAACTATAAATTTTTAACTTAAAATGGACTAGTTAAATTTTCTATTTGAAAAATCTACTTTTCAACTACAAAAAGATTTTCAAAAAAAGAAGATTAATTTTCTACCCAAATTGACGAATTCTTCACAAAATATTTAACGTTTCAATCAAAAATCGAATCATTATATCTTTAATTTAAAAAATTACTTTTTAACAAGAAAAACAAAAAGGAATTATTAACCAGTTAAATTCAAGGAGGAAATACCAATTTTTAACGAATTAGTGGAATCCTCAACAGAATACATGAATTTTTAACAAAAATAGTTAAGTTTTCAAGCTGAATGTCAAATGTTTCAGAAAAAGTGAACTCGCAAACAAGAAAAAAGAAAGTTTTAATAAGGAAGATCATTTTTAATCAAGAAACATCAATCTTCATCGAAATAGTAGACTTGTCAACTAAAAAAGATAAATTAAACAAAATAATTTCAAACAAAAGAAAACGAATTTTCAATAGGTTGAATATAACTAGAAAATACGAATTTTTAACAAAATAATAAAATGCTAAATTAAAATGATGAACATTGAAAAATGTATTTTCGACCTATATGGCAGAAGTATCAAAAAAATATTTACAAAAATTTTCAACCAAAAATATGTTCTAACAAAAAAGTTACTTTTCAAACTAAAATTATGAATCTTCAGCCAAAAAAAGACCAATTTTGGATAAAATTTATGAATTTTCAATCAAAAAGTAGATTTTTCAACCAGAACATTACTTTTTTCACAACAGAGACGAATACCAATCACTTAAATTTCCAATTAAAAAAGAGGAATTTTAATGAAATTTGAAAATATTGCAATCTGAAATCAAAAACAGTTGAAATCAACAAAAAAAGGAATTTTCAAAAAAATATTAGAATTTGTAACCTAAAAAGACAAATTTTCTACCATAAAAGATTCGAATTTGAAATGAAAAATAGTTGAATTCGACCAAGAAGATAAATTTTCAACAATATATAGTTAAATCATCAACTAGAACAGATTAATTTTCAAACAAGAAGTTGCATTTTTAACAAAAAAGGATACATTTTCAAACAAAAAAATTAATTTTTCACCAAAAAGACAAATATTTTTAATCAGAAAAGATCAATTTTTAATTTGAAATATCAATTATAAACAAAAAATGGTATGGTTACATTTTCAGTCTGTAAAATTAATTCTCAAACACAAAAGAAACGAATTTTAATCAGAATAGTTAAAGTTTTAACGAAAAGGATTATTTTTTTTACAAAAAAAAAAAAAGAATTATCAACAAAATACATTATTTTTCAACAATTACGTAAATTTTCAATCAAAAAAGATGAATTCGTAACCAAATGGTTGAATTTTTAACTGAGAAGAATGAATTTTCAACCAAAAATAGAGTACTTAAATCTTCATAAAAAAAATTGATTTTAAACCAAAAATTAAACGAATTTTGACAAAGTAGTTGCATTTTCAACGGAATATTCAAATTCATAACCAAATAGTCGAATCATTAATCAAGCCATATGATATCCGAATCCAAAATATAAATCTAGAATTTTCAGCTAAAGAAAATTAGCTTTGAATCAAAAATAGTTGGATTTTCTTATAGAGTTTCTATTCATTCAGTTAAAATTCAAGGGAAATAAACGAGAAAGAGGGAAAATTTTTTGGAAACAGGGGAAACAATAAGAATTTCTCAAAAAAGGAGACAAGAGGGGAATAGGGGAAAGATTGTTAAGTCCGAGATATGAAATTAAATTTCAAACTTATTAAGTTATTATTTAACTGCACTGTTTTAGGGTCATCTTTCGCAAAATTCGCATTCTTTGTTCAAATTGGTAATCAGGAAACATACTAAAAAATATTCCTGAATGAAAAGAAAGTCTAAAGAATGTAATTGAAAGTATTATCATACTAGTATGAACGTTTTTTTTTTTTTTTTTTTTTTTTTTTTAATAGTTTTTGTTTGACCAGTTCTCAGTTTGGGATTACTAGCTAGTATGGTGAAAATAACGAAATTAATGCGTAAAATCTGCTACCTTTTTTCTATTCTATGCGTGAAAATATTTTGATGTTCAACCAGTTATAGCGAAATATTGCATTGAAATTTGCAAGTTTTTACACCGAAACATCCAGCATGTTATACTGAAACATACAGGATGTTAAAGTCGTTGTCCGAATGCACGGAAAAATTTATCCGTGAAAAAGTCACGAACTTGTAGCTAGGTCTCGGATGCGAGATAAAAAAATGAATCATTACATCCTTATTTCTATGAGAAATATATGGATTTTCAAAGTTTCTTACGAACAGTTCGAATGTCCTACGAACAGTTCCTGAAAATTTCAGACTGAAATATAAAGAGGAAAAATTTTATTTGTGCGATTTAATTTTATATTAATTTATAAATTCGCAACTCAGAAGATTCGAACCCTCAAAGACTCCTGACTCATCAGTGTCTAAACATAAACCAGGAGTGCGCACACACGCACCGCGCGTTTGGGAGAGTGTGTGTGCGGGCCACGTACAGGCGAACCTACTTTCTAGTTCCCAGATTTGTCGGGCAAGCTCGTGAGTGCTCTGAGAATCTTTTCCCAATCATTCGTAATATTTTTGTAATTATTTACGTAAAAAAAAGTGATGAACCGTTTTAGAATTTTCACATGAATTTTTCTCATATCCGAGACCTAGCTCTAGTTCGTGACTTTTTTACGGATAAATTTTTTCCGTGTGCAGGAAAACGCCATCCCTCTATTGGCTACTCAATGAAGCTTATAGTCAATTTCTTGACTTTTATAAAGCGATGATTATTAATAATTTGTTCACAGTATATTAATAATAAAGCTGTAAATTGTTTCGATACAGAAAAATATTGGATGAACCTGCTTTGAGAAAAATGGATTATACGAACAGGATAATATAATTAAAGAATAATACACGGTATAGAAAAGTATATTAGCGCGTATAATCTATAATATTTTTCTAATATAGGAAGATGTTAACAAATATAATTTCTAGATGTTAAATTCGTATAATCTTCAGACATTAAATTTTAATATCTCAGATTTTAAAATATCCAGACGTCTGTGTAGTCTCAGATGGTACGTCGCATCGTGGGTTGAAATTGGAAAACGAGGTTCAAAATGACATTTAGAACGTCATTATGCACCGATTCAAAATTTTTTTTTCTTGAAAAATTCAGAACTAACTTTTTCAAAAAATTTTGAGAGTAGATTTTTTATTTTTTTGTTTATTTAATTGTTATGTTAATGCAAACAGCGAAAAAAATGTCGATTTTTTTAATTTCATTTTTTATCTTCGAGACAAAATTTTTCTTATGCTTCTCGTCCCTTGTATTCAATGCACAGGGCTATGAGAAAGACAAAAAAAATTTTAACTTGCAAAGCTAATTGTTATAAACAAATTGTATTAACAAATGATCGACATTAGGGGTTATTCGTCTTCAAAGTATATTTTTGCTCTGAAATCGCTTGCCTTCATCGTTAAGATGATACGTGGCCATTTAAATTTAATATTTAATGTTATTTGTTTATTTTATAAACAAATTATATAAACAAATGCACATTTTGGGCGTTTTTAGGCAAAAAGAAACCGTTTTTTCTTTCGATCTTGTTGCAATTATATTGCCAATGATGTTTCTTCAAAAAATTTTTGCCACTTATCCATATTTGTTTATTTTATAAACAAATGGACATTTTGGGTGTTTTCAAGCAAAAGAAATCGTTTTTTTTTCGAGCTTACTGAAAGAATATTGCCAATGATGTTTTTATAAGAAAATTTTGCCACCCATTAATATTTGTTTATTCAATAAACAAATTTTATAAACAAATGCACATTTTGAGCATTTTTAAGTGAAAAGAAATCGATCTTTCTTCTGACCTTGCTGAAATTATATTGCTAATGACATTTTCTGAAGAAAAATTTGCCACCCATCAATATTTGTTCATTTTATGAACAAATTATATAAACAAATGCTCATTCTAGGAGTTTTTAGGCGAAAAGAATTCGTTTTGTTTCGCTGACCTTGCTGAAATTATATTTTCAATGATGGTTTCTAAAAAAAATTGATATGCATTAATATTTGCTTATTTTATAAACAAATTATACAAAAAATGAACATTTTAGGCGTTTATCTAATTTGCTTCTAAAATAAACAAATAGTGAGGCATGACAATATTTCATCTAGACAATTCATTCATTGTCTTCATTGTTTATAAAATAAACGATGAGCGGTGCTGGGCAACATTTTTCGATAGAACATCATTGGCCATATAACTGCAACAAGCTCAGAAGAAGAAACGATATTTTTTCGCCTAAAAACACCTTATATGTGAATTTATCTATATAATTTGTTTCTAAAATAAGTAAACATTAATGAATGGCGAAATTTTTTCAGAAAAAATCATTGGCAATATAATTTCAGCAAGGTCAGGAGAAAAAACGACTTATTTTCGCCTAAAAACGCTGAAAATGTACATTTGTTTACATAATTTGTTTATAAAATGAACAAATATTGATGGGCGGAAAAAATTTGTTCACAAAACATCATTGGCAATATAATGTCAGCAATGTTAGAAGAAAAAAAGACTTCTTTTCGCTTAAAAACGCTGAAAATGTACATTTGTTTATAGAATTTGTTTATAACGTGAAGAAATATTGTAAGTGGCAATACAATTTTTGAAAACATTATTGGAAATATAATGCTTGCAAGGTCAGATGAGAAAACGGTTTATTTTCGCTTAAAATCGCCCAAAATGTGCAATTGTTTACCTAATTTGTTTATAAAATAAACAAATATTGGCGGGTTGCAAAATTTTTCTTAGGAAACGTCATTTGCATAATAATTTCAGCAAGGTAAGAAGAAAAAACGATTACTTTTCGCTTAAAAACGCTCAAAATGTGCATTTGTTTATATAATTTATTTATAAAATAAACAAATATTGATGGGTTGCAACATTTTTCTTAGAAAACATCATTTCCATAATAATTTCAGCGAGGTGAGAATAAAAAACGATTACTTTTCGCTTAAAAATGCCCAAAATGTGTATTTTTTAATATAATTCGCTTATAAAATAAACAAATATTGATGAGTGGCAAATTTTTTTTCAGAAAACATCTTTGGCAATATAATTGCAAGAAGGTCGAAAGAAAAAACGGTTTATTTTCGCTTAAAAACGCCCAAAATGTGCATTTGTTTATATAATTTGTTTATAAAATAAACAAATAACATTCAATATTAAAGTTCATTGGCCACGTTTCATCTTAACAATAAAGGCAAGCGACTTCAGAGCAGAAATATACTTTGAAGAAAAAGCAACCCCTAATATCGATAATTTGTCAATACAATTTGTTTATAACAATTAACTTTGCAAGTTAACAATTTTTTTGTCTTTCTCATACCCCTGTGCATCAAAACCAAGGAACGAGAAGTATATGAAACATTTTGTCTAGAAGATAAAAACTGAAATTTAAAAAATCGACATTTTTTTCGCTGTTTGCATTAACATAACAATTAAATAAACAAAACAATAAAAAATCTACTCTCACCATTTCCTGAAAAATTTAGTTCTGAATTTCTCAAAAAAAAAATCTAAAATCGGTGCATAATTACGTTCTAAATGTAATTTTCAACCTCGTTTTCCTATTACCATCTCACTTTATTTAACACGCAACATTCATTTATATAACTGATAAATAAATAAAAAATAGTTTAAACATTGTAATAATATATCAAATGCAAAATCGAAATCACTATTTTAAGATGAGACAAACGTTGAATTCTGATTTAAATTTTTTGCACAAATAAATTTTTCTCATGAGATATGGGGATGCTGAATTAGAATAAAAACTGTTTAAAACAAACAAAAAATATTCGGTTCCGAGAAATTGATATCAGGGTGCACAATCTTCCCCTGTTTTTCTTAGTTTCCCCTTTTTTCTTGAAATTCCCCTTTTTCCCCCTATTCTCAAAAACCTTCCCCCTTTTCTCTTTAAATATACGATATTTCAAATTGTACCCATTATTGAATAATAATTAAAGCAATTATAGCACTTAAATAATTATTTATGAATGAATAAGGTACACGTTCCAAGTTCAGACCATTAAAAATAAATACTCTTAAACAAAGTTGAAGATGAAACATTTTAAAGCAAGTTGAAAATGTGAAAACTGCCGACAGAAGTTATTATGCAATATAAAATTGGAACAGTTACAAAATATA
>CAKNYM010049633.1:171998-190247 GCA_932195095.1 Andricus curvator | reverse complement strand
CCCCCCCCCCCCCCTACACGCATACAAATCTCACTGGGTATCTCCCCCCTCTCTCCGCGCTTACATGCACAAGCCGCGTACACACACAAAGGGGGTTGATAACAATTTTTAACGTTAAAATCTGTTCAGAATCGTCTTATAAAATCAATAATTGTTCAATTTTGAATAATCACACTACAGTTCATTGTGATTTATTATAATAGCAAAAGTTCTTGGTATAAGTGAAAAATTATTTTCATTGCAGTTCCTTGTAGAAAATTATATATTACATATCCTACAAAAATTGACAGTAAAGTACAAGTCGAAACGTTGATGTGGATTCTAAAAGTGTATAGTTTGTAATTTTTTTTTAATTTGTACATTTCTATAATAAACTACTAGTATATACAACACAATTTTTAAGTACAGTTTCTCAATATTTCAACTTTGGTGAAATGTTGTATTTTTTTGTAAAGATTTGTAACATTCTACATTAACTTTACGTACAATTAAAAGATTTTTATGACGTCAAACAACCAAAATAAAAAGTGTACAATCCTGTAGTTTTCTGTAATACCTTGTAGATTTTTACGTCAAAGTAAAACACATATTATAAATAAAAAGTTATACATAATTTTTGAATTGTCGAAAGTTATACTTTATTGTTATTACATTCTCATTCTAATGAGAAGGTATTGGTTTTATGTAAAAATTGACATAGTCGGTTTTCATCAAATCTCCACGTTTTGAGACCCCCTGAGCTAGAAAAAACGATTTTTACCAAGGTGTCTGTCTGTCTGTAGTCTGTAGTCTGTCTGTCTGTCTGTCAGTCTGTCTGTCTGTCTGTCTGTAGCCACGATAACTTTCGAAAAAATGATCAGATTTGATTGAGCTTTGGCACACTTTTTTATGCCCGAAAAATAGAGAACGAGTTCGTTAACCAGCTATTTTGGATGAAAATCCAAAAAGTGAGCACATTTTGAAAATTTTTGAGACCACTTTTTTGGAAGATTTGAAAATTCTATGTACGGTTATTAGTAGTACGTAAAATGACGAACAAAATATTCTCATGACTTTTCGTGATAAAAAAAAAATTACTGGAGTTATAGCATTTTCAAAATTCCAAAAAACAAACGAAAATGAACATTTTAAGCCGAAAAACGCACGATATGAAAAAAAGTCAAGAGGAGAAAAACGTTGCTTTTTGAACACCCTATAATATTTTCATAACAACTTTTTGAATTTTTTGAAAAATAAAAAATTCAAATTTTGATCGCACAGAAAATTAATGAAAAATCAAAAAAGCCATTTTGCTGTCAAACTATGCAAGACACCAGAAAAGATCATCTCACCAAAATTGTGCACCTAAAAAAGATCTACAAATTTCGTATCATTCACTTTTTGATATGACGCGCAGTTTTTGTTTTATTCGTAAAAAACAGCATTGAAAATAGAAAAATCAAATTTTCAGACTAATATTACCAGCTACGAAAAAATGACTGAAACAAAATTTGTTCATCCAAGGAAGAGGTACAAATTTATTGTGACTCATGTTTCGATAGGATGCGTGGTTTTTGTTTTATTCGTGAAAATAACATTGACAGTAAAAAAAATCAAATTTTTGAAAAAACAATGCAAGGTACGAAAACATATGAATGAAAAAAAATTGTGTATTCAAAAAAGACTTACAAACCCGTAATCAATTTTTGTGGTAAGAATATATTCAAAATGAAAAAACTAACTTTTTTGATAAACGGCACAAGCTAAAATAAAATGTTAACTAATAAAATTTGTCGCCTTAATTATATCATTACTTTTCATTTGAAATCAAATACCAATTTAGTAATTTGTATATGAAGAACATATAACACGAAGCACAAAGTGCGCGCTCAGTGTATTTACCAAATCGCACGCCGTAAGTGCGCTCAAACTTTTTTGTTTCTATCATACGGTTCAAATGATTTTCAAATCAAATATCGAGCGCGAAGCGCAAGTGTCTGGATGAGAATGTGTTCCTTAAGGTCGATAGAACCTTGAGTAAATAAAGTTCCTTTTCAGTTTAAAATAAAAACAAATTTAACAATCACTTAATATGTAGAGGTTTTGATAATTTTATAATATTTGCAAACAAACTTTTTCTTTTCATCGAAGTCGAACACGAAGTTCAAAAATCTAGAGGAGCCGAACGTAAAGCGCGATGCAAATACGCCCGAGCGCGTAGCGCGAGGTGAATACATAATCGAGCGCGAAGCGCGAGATAAATATATGACCGAGCGCGAAGCGCGAGATCCAACAGTCGCGCGCCTTAGGCGCGCTCAAACTTGCGAGCGAAGCGAGCCGCGCGCGAAGCGCGCCATGAGAATGTGCCCGCGAAGCGGGCAGATTTTTTTTTTTTTGCTTTTTCAACAAAAAAGATTAACATTTTTAATTAAAAACTAGCCATTTTAGCTAAATTGCAGGTTTTATCAGAATTCATAATAATTCAGTTGATAAATATTCTAAACCACATGTTTACAAAATGTGTATTCCACCAATTTAAAATCCCATCGACTTTCCTTTTTTTGTACTGTTCGATTATTTTTATTTATGGAATTACTTTCTATTAAATTTTATTTAGTTTCCAGTTTTAGTCGATTGACTCATTGACAATAAACTGAATTTCACATGATTTGAAAATCATGATGAAAATGGCGGCTCAGAAGCCTTCAAGTTGGCACAGATCGTTCCATTGAATCCTGCATCCAGTGTATTATATATATCAGTCGTTCAATTCAAATATCTATTTCTGGTTCATTCCTAACTATTCTATTTTATGATACTTTAATTTAGAAATGAGAAGCAAAATCAGTAATTAAACATAATTAAACATTCAGATTGAATAAGTGTGCCTGCTCTTACATATATAACCATAATTATGATAACAAACAAAAAATTATCGAGCTTATACATTATTTTAATAAAAAATGCTCAATTTTGATGTTAAGTGTAAAAAGATAAAGATTTACTTCACTTGAACAAAATCTATAATTAATTTTAAGAATATATATTCAATGTAAACAAGAACTTTACTTAATTTAAACAAGAGATTTATTTAAACTAACCACAAATTTGTTTGAACGAAGTAAATAAGGACAAACAAACAATTTCTTTGAATCAAAGAAACATTTGTTTGACCCTATATCAAAGAAATAATTTGTTTGTTTCGAACAAAATTTGTTTGATTCAAACAAAATTTGTTTGATTCAAACAAACATTTTTCTCAGTGTATGATAAGTTTTATAATATATGTGACGCGATCCGAGAAAAAAAGGGACCTACTAGGCAAAAAATCGATTTTCGGATTATGATCGTGAAGCAATATTTGGAATTTAATTAATAAAATTCAGTCGATAGAACGAGAAATAAATTAGATTTACGTGAAAAATGCAAATCTAAAAAAAAATGTTGCATGTAGATATTACTGCGGGTTTGCATGAACTACCGAGCGTCAACTACTGCGGTAACCCTATTACTGCGCTGGTAGTACTGCTATTTTATTTTAAGTGAAGTTACCAATAATTTAGGAAATATAATCCTTGTAATTATGTTTTACATTTTTGATCACATGGATTAAAAATCACTTAGGTGAAAGACACACTGAGACACTGACAGGCATTATCACTGGCAACTAAGTAGGGTTAGTTTTGAGGTTATGATATAGCGCCTGGAAAGACGCAGTAAAACATGCAACAAGGCAAATCGTGTGCCAAATACTGATTTGGTAAAAACTATCAGTATCGGCAGCATGCGATGTTCAAATTGCAACAAATTAGTTAAAAACATAGTAACTGGAGTTGATTTATTGATGATAATTAAAAATATATCACATAATAATTTTTTGAATTGTTTCAAAGCATTACATACCCAGATAACAAAATGCGCGCACAGTGCGAGCGGTACCGCTCGCACGCGTGCGGATTAATCCTGCACGCATGCCTTCACCGCGCCACGCAGATGCGTCATCATATGCGACGCATATCGCTCGCACGTCGTGAAGGTCGCACGCATGACGGTGAAAAGCGAGCTTCATGCGTCTCGTAAAATTACGTTGTACAATGACACTGTACTACTTTGTAATTCAGGTATACCTTAGGGTAATTGGAAAAATACTCGTTTTTTTTTCAAATTGTGCCAAGTATTAGAAAAATATAAAAACTAAAAATTCACCGCTACTGAAATGGAGGTTATAAACCTCGTAATTTCAATAGCGATAAAAAGACAAGGTTGGACTTGTCAAATTGAAAAAACACATGTCAGATCACAAGACTTTAAAAATAAATATTAATTAACTTACCTGCCAGATTTCCTATCAATTTTAAACGTTTTTTTCAACAAAATTCACAGGACGTGATAAAAACACGTCACACTGCACCATAAACAACTGATCATGAACGACCTAGCCTAACCAACAGTTATAAGCCCCATGTTGAAGTTTATTCTAACCACGTGATCACACTGATCACGTGGGAACATTACAAACTTCCTTTAATATAATAATGGTCAAATTAATTTTAAAAAATTTGAAAAGTTGTAAACATAATTTTAACACATTATTTTGAAATGTTCAATTTGAAAAAATTAGTTCTTTAAATTAGTCTGTCAAAATCAGTAAATAAAAAATACTTGTAACATTTAAATTTATATTTCAGATGTTTTTTTTTATATTTTTTTCTTAGTAAATATTGACACTAATTATTTCTACCATCATAATAACTTATATTATTATTATCAAAAAATGGGCTTATAATAACATTATGTTTATAAATAGATGCCTATCGCAAATGCGAGGCATATGCCTCGCACACACGTGCCTCTCGCATTGTGCGACGCATAAGCCTGGCACGTACGTGCCTCTCACAAAATGCGAGGCATATGCACCACACCCTACACGCACCGCGTGCCTCGCATGCCGTGAGTGTAACGTGCCTCGCACGGTTGTTATCTGGTACATTCAAAACATTATAAATTATTATTTATCTTTGAAACCGCAATAATCAGAGCATCCGCAGTAGTACCCACACTTACCCTATAAATTATTGAAAAAGAGTCTTTGAATGCGTGCGAGGCAGCAGCTTGACGCCCCTGCTCCTTTTCTTCTTCCACCACTTTCCCCACTACTCGCCGCGACTCTGCGTCGAGCTCGAGGCTCCGCACATTTGGGTATTTCATGTTATGACAAATAAAATTTACGAATTGGAAAACTCCCGAATAATAAAATTCCCGAATCATAAAATTTCCGAATAATAATATTCGCAAATTGTTTATAATATTACCGAATTGGAAAATTCCCGACAGTTCGAAATATTACCGAATTTGAAAATTCCCGAATAATAAAATTTCCGAATAATAAAATTCCCGAATAATCAAATTCCCGAATTTGAAAATTCCCGAATAATAAAATTTCCGAATAATAAAATTCCCGAATTGGAAAACTCCTGAATAATAAAATTCCCGAATTATAAAATTTCCGAATAATAACATTCGCAAATAGTGTATAATATTACCGAATTGGAAAATTCCCGACAGTTCGAAATATTAACGAATTTGAAAATTCCCAAATAATAAAATTTCCGAATAATCCAATTCCCGAATAATCAAATTTCCGAATAACAAAATTCCCGAATTTGATAATTCCCAAATAATAAAATTCCCGAATTGGAAAACTCCCGAATAATAAAATTCTCGAATTATAAAATTTCCTAATAATAACATTCCCAAGTAGTTTGTAATATTACCGAATGGGAAAATTCCCGAATAATAAAATTGCCGAATAACAAAATTCCCGAATTTGAAAATTCCCAAATAATAAAATTTCCGAATAATCAAATTCCCGAATTTTAAAATTCCCGAATAATAAAATTTCCGAATAATAAAAGTTCCGAATAATAAAATTCCCGAATTGGAAAACTCCCAAATAATAAAATTTCCAATTAATAAAATTCCCGAATTGGAAAACTCCCGAATAATAAAATTCTCGAATTATAAAATTTCCGAATAATAACATTCGCAAATAGTTTATAATATTACCGAATTTTAAAATTCCCGAATAATAAAATTTCCGAATAACAAAATTCCCAAAAAATAAAATTTCCAAATAATAAAATTCCCGAATTGGAAAAATCCCGAATAATAAAATTCCCGAATTATGAAATTTCCTAATAATAACATTCCCAAATAGTTTATAATATTACCGAATTGGAAAATTCCCGACAGTTCGAAATATTACCGAATTTGAAAATTCCCGAATAATAAAATTTCCAAATAATCAAATTCCCGAATTTTAAAATTCCCGAGTAATAAAGTTTCTGAATAATAAAATTCCCGAATTGGAAAATTCTCGAATACAAAAATTCCCAATAGTTTATAATAATACCGAATTTGAATATTCCCGAACAATAAAATTCCCGACGGAAATTTGACGAATTATAAAATATCCGAAATAGAAAATTCGCAAATGTAAGAAATTAATTGTTAGGAATAAATATTATTTATTTACTAAAAATACAATAATCAAATTTTTATATGAAATAATTATTTTGAATGTTTAGCGTTCCTAAAATTATTGTTTGAATTAAAAAAAATAATTAAAAAAAAATTTGGGACGACTGAAAAATACCGAAAAATAATTTCTGGAGGAAAATTGTTTCCAATTATTGTTATTTTTAATTCATACAATATTTTAGAAACTTTCAATATTAAAAATATTTGATTATTGTATTTTTGATAAATAAATCATATTTATTTAAAAAAATGTTATTTGTTTAAATTCGGGAATTTTATAATTAGGGAATTTTCTAGTTCGGATATTTTATAATTTTATTATTCGGAAATTTTCAAATTCGGTAATATTATTACTGTTCAGGAATTTTCCAATTCGGGAATTTTATTATTCCGGGATTTTCCAATGGAACGAATGAAAAATCCCGAAAAATAACATTTCCGAAACTGTAAAATTTCTGAATAGGAAAATTCCCGAACGAATAATTTCCCGAATTATAAAATATGCAAATAATTAAATTCCTGGACAGTTCATAATATTACCGAATTGGAAAATTGCCTAATAATAAACTTCCCAGCAATTTGTAATATTACCGAAATTGAAAATTGCCGAATAATAAAATTTCTGAAAAAATTGCCGAATTATAAGATACCCGAACTATAAAATTCCCAAATTATAGAATTACTGAATTTGAAAAATTAAAAAAATTGTTTTTATTAAATATTATTTATTTATTAAAAACACAATAGTGAAACATTTTTATCAGAAATTTTTTTTTAATGTTCAAAGTTTTTAAAATTATTGTTTGCATGAAAAATGGCTATTGAAGAAAATTTTCATCCAGAAATATACTTTTTTCAGTTATTTTTATTTTACATTCCAACAATAATTTTAGAATCTTTAAACATACAAAATAATTTTTGTTCCTAAAAATATTTGATTATTGTATTTTGAATAAATCAATAATATTCATGAAAGAAATTTTTTAAATTGTTCAAACTCGGGAATTTTCTAGTTCGGATATTTTATAATTCGGTACCGAATGGTAAAGTACGCGTGTTTGTTCTGTGCTATCTTTTTTGGTTTTGGCGACGAGCGTGGAGGTGTGATTGAAGCGAAGAAAGGATTGAGAATAGCGTTTTGGAACGTGTCAGGGCTAATGAATAAAGATGAAGGATTCTGAGAAGAGGTGAAGAAATGGGATGTGGTGATGTTGAGTGAACCCTGGGTAGATGAGAAGGATTAGAAGAGAAGGTGAGAGGGGAAGGTAGAAAGATCAAGGAGAGAGACATGGAAAAAGGCAATGAGTTGACTAGAGAGGAGGTGAATCAAGCAATTGATAAGTTAAAAAGAAACAAGGCGACAGAAGAGGATGAGATGGAGAACGAAGGAAGTATGTAATGGAGTATGGAGAGGGGAAGGATGGCGGAAGGAGTGGAGAAAAGGATTGGTAGTTCCTTTATTAAAGAAGGGAGGGGATAGAAAAGTGGAAGATTATAGAGGAATCACTCTCATGCCAGTAACGTATAAAATATACGCGGAGGTGCTTAGGAAGACATTAGAAGAACAGGTAGAAGAGAAAGGAAGTATTCCACACAATCAAACAGGATTCAGGAATTGGATGGGGACAGTGGATAACATTTTCGTGTTGAACTAGCTAGTCAACAGGAATCTGGGATAGAAAAAAGGAAAACTGGTAGCACTCTTCGTAGATTTTAAGGCAGCGTTTGACTCGGTGAATAGAAAAGTTTTGTGAAAGGCAATGAAAGGAAGGGAGGTGGACGAAGAGCTGATTGAGCGGATAAAAGAGGTCTTTACGGAGACGAAGACAAGAGTGAGGATCGGGGAACAGAAAGAAGAGGAGTTCTGGACAGGGAGGGGTCTCAGTCAAGTGTGGGGGATTGGAAAAGGAAGATTCAAAGAGGACTGGAAGATGAGAGTATGGCTGTTTGATTCACTGGTATGATCTGTGATGTGTTATGGTGTGGAGATTTGGGGGTGGAAGGAGTAAAAAAAAGTAGAAAACATGCAAGAGAGATTTCTGAGATGAGTTATGGGAGTGAGCTGGAACCGCCCAGGATATATGTTGAAATAAGAAACAGGGAGAGAGAAATTGGTGATAAGGCAGAGAAAAAGGGTCTGGAAATTTGAAGAGAAACTTAAGAGTGGTAAGGGTAGCAAAGTTGCTCAATTATGCCTGCAGGTAATATTAACTAGAGAGAGGAGAGGAAACACAGGACATTCAAGATGGGAGGAGGAGAGATCGCAAGTTAGAAGGTAATGGAGAATGTGTGACGAATGGAGGAAGTGGCAGGAAGTAGAAGGAGAAATAATCAAGGAGCAGGAAGAGAAGAGGTGGGAAAAGATTACGGAGTTAAAATACAATGAATGGTATAAATTGGTTAAGATGGAAGGGGTCCCAGAATATTTAGGAAAGTTAAAAAAGGAGTGCAAGTGGTCCAGGCTGGTACGTTTCAGAATGGGAGAAGGCATGGATGAGAGTAAATATTGGATGAGGGAAGAAATGAAAATGTGTAGAGTATGTGGTTATGAAAGGGAATTATGGGAGCACGTGTTGGAGAGATGTTCAGGGGAAGGAGAAGGGTAAAAGGACGTGGTAGATAGAGTTATATGGATACTGAGCTGTTGTGGACAAGAAGAAAATTGGATGAACAGTCTAGAAGAGAATAGGGAAGAGACAATGCAAGGGGGTGGAAAAAACAAAAATCGAGTCCAAAATTGATACAATACATACACTTATGGTGAAAAATCATTTTTTTTCTGTGTAAAAAAAAATTAACGAAAATTCTGCAGCGCAGGAAAATAGACGAGAGAACTTGGACTCGATTTCCGGCGCGCGAACGAGAGAAGAAGAGAGTGGGGAAACTCGGTCGAACTGTGAGGAGTGGGGGTCTGAATACCCCTCTGAGACTTCTCCGCTTCGCTGCCTCGAACTCGGGATTTCTTCAATTGCTTGCCCTGTAAAATTTCACTTTTGCCTAATAGAACCCTTTCATCAGATCGCTTTATACAAACCTATCTGTATATATAAACCATGGGAAGGCACTTGCGAGATAGATGCAGATAGCTGTCATCCTGGGGTCGCTCCGTATCTTCAAGAAGCACGAGGGTTTCGCCAGCCTGTTGTTTTGATTCCGTCGTGCCCGGTGGCCATAGGTGTGATTTAGGGCGGTTCTACTAAGAGCCAGTGTCATTTTCATGGATGGTAGTTGCTTCCAGTGGGATACTGGGACCCTATATCAACAATATCACAAATTACATTTATAAACAAAAAACAAGCAAACATAGCGCACTAGGCGTGCTTATCACGTGCTTCTTATTTCGATTGCCTAATTATACAAATTAAAATTTATGCTTCAATTAAGAGAACTATTGAATATGAACCATAAATTGAAGTAAAAATTAAAATAGCTGTATTGACTTTCACACCATTTTATTTTAATTTTAATTTACTGTCAGTACTCTGTAACATGCATTTACATATAATAGTTTGTCCCAGCAGGTATTAGAAGCAATAAAAAAAAGCTCTCACTAGTATAACGGAATTTTTCGTAATTTTGAATAATTTTGTGGCTGGAAAATTTCTTAACGGTAGACGGTTGGAAAAAAAATTAATAAAACATATGTAGGACAGACAAAACGTCCTATAAGTATTAGAAGGAAAAAGCCCCGAAATAACATAAGATCAAATCCAAAATACCACAAAGTGATTACAAAACATTTTATAGAATTCCATATGGATGATTCAACTTGATTGGGATAACATTGGAATATTACGCCAAGATCCAAATTATTATATAAAAGACGTTTTGCTGAAATCATATTTATCAAAAAAGAAGGAAACAATAGTTTGAATGAAATAACTGATTTTGAACACTATACTTGAAGGATTGAATGAACTTACCTGAAGTGAAGTTCTACGGCAATTGACCGCAAGGAGTCCATCCTAATTTTTGTCTGATGATGTCAATGCTTACTCCTTTCCGCTGAGCAGCTGAATTAGCAGGTTGTCTGGTGCTACGTGCTGTAAATATTGCATGATTTTGTGATGACTTTTTTGCAGGGTTTGTTTGATCCAACGAATAATGGATTGCGTTGTTGCCTCATAATAAGGCTTCTTGTATATGTGATAAACAACTTTCTATCGTTTTTTGATCTTAGCGAGGCTGTTATCCTGATATAACCTTGAAGTGTGAAGGCAGCACAAAGCCAAAGTTGCTCCAAGGATACTGGAATACTTAGTACTGGTTTGCTCCTATTTATTCCCGAAGTTTTAAGTTTTGCAAGGATTTTTATTTGAGTTAAATTCCTCGTGGATGAAGCTATGTTGTCAAGGGTGGTCTCTCCCGTGGTCTGTACCCGCTGAGCAGTTATCAGGGCTAGCAGTGTTGCCAACTTTGTTGTCAGGTCTTCCAAGGAGATGTCTCCGTTAGGGTACAGCTCGGCTAAGTATTTCAAGACTGCTGCTGGGTCCCATGTAGTTGAATATTTTGGTGCTTGTGGTTTCAAGGCTGAAACTCCTTTAAAAAATCTTGAAATTCACTTGTCCTTTTCAAACTCGTTATTCCTTATTCGTGACAACACAGCCCTATAGCCTCTGAGAAAAAATAGAGCACTGTTGGTATCGAACCGTTAAATGTCTTTTGGCAGAAATTCCACCACAACTACATTACATTGCTGTATTTTTTAAGTATTACTGGAGTTATAGATGCCAACATTAATATAGTAGACTTTTCTGAGGTTCCTCTCAACTTAAAACTCTCCCGGGTAATTGTGCTGCTAACAGGGTAAAGCTCGCTGACAGCGGGTGTGTTTTCCTGGAATCACAGATTACCCCTATTAGGGTGGAAATAGATGAGTTGTAAGACCATCAGGGATATAAAAACGGGGAACCAAGGATGTGTCGGTCAATAAAGAACCACTAGAACCCCCTCCATTTTGTTTTTTTATTTAACTCGGCATCCCCCAACAGGCATAGTAGGGGTTCTTCATTACCTGCGCTCTTGCTTGTCGTCGATGGTGTTTTCTCTGGAGGAGGAGAGCTATTTCTCTCCGATTCGGTGTGGATAGAGTATGTCCATTAAGCCATGAAATTTCAAAATGGCCGAATAGCCCGGGGATATCATTGCGTTGTATATATTGCGTCGTGTACATTTTCTTAGTTATTATCTGAGAATAAAAATGTCTAGTGAATACTTTTTGAGTTTTTCTGACGAAGTGAACTTCGTTATTGTGATAAACTATGTGCAATTGACAATTTAGATCCCTACGCTCTGAAAAGTAAATTTTGTAAATTTAACTGTTTGGTTTTTTTTCGGTTGCGGTGCTGAAACCTGTCGGCAAGTTGCAGACTTTGAGAATCGGAGAAGATTCACAAATTTTGAAGCGTTTTGCCCGTACGGTCACTAGTTTGCACGGCGAACGCCATCATCGCTTAGGTACAGAAAATTGACCCTAAATAAGATATTTTTCAGGGATGTCAAGGTCATTCTTGCAGAAAAATTCAACTAGGAATTCAATGGTCACCTTTATTTTGATCTTGACCATGACCTTCACGGTCATTTCAAGGTCAAATTGATTTTTTTAAATGGGAACCCTTATTTTTGACGCCGGGAACTGAGAGAGCGGAAAATTTTACGTCCAGATATGACTTTGACCAATTGAAAATTTGTCCTGGGAAGGTCATGACAAGGTCAAACAACGTACAGCAGGATGACTCGACTGGCATGCATTTTTGAAGAAAATATCCTGGTCAAGGTCCTGGTCAAAGTCAATTTCACCAATCGATCGGGGGCCGAAAATGCAACAACTCTTGCGTTGGACATTTTCTTCAAAAATGCATGCCATTCGAGCCATCCTACTGTACGTTATTTGACCTTGCCATGACCTTCTCAGGTCAAATTTTCGATTGGTCAAGGTCATATCTGGAAGTAACATTTTCTGCTTTCTCAGTTCCCGGGGTCAAAAACAGGGGTTCCCATTTTAAAAAATCAATTTGACCTTGAAACGGCAGTGAAGGTCATTGTCAATGGTCCTCGTTTAAAGATACTTCAAGAATGACCTTGACCTCCTTAAAAAATATCTTATCTGAGGAAATATTCAACCGTCCCGGGACTTTTGGGACACCCGGTATATACATTTATTTATATACTCATTTATTTATTCCCCAGGTGCAACAAAGCAGGGATTAAAAGAGCAGCGTCAAGAATAAAACACGCGTGTTTGGCGTTTTATTCCTCGATTTGGCAGTATGGCGTCGCCTGGTGGCAGAAGCCTACCGCCTACACACCTAACCTCAAAATCAGACAATAACACATTTTTTTGCGTGTACTGTTACATCCCGATATTTTACAAAATTTGATGTAACGCCTAGCTAGGCGCAACCTACCTTACCCCACATATTTCAGGTTAACTCCATCAACTACAAGCAATAGCATCAATAGCATTACCGATCTTCTCTGAATTCGAACCTAACTATGGTAACTGCACTACGGTCGGTAAGATAGAAACCACAAGATACTTAAAGTATTGCCATTAAGAGATAAGAACTCAGAGAATACCGATAAGTTAGCATATGCTCGACCATTGAGAGACTATAATTGCAAACTCTACCGCTACGAGATAATTATAATTGTATCCATTATCATGCGAATGTACTTATAATCTTAACAATTTAAAAAGTAACAATTCAAAGTTAAATCCAAATACAGGGAATATAAGTACACACGTGTAAATAAACAACAGCGTCTGAATAGATATTTGTCAATACAGATAAGTGGCATTCAGAATCTTTATTCATGAAAGGTCAAGAGTAGAGATGCACGATCACTGACCGTCGTGGAGGACGGAGCTTATTAGTCACTCGCGTGAGCCATACGAAACTCAATATCGAGAGTCGCACGTATCAAATGACATCTCGCTGATTTATAGAGGAACGTGCCATAACAAATTTTTGTTACCGCGCGTGCCAAACCACGTTTTTGTGACGGTACGGGACTTCTGGCTTGTACCCAGCGTATACATATAAACCCTAGAGCCATCCTTGTCAATCTTCTTACGTTCCTGGCAGTCACACTGATACTTCGATCTAAAAGTCGCGAACTTTTGGTCTTACGTTCCCAACAGTCATACTGACAACTTCGATCTACAAGTCGCTCTGTACAAGTCGCGTACTTTTAATTCTTCGCGAACTAAGTAACGAATCATCAAGTTGTGAACTAAGTCCCTTCGGTTTTGATCGTCGTATGAGTCTATTTCCGGGTAAAGTCCGCAGTGTTATACATCCGTGAAAACAGAACTCAAGAGTGGATTCGGTAGCTGATATAGGACCGTGTATCGCTCTACGGGTTAATTGTGATCGTGAATTCCTTCGCTATTACCCAAAGCAACTCTGCAAGAGGATCTTGCCGTTGTCCTCCGATTATAGAGACGCGAGCGACAAACTACTCATCTACTATCGTAAGTATCCATTCCTATTTATAGATGTAAATTCACCTGACAAGGATAGCAGTTCTCAATTTAAACGTCGCATTAACTATGCATAACAATAAAGTCTGGAAGATTCTATTCATTACTTCCTGGACGTAAAAAACTTGCAATATCATCTGTCCATAACCAAACAATCTGTTTAATTCAAAATCTCAAAAATAGAATGATTATTTTTCTAGCCCTGACACACATCAACAGTTCCCATTCAAACGTTGAAGGTAAACAATGAGTATTGCTTCTGAAGCGGAATTTTGATTCTTGCAACAATAATAACTGAATGTTTTGTATGCAATAAATTTTTTTTATACGCATCAGAGTAATCAAAGTTCTGGACGAGGTTCCGTGTTATTGTTACTATATAGTTTAGTGAAAAAAATAAAAAAATTTAACAGTCACAGTTTACAAAATTCTTCAAAAATGAAGACCTGCAATATAATTCTACTCTTGATATTCGTCGTATTTATTAACTTTCAATGTAAGTATAAAATGATATATTATTGTTATTAAAAATTTGTTCCTACAACTAAATCGGAATAAGAGAATACGATCTTTCAATGTTAATTATTAGAGTTAAATTTTGTTTTCTTCAATAACTTGAAGGCTATCAGGATTCTCTATAAAATCAGCACAGGATGCAATCATTTTGCCAATTTTTTTGTAGAAAATATTGGGAAAAACAGTTCAAGTTACAAAGTCTTAAATACGTAAACTCAAAATTACATTTAAAATAATAAAAAAATTGTAATGTTCTAGGGCTAATTTTAAAGACAATTTTCTATAAAGTCGTATACTGAACAAAGTTTGCCATATCAGATGTTATTCAAATTTGAGGCAACACTAAATTTGCATTATTTTTGCTATTCTCTGAACTTGTATACATTAGAACAATAATAATCTCTGCCTTTTTTTAAATAGAAAAAAGTATAAAATTATATATCATTAGAAAAATATGTTCTCATTATGTTGCATCAACAAAAATATTTTCTATTAGAACTGTAATGTTTGTTAAATATTACGACGAATATCATGCAAACTATTCAAATAATTTTGAACAATATAAAACTATGTCATAACAAATCATGTCAATATACGCTCACAGTTTAAACAAAGATTCCACCAAAAGAGATTTGCATTTATTTAACACTATTTCTGTCGAAAAAAATGCTTATTATTTCAGATCTTATTTAAATTTTGAGTAAAAATTTAAATTAACACTATTTTTCAATGTCTTCTCTAAAAAATTGACATTTTTCTGTCTTAAAGATACAATTGTTTTTTTTATACGCTCTAAATGTAAATTAGCGGTATACTTATCTCTGATTCAGATTTAGAGAGTAAGGCTTGTAATCGAAAATTGTGTAAATTTGAACGACTTAAAAGTGCTTACTTTTTCGAATGCTACTAATTTGAATTGTTTATTTCTAAATACTGTTATATTGATCAGAACATTAATCAAATAGGAGATCGTTCACATATTACGCAACATTAAAAAGGGGGAGGCTGTTCGTGTTTCGTTACACTCTGTCACGTATGAGGGGGGGGGGGGGACTGTATTTTTGACCCGATTACGCAACATTTTTAATTGCATGTCCTATCTAAAATAAGCGATGTTACTAAATATCTCGAAAATATCGAACACATTGTGGTCCAAAAAAAAACAAAAAATTTTAAATTATAACGATGTTGTTTAGCAAAAACTTATTTTGAAAAATACGAAAAAAAATTTATAAGCTTTCTAATAATTTTGAAAGATTTGAGGAGGATAATTTTTTTTAAAGATTTCTGGGAAAATTTTAAATGGTTTAAGTTTGATTTTAAAAGAATAATTTTCAGCTTTGAAGATTTTAAAATGCGTGGAAAAAAGAATATGGAAGATAGTTTTTATTTTTCAGGAATTAAACAATTTTTTAGGTGAACTGAATTTGGCAGGGTGTCAAGGGAATGAGAAAAATGTTCTAAGATTCATGGACAAATTTTTAATAATTTTTTAGATTGAATTTTCAGAGAAAATTGTAAAAGATTTTTAAAAAATTTAAATTATTTTCTCAAATTTTTAAAAAGAGTGTAAAAGATTGTAAAGCAAAATTGTGCAATTTTTCCATATTTGATCATTTGAGAAAAAATCTGAGTAAGTTTAAGAGATATTCAGAAGTTCTGATTCGATTCAAAAAGGATTAAAACTTATAAAGATATTTTGAAAATTTTGTAAGGTTTCAAGAAAATGGAAAAAAATCATTAGGTTTCTAAGAAAACTTAAAGTGGTTTTTCATTGTGAAAAATTAATTTGAAGATAATATTTAAAAAGGTTTCAAAGCATTTCAAAAGATTTCTAAAATTGTCAAAGAAGAATCTGAAAGATTTTAAGACAATTTTTTTAATTTTGCAGAATTTAAAAGAAATTCAGAAAAAATTTGAATAATTTCAAAAGAGTAGAAGGTTTAGAAATTCTGAAAAGTTAAAAACAAAATTCTTGATGTTCTCGGGGAAATTTTAAATGATTTTTCATTTTGAAAAATAAAGTTTAAACAAAAATTGAAAAAATATTTCAAAACATTTCAAACAATATCCTAAAATTTCGAAAAATAGTGTACAATATTTTCAAGCAGAATGTTTCAATTTGGTAAGATTAAGCAATACATAAAAATCGCGTAAATTCAAGAAATATTTGTAAGATTTAAAGAGATCCAAACAAAATTTTAAACTTTGAAAGATTTGACAAAATGTAGATTTTTCAAGATTTTAAACAAAAACTTTATAAACTTTAAAATAATTTTGAAAGTGTTCAAGAGAAATTTTTTTTTTTTTAATGTCTGGGAAATTTTGGAAAAAATTGAATAATTTCAAAAGATTAGAAGGTTTAGAAATTCTGAAAAGATAAAAAAAAAATTTAAGATTCTCGGGGAAATTTTAAATGATATTTCATTTCGAAAAATAAAGTTTAAAAAAAAATTGAAACACGATTTCAAAAGATTTCAAACAATATCCTGAAATTTCGAAAAATAGTGTACAATATTTTCAAGCAGAATGTTTCAATTTGGTAAGATTAAACAATACATAAAAATCGCGTAAATTCAAGAAATATTTGTAAGATTTGAAGATATCCAAAGAAAATTTTAAACTTTGAAAGATTTGACAAAAAGTAGAATTTTTTTTTTCCAACTTCTGGGAAAATTTGCAAGATTTCAAGGCAATTTTCTTACATTTTTAATGATTGTTCAAAATTTTAAGAAAAATTCAAGTCAGTTAAAAATATTTTAAGGAATTTAAGAGGTTTTGAATAGATTAAAAATATTTAAAAGTTAGTAACATTTCGGAAAATTTATCAAATAGTTTTTGATTTCTTCCAAACTTCTAAAAGTCCTAAATATCTTTTAAAAAGACTCGAATTTTTCCTAATATTTTGTAAGATCCTGTAAAATAAAAGAATGTGTTTGAGATCTTCCAATTGGAAATGTCGAAAATAACGTTACGTAATATGTGAACGCTCCCTAGGGTGATTTTTCACAAAAATTATGGAAGAATAGGGGAATAATTTTTCTTAAAATAAAATTAATGTAGGTATCATATTCCTAACATTTCGAGTCGAAATATATTGCATTTTTTTAATCATATAGTTTTCAAATTGAAAAGTCGAATCTTTTTAGAAAACGTTTGACTATTAAACCCAAAAATGTCGAATTTTCAAGCCCAGAAGACGATTTTGTAACCAAACTGTTAAATGTACAACCGAATAGTTGAACTTCCATGCAAAAGGGTCGAATTTTTAACAAACGAGTCTAGTTTTTAACCAAGAAAACTTTTTCAGTTAAAAAAAAAAATTAAAAAAATTGTTGAATTTTCAAGCTGAAAAGGAAAATTTTCCATAAAACAGTTATATTTTCAAATAAAAAAAATGAATTTTCAACCAAAAAAGGTTAATTATAACAAAACAGTTGAATTTTCGAGCAAATTTTTTAATTTCAAACCAAATAGTTAAATCATCAACTCAAAAAACACTAATTTCAACCAAAAATGAAAAAAGACAAATTTTCAGTTTAAAACAAATTATTTTTCATCCAAAACAAAATGAACTTTCAAGCAAAGAGATAAATCTTCAATCAACATAAGAAATGTGTGTGCCTCAGGATGCGTGGTAGAAGTGAAACTTCGAATGAATTTTAAGTGGAATAAATTCATGGAATTCATGAAATTCAAGGAATTCATGAAATTCAAGGAATTCATGA
>CAKNYM010049633.1:140649-171988 GCA_932195095.1 Andricus curvator | reverse complement strand
TGAAATTCAAGGAATTCATGAAATTCAAGGAATTCATGAAATTCAAGCAATTCATGAAATTCCGTGAATTCCACAAATCCCTTGAATTCCGTAAATTCCATGAATTCCGTGAATTTCGCGAACTCCTTGAATTCCATGAATTCCGTGAATTCCATGAACTCCGTGAATTCCATGAATTCCGTGAATTCCATGAATTCCGTGAATTCCATGAATTCTTTGAATGCCTTGAATTTCGCGAATTCTATAAACCCCGCGAATTCCTTAAACACTGCGAATTTCTAGAATTCCACGAATTCCATGAATACGCGCGCTCAGTCCCTTACCTTGCTTCAGCATGACGCGTAACGTGACGATTCTTATGGATTCTAAAATAAATAATGAACAAGTAGTTCTACTTTAAGCAAGTAGTTTAACTTTTAACCAGGTAGTGAAATTTTTGACTGATAGAGATGAATTCTTAACTAATGAAGTTGAATTTTCAACCAAAAAAATTGATTTCTTATCAAAATAGTCGAATTTTACACCAAAATAATTTAATTTTGAACCAAAAGAAATAAATTCTTAACCAGAGATATGATAGTAGAATTTTTAATTTGAAATAATTAACTTTCAACCAAAAAAGATTCTTAAAAGTTGAATCCTCAAAAAAACCGATTAATTTTCAATAATAAAGTTGCATTTTCGAACAAAAGAGTTGAATTTTCAAACAAGAAAGATTTTTCAGTCCCGAAAAAAAATTTTAACCACCCTGTTAAATTTTCAAACGAAAGAGACACATTTTCTACAAAACACTTAAATAATAAAATTTGTAACCAAATAATAAAATTTTAACAAACAAGATGTTCAACAAAACTTTCTTCGAAAAAAAGCTGGATTTTCTTATTGGCTTCTATAATTCAGTTGGCATTTGAGGGAAAAAAACGATAAAAATGGGAAGTTTCTTGTAAATAGGGGAAAGATTTTGAGTCTGGAATATATATTAAAAATATTTGATAACAATTTAATTTTCATAAAATTACAATAAAAACTATTTTTTTAGTGTACAAAAACTTTATACATGTTCATTTTCTTTTTACACAATTAGGCGCAGAGTTGGCGGATAGATATCTATTTATGCAGCCAAACCAACGTCCACCTGAAAATAATATTGTTCATAAACCGACAATGCCAGAAATAGAAATGATGGAAATGAGAAATACTGGAGCTCAAAAAAATCATCAAATTTATAGGCCTAAGCTTATTAGGCATTCTAAACCTATACCTATACCTCCTAAGCCTAAAATGAAACACGATATGTAACCGGATAATTATAACAATGTAAAAATTAACAATATGTAATATTCCCGAATAAAAAAATAGTTTTCAGAAAATTACTTTCACTTCATTTCATTTCAACTTATCTTACGTTTTATAGTATATTGTTTACCTAGGAGGGAAACAGTCTTTTTATCCGAGTGTGAGTTTGCAATAACGACGCTTCGACTTTTCATTGCAAGCCCTGTTTGCACATCAAGGGCTTCGATTGAGAATTCGGTAAGACCAACAACGAATCTAACCTCTCCCCTTCGGCCTGGATCCCTGCCTCTCGGAATACACCTTCCACGATTCGGTTCCTAGAGTCGGGTTCTGAAAGCTCAGGCGACTCAGAAAGGTCGACAAATCCTCGAGGGTGCCGAGAATCAGCACGGTTGCTCTGCGGTACCTTTGCAGACACTCCGTCCCCTTGATATCCAGTAACGCGGCCAGATGTCTTTGGCTTCCACTACGGTGGCCACCGACCTGATCAGAGATTTCCTCCCTCAGCCTGTCCAACTCCTCGAGAGTTAGACAGGATTCAGAATGTCCCAAAACAACGACAACTCTCACTAGGGCGTTGTTAGCAATCTACGCCAAGCTGAGGCGCTGCATATACAGGGCCTTCTGCAATTTAAGCTCCCTGTTTGGGGGAGTTTCTCTGGAGTCCTTCTTCCTCTTGCCTATAGAACAGGCCTGAGGAATTGCTCCTTGTGAAGTTACTGTATTCACTGGCCCCAGTGGGGAGCCTTGGCTGCTGCTTGTGAGTCGCGCTTTGCGGTCTCTCCTTTTTTGTGCTCCGCTACGTTGCCTCTTCCTTACGAAGAGTTCCGTTAGCTGTTCTTCCACCATGTCAACAAAATTGTCGCCATCGATGTCAGAAGTTCACACCGCCTGTAGTATACTGCACCCTTGCCGCTCCCTGCCGTCCACCTTTGATGGTGGGTTAGAAGAGGGTCCCGGAACGGGCCCCTCATTGTTTTTATTTTGTTTTATATTCAATGTTTAGCTCATTTTCGCGCCACGGGAAACTAGGGAAATGAGAAACACCCCCTGCAGAGCCCCGCTTTCAGGGGGCGGGTTTACATACTATGCGACTCGACCTGGTGTCCCAAAGTCTCCGTGAAGACACCTTCTTTGTGACCTTGGCTTCTCCGCCTCTACTAAGGGGTCAGGCCAGGGTGTTGAAGGATTTTCAACCCTGGTGCCATTCAACCTTGACACGGCGATCACATCGTAGGTTGAGAGCACGCCCTCGATATTCCAGGAGGCTTTGCTATTACCCCCTGGAAGGATCGCTCCTTAGTTTAGGTCCCACAGACTATAGTCCATCAGTCCCCCAGAGTAGCTACACCTCGCGATGCAGCCTCTCAGGTTCGCCTATTTCAGATCTAGAGACCGATGAGACATTGCTGTATTGTTTGAGTGTTTCTGGAGTTATAGATGCCAACATTACTATAGTAGACTCTTCGGAGGTTACTGTCAACTTAAAAATCTCCCGGATAATTGTGCCGCTACCAGGACAGAAAATGTGTTTTCCTGGAATCACAGATTAAAATACCTCTATTAGGTAAGAAATAGATGGGTTGTGAGGCCATCAGGGATGTGAAAACGAGGAACGAAGGTTGTCTCGGCCAATAAAGAACCACTACAACCCCTTCCACTTTGACACCCTATCGTCATGAATGGATACCCTAGTTTTCCTATTTTTTCAACTCGGCATCCCCCAACAGGCATAGTAGGGGTTCTTCATTACCTGCGATCTTGTTTGCCGTCAAAGGTGTTTTCTCTGGAGGCGGAGAGCTGTTCCTCTCCAATTCAGTGTGGATTGAAGAATTCCTCTAACGTGACATAGAGTCGGACTCTCGTTCAGAACTTCGTCTGTGACTTGACGTACCTTTTGGACTACGCTCTCCGTCATGTTGACGAAAACATTGTGGCGGATGAAGAGCACAACCGCACGGAAAGACGCCAAATCTTTTAGATTTGAAGTATCTGTGCGGAACGATCAGTAACGGCGAATCTTCATAATCTACATAATATTACGTGCGATATGATTTTACGACAAAAAACTTATACAAGCTGTTCTTATACACACTTGTATTACTCAACGATATAGCTTGATATTCGCTCTCAGAAAAATTTAATTATACCTTCTAAACGTAACTAACATAATTAACAGTACCATATATCAATAATAACTTTTTTCAGACTCTCAAAATGAATTTATAATAAAAAAGGACAATGCTAATTCCAATAATGAAGCAACTTTCTTGACACTTTTTTTATCTCAATAAATAATAAAAACTTTCTGTCAAATAAAAGATCATTTTTAACTTCATAAATTTTCCTGTTATGATTAACAATATTTTTGTATTCCAATCTAGCTGCCATCACTGATAAACCACTCCGAATGCAACATTTTAATTTCAATTTCACAAAAAATTATGTAACCTGATAGCGCGGAACTTTCTCGGAACGTGTAAAATGTCCGCCGCGGCGGACAGTGGAACTTTCCACTATAACCGTAGGGAAACCTTCCGTTATTGTTATTTTTAACAACGATTATCTCGTAAACTGTAAGATATAGATAAAAGTGGATGTAGTTTTTGAGTTTTGAGTACTGCATATACTACACTGTAATATGATATTCATATTATAAACTGACATCAATTTTCACCTATCACTCACGGTTTACGCGATATTTATTGATAATAATAACAATTACGGTAATTTTTGATTGGAATGTTCCAGGAACGTTCCTAAGTGGCGGAGATTTTACACGTTCCAGGAACGGTCAGTGCTATTAGGGTAGTAAATTTACTCCAAAATTTAAAAATGATTGTATTCAACATCTAGGTAAGAAAATCATTTTACTCTTTTATACTAATCCAAATGTACTATTGTTCTTAATGCAAACATATTTTATCTTATTTACAACTACAATATATATCAATTCCTGTTTGAAGATGTAAATCAGCCTGACAAGGATAGCAGCTCTCTATTTAAACGTCGCATTAAATATGTATAACAATGAAGTCTGGAAGATTCTATTCATTACTTCCCGGACGTGAAAAAAATGGTAATAACATCTGTCCATAATCAAACAATATGTTTAATTTAAAATTTCAAAAATGGAATAATTATTATTTTTCTAGTCCTGACATACATCAATGGCTTTAATTTAAACGTTGAAGTTAAACAATCAGTATTGCTTCTGAAGCGCAACTTGGAATGCTGCATCTTCGGTAACTCTGAAGGTTTTGTATGCAATAAGTTTTTTTATACACATCAGAGTAATCAGAGTTTCGTGTTATTGTTACTATATATTTTAGTGAAAATAATTTGAAAATTGAACAATCACAGTTTACAAAATTTTTCAAAAATGAAGACCTGCAATAGAATTCTACTTCTTATATTCGTCGTATTAATTAATTTTCAATGTAAGTATAAAATAATATATTATTATTATTAAGAATTTGATCTCATAACTCAATCTGAATTGGAAAAGACGATTTTTTAATGTTAATTATAGGAGTTAAATTTTGTTCTCTTAAATAACTTGAAAGTTATCAAGATTATCTATAAAATTAGCTGAGGATGAAATAATTTTGACAATTTTTGTAGAAAATATTGGAAAAAATGGTACAAGTTACAAAGACTGAAATTCGTAAATTCAAAATGACATCCAAAATAATAAACATTTTTCAATGTTCTAGGGATAATTTTGAAGAAAATTATCTATAAAGTCGTAAACTAACCAATGTTTACCATATCAGATGTTATTTAAATTTAAGGCAACACTAAATTTGCACTATTTTTGCTATTCTCTGAGCATGTATGAAGTAAAATAATGATAATAATCTTTGCCTTTTTTCAATATAAAAAAGTATACAATCATATATCTGAAAAATTGTCATTTTTTTATCTTAAATATACAATTGTTTTTTTTATAGGCCTTAAATGTAAATTAGCGGTATACTTATCTCTGATTCAGATTTAGAGAGTAAGGCTTATCATTAAAAATCGTTTAAATTTGAACGACCTACAGCTGCTTACTTTTTCAAAAGCTACAAAATTGAATTGGTCATTTGTAGAAACTGTTATATTAATCATTACATTACATTAATCAAACAGGGTGATTTTTCACCAGAATTAGTGAATAATAGGGGAATAAAAGTTTTAAATAAAATTAATACAGGTACCATATTCCTAACATTTCAAGTCGAGATATATTGCATTTTTTTAAATAATTGAGTTTTAAAACTGAAAAGACGATTTTTTTTAGAAAACATTTGACTTTTTGGAATTTAAATCTAAAAGAACAAGTTTTCTATCCAAATGACGAATGTTCAACAAAACAGTTGGATTTTCGACCACAAAATATATATTTTCAACAAAAAATGTAATAGTTGATATTTCAATCAAACACCTTTTTCAATTTGAATCCAAAACATTTGAATGCAACCAAACAAGAGAAATTTTCAATAAAATAGTTGAATCCTCAACAAAAACGGATTAATTTTCAACAAAAAAGTTAAATTTTTGAACAAAAGAGTTGAATTTTCAACCCAAAAATACGAATTTTCAGTCAAACAGGATGACTCCTCAAAAAAATTGTTGAATTATGTGCCAAATAATAAAATTTTTAACGAAATAATAAATATTTCAACCAAAAAGATGTTCAACGAAACTTTCTCAAAAAAAAAGTTGTATTTCCTTATTGGGTTCTATAATTCAGTTTGCATTTAAGCGAAAAAAACGATGAAAATGGAAAATGTCTTGAAAACAGGGGAAAGAGTATAAAGTCTCCAATATATATTAAAAATATTCAATAGCAATTTAAATTTTTTTAAATTACTGCAACAACTATTTTTTTAGTGTTTAAAAATTGCATACATGTTCATTTTCTTTTTACAAATTTAGGCGCAGAGTTGGCGGGTAGATATCTATTTATGCAGCCAAACCAACGTCAACCTGAGCAACATATTTATCGTAAACGGACAATGCCAGAAATAGAAATGGTGGAAATAAAGAATACGGAAGCTCACAGAAATCGTCAAAGTTGGAGGCCTAAGCTTCTTAGGCATTCCCACCCTATACCTATACCTCTACCTCACAAGCGTAAAATGAAACACGATATGTAACCAGATATTTGTAACAATGTAAAAATTAGTAATAAGTAATATTCCCGAATAAAAAAATAGTTTTCTGAAAATTAGTTTCACTTCAATAATAGATGTAATGCTTTCACGATATACCATTAAGCTATTTCCCTTTGGGCGAGCCTCTAGGGGTAAGCGTGACACTACCCGACTCGGGTAGTGTTTCTAGGTGGATAGTTTCTTGTAGTAAATAACTACAAGTGTGGGCTCACCACACCCACGGCCGCCAACAGCAACGCAGTAGTATCAGACGGTCACCCATCCAAGTACTAACCGCGCCCAACACTGCTTAACTTCAGTGATCTAACGGGAACTGGTGTTTCCAGCGTGGTATGGCCGTTGATGATTCATTATAATGAATTTAAAATGTAAAGCTTTCTCGGGTTTTAATTGTGTGCGAAACTACGAATCTTGCCGACGTTTCATGAACATTGCAGTTCACTTATTCAGGGCTGACCTAAAACTGAAGTTTCAGGTTATGTTGTTCTTATATATGTATTGTCTACGATGCCTGTGATTGGTTTAGAAAATTAAATTCGATTGTTTCTCTAGGTTTTTTTGGAATAATATTGTACGTTTTTGCGATTACGAATGTTTTGTCAAATAAAATGCTATGTCCAGTTTCGATACGATACTCAGCTAGTGCTGATTGCGTGAACTATTTTAGCCTGACTTTAGTTTCATGTTCCTTCAAACGTTGACTCACCGCTCTCCCGGTTTCTCCAATATAGACTTTGTCACAAGAACAAGGGATTTTATATACTCCCAGATGACTGAGAGGTGCCTTTTTACCTTTAGGATTGTTTAGAAATTGTCTTATTTTTGCAGGTGGTTTAAATACGGTTAGGATGCTGTGTTTGTTGAGAATTCTTGCTATTTGTTCTGTGATACCTTGAATGTAGGGTAGGATGGTGGTCCTTTTTCTCTCTCTTTCTTTAGTAGGTTGGGTTGACTTGTTTTTAGTTTTTCTACGGACAAACCTCAGGAGCTGCAATGGGATCTCCAATCTCACCTATAATAGCGAACATCTTCATGGAAAATCTAGAAACTAAAATCTTTCACAAATCCATGGTTAAACCAGAATTTTCATGCCATTACGTTGACGACACTTTTGTCATCTGGAGACATGGACTAGATGAACTACACAAGTTCTTCGATTTCATCAATCAATTACACCCTAATATCCAGTTCACCATGGAAATTGAACAAAACAAAAAATTGCCTTTCTTGGACGTACTAGTTTACGAAGGATCTGATAACACATTAGGACATGAAGTTTACAGAAAACCTACCCGTACAAACAGATACCTACATGCCTCCTCCCACCACCACCCATCTCAAAAGCAATCGGTCATCGACTCCCTTGTATACAGAGTTGTCTCCATAACAGATAAAGATAACTTACATGAGGAACAGCAAAATGTTAAACAAATCCAAATACGAAACGAGTACACAAACAAACAAATTGATAAAGCAACAAGAAAATACACTCAAAAAAAAAAATCAACACAACCTGATAAAGAAAGAGAGAGAAAAACATGACCGACATTCAAGGTATTACAGAACAAATAGGGAGAATTATAGACAAACACAACATCCAAACAATATTTAAACCACCTGCGAAAATAAGACAACTTCTACACAACCCTAAAGATAAAAAGGCACCTCTCAGTGATCCGGGAGTGTACAAAATCGCTTGCTCTTGTAGCAAAGTCTATATTGCAGAAACCGGGAGAGCGGTGAGCCAACGTGTAAACGAACATGAGAGTAAAGTCAGTACTAGCTCAGCATCATATCAAAATCGGACATAACATTTTATTTGACAAAACAACCGTCATCGTAAAAACGTTCAATATTTTTCCAAGAAAACATAGAGAAGCAATCGAAATCTTAAAGCACCCTAATAACATCAATAGGGACAATGGATATAATGCCAATCCGATTTGGCTTTCAGTCCTCCCGGGTTTAAAAAAAGGACTAGATTGGTGAATCAAGTTCGACCAGTCCCCACCATATAGCGCTTTGGGCAATCACAGGCATCCTAGAGAATACATATATAAGAAAAACATAACCTGAAACTTCAGTTTTAGGTCAGCCCTGAATAAGTGAACTGCAATGTTCATGAAACGTCGGCAAGATTCGTAGTTTTGGACACGATTGAAACCCGAAAAAGCTTTAAGTTTTAAATTTATTATACTTTCACTTCATTTCGTTTCAACTTATCTTAGGTTTTATAGTATATTGTTTACCTAGGAGAGAAACAGTCTTTTTATCCGAGTGTGAGTTTGCAATAACGAGGCTCTATGAATATTAGGTAGATTTAAAAAAGCTTAATAATAATATTTAAATTTATTTGATTAAAATTTTAATAGTTAAATGTTTAATTCAAATATTCATCCAATTTGTGATTTTTGTTCAAATTGTAAAGCTCCAAAATTTAAAGGATTTATTACTTTCAGATGTATTATGAGTGAAAAATATTTAAATTTTAGTACAATTTCCCAGCATAAAAAAATAATCTAATGATTATATTTATACTAATCTTAGTTAGTAAAAATTTGGAAGTAAAAACAAAAGCAGCTACTACAAATAATTTATTGGAACATTTCAGTGAAAAAAATTGTTCCAGATAAAAAATACTTAAACCTGAAATTAATATTCTAACTTTAAAGTTGAACTTGAACATATAATCGAAGGCTAGCTGAAATTAGAAGCCTTAAAAATGGAAAGTTTTAAATGATAAAGCTTTTATAAAATTTTGCTAAAAGCTAGTAATTATTTATGCATTTTTATCAAATATAAGAATGCACATTATATAATATAATAAATGGTATAATGTTATAATAAATTAGTATAATAAATTACAAACATAGGTAAGTGAAGTAAACGGTGTTTTTTTGTTAAATAATTTTTTTATTTCATTTCTGGAACAATATTTGAAGAGTTACGGTATACAGAATGAGATAAGCAAAAAAATCTAAATTTTTTACGAGAGCGAAATAACATTCTGTAAAATCGAAATCACCATTTAAAGTTAAAAACAAACGTTTACTCCCGAGCTGAAGTGTTTCTGAATTGAGGCCAAAAAAGTATAATTAAAAAAAATTTCCAGTTCCGAGAAATAAAATGTGGCAGTTTACAATCTCAAAGTGACAGGAACCTCAAATTGAAACAGGCTCGGTTGATGATCACGATAAAAAGTGCAATTTTCAGTTTGAACAAAAAATAAAAATTTGATCCCGCGATATTGAGTTGCTAAATTGGGAGAAAAGGAGTTTTGCCTAGAAAAAGTTAACCAATTCCGAGTAAATCTTCAAGAATTTGGCGGTTCTAATTTCATGGGTTTTGAAAATCGTTTTTAAATAGCGACTAAAAATCTATTTTTCTATTTTTAAAAATAATAAAAACTTGCTCCCGAAATATGGTGTGGCTTTTGGTAGAAAATGAAGATTTAACATTTTATGTTGGAATTTGATTACGGTATTTTGGTGCAAACAACGTGGCAAATAGCTTTATTTGAGAGTTTTTCCTTTGAGAAAAAAGTATTTTATTATTTTACAGTATTTAAAAACTTTTAGGAAGAGAAATATGGTCACAAAAAAGTTTTGAAGAAGATAAAAGGTTAGGCATGTAAAAAAAAGGAGATAGCAGACATGTGTACAGAGAGTCAGGTATCTGGTGACGAATTACCAATCTTTTTATTACTACAATAAAAATGAGATTTCGAACAAATCCTTTAACAACATGTACTTGATTGTTTAATAATTTTTAATGCAAAAAGCTCATTTTGTCAAAACTGCCGGTTATCTAGCTTTGTACTGCAACCCTTTAATTAAAAAATGTTCAAACTATATCTTACAAAAAAAATCATATTGTCCGCTTGGAAGCCGGATAGAGCCAGATAGGCAATCGTCTTCGGACTTGAACGAAAACAGTCTTCTAATGGAAGTTCCGATAAAGTTCCGGATAGGGCCGCATAATATTCCGTAGCCCAAATAATTCAGTTTTCTGTTTCCGATGTTTTCTTTAAAGCCGGATAGATCCAGATAGAAAACCGTGTTTAGACCTAAACAAAAACAGTCTTCTAATGTAAGTTCCGACATATTTCCAGATAGGGCCGCATAAGATTCCGTCGTCAAAAATAATTCAATTTTTTGTTTCCAAAGTTCGGTTCAAAGCCGGATAGATCCAGATAGAAAACCATTTTCGGACTTAGACGAAAAGAGTCTTCTAAGTTAGGTTCCAACAAAGTTCCGTATAGGGCCAGATGAAATGCCATTTTCCATATGTCATCGATATTACAATCCGGATAGAGTCGCTAGTTTTCCGTTAAAGATCTTACGAACCGAAAGAGACCCAGACAGAGACGGAATAAAATGCGACATGGGCTATCCGCACCTTTTTTCGGTTTTGTATCTGACTCTATCGGATCCTATCCGTCAGTTTAGGCAGGGGACTTATTGGTGTGAAATTCGATCATAATTATATGCAGAGTTTCGGTCAAGAGATGTTTCTACCCTTTAGAATATTGATTGGAATCCAAATAATATATTATCCCACCCTATAGGTATTTAGGAAAGAATCGAAACTTAAAATATATGATGGCTGGTGGCGTGAGAAGCGTATAGATGGTTATAATTCGTCTTTTTTAGCTAAAAAGCATGGCAACATCGTGCGTAGACTAGCGGCACTACATAGTTAAATCTCTCGAACAAAACTCATCATCATTACACTGAACAAAGAATTTCCGTGTAGTTCGGGTTTACACCCCAATAGTTCGGGTGGTTTCTCTTTTTTTCACACGAAGGTTTGGCTCACTTGCTTTACTGAGAAGTGCGATCACCCCAACCATTCAGGTGCTCACCCGAAACACAGCGTCCGAAGTGGTGGGGCGCCCGCCCGAATACTTGGGGAGCTTGCACGAATGATTCGGGTAGTGGCACGAATGATTAAGGTCGTTAGACAACTCGAATCAATTAAAAATCTTACACGTTGATGATCACAGTTCAACCCTGTCCTAAAGCACTACATGTACATTATCGAGTTTTTGATTATGTGATTTACCTAATCTTAGAATGCTCCGTTAGTATACTATAAATATGAGTGAGTTGGCAATTAGTGCGCACCCGAGCAATTTTGTGTAGAAAAATTAAATATTATGGTTTTCGTTCATTGTTATACGGCTTTGAAGAGTAGAGACAATTCTTATCGCTGATTAACATGAACATTGATTGTGTAATGTAACAGTAGGGATGCTTTACATTTTTCGCACATGAACAATAAAATCGACATGAACTAGAAATAGTGACATTGGGGAAGAGTCCGATGTTCATCAGCTGCGGCCATTAGCGAACATGCGCAAACGTCGAACGCGCAACATCCAACGCGGTTGACGACTCAAATCTCCCAAATCATTCTTGCAAGCTCCCCAAGTATTCGGGCGGGCGCCCCACCAGTTCGACCGCTGCTGTTTTGGGTGAGCGCCCGAATGGTTGGGGTGATCGCACGTCTCAGTAGTGCAAGCGCACCAAACCTTCGTGTGAAAAAAAGAAGATAAACCACCCGAACTATTGGGGTGTAAACCCGAACTACACGGGAATTCTTCGCTCTTTTGAAATAACTTTAAATCTTTGAAATTCATCGAATTTGTTTTATTCCTCCGTATTTCTTGTAACTGTTGAAATTTTTTAAAATCCCTTGAAATCGTTAAAGACCATTAGATAAGTAGAAATCATTTTAAATTCCTTGGATATCAACTAAATGAAAATTATTCATTAACTTCATCTGAAAAAAACTCGATGAAATAAAATGCACGCGAACAAAGCGCACATTCACGTACCTTAGATTTTCACTTTTTTGAACTGAATCTCTTTAAATTCTTTGGAATCTTTTAAAATAACTTAAAATCTTTTGAATTTTTCGAAATTTTTCGAATTTCTTTATATTCCTTGAAACTGTTGAAATCCTTGAAATAAAATTCAATGTATTTCCTCCTATGATAAATACTCAATTTGATTTGTTCCTCCGAATTTTTAATTATTAAAACTTTCAGAATAAAAGAACATATATACGGACATTGTGTTAGAGCTCAGCTTAACTTCAAATAATAATCGATCTTTGGCAATATTTTTCACACTTTATAAGCAAACTAAAATGGAAGTTTTACTTGCCAGGTTGTTCTCGATTTGTAAAATTTTATTTTTTCGACCCACCCTACTCAATGAAAAAAACGGTGCATACGTATTTCACCCACACTGAAAAAATATTCATGTAACCAAATATTATTCTTTGTCTCAACAAAACTTTTGCTGACTGAAAAAATCTTCTATTGGTTTAACAAAATACTACGTTGATTTAACAAAACTTTTTGCTATACAAACTAGAATTTGGTGGAACCAAGAAAAAAATTTGTTGCACAACTACCAACCAAATTATTTTGTTGTACGAACAAAACATTTTTCTGAGTGTATTGCATCTATTTTCTCTATTTAGGTTTTGATAGATTTAAAAATATCCCGCGCTTTTTCATGATATCATTTTGACCAATCAGAACGTAGCGTGAAACAATGCCAGCGTCCTCAGGCGTTCGTGTTATTCAGTGTTTCTAAGTAGCTTTCCCTTTTTTCGAGGACACGTACAGTGCTCTTAATTTGGCTCCCGAACCGCACTGCGCTTGCGCCGCAGCAGCAGTCTTATTGGATGTTGATGGCGCGCTTATTTGAAATGATTAAATATGCCAATCAATTTTTCACAATAAGTAATAATCATAAAGGATGAAAAAATATTATTAATGACTTCAAATTTACATTGTTGAAGCAAGTTATTCCTTTCTTTGAATTTCAAATGAATAATTTATTTGTAAAAAGTAAAATCAAATGATTATTTCACCTTGCCCTCTATAAGTCTATTTTGTGATCTGGAAATTAATTGTCATTATATCCATAATGATCATTTATTATAAAAAATTGATTTACATATGTAATAGTTTCAAAAAAGCGCGCCATTTACAGTCAATGAGACTACCGGTGCAACGCATGCGCAATGAAGTTGGGGAGCCGGATTGGGAACACTGGACGCGTAATGGAGTAACCGCGTAGTATAACCCCCCCCCCCTCCCCCCAATATGTTTTCTTTTGTTTAATTCTGAAATTTTATCCATGGAAATTAATATTAACCTTTATACTAAATTGGTTTAATTTAATTCTTGAATTCATTTAATATAATTATTTTATATAATTTAAGTTTGAATCGATTATGATTTAAAATAACCACCCCCTTCACTAGTATCCAGAATTTGGGATTGAGCTGACTAAAGACTTTCCAGTTCGTTAAATTAATTAAAATTTGATAGTTTCAGATTGGAAATTTAATTTTATTTGCCCCTCTAGAAATAATTAATTGAAAACAATTCAGAACGATAGAAAGGAATTTGAATCGTTTCTAATCGTGTTTCTTAATCGTGTGTGCACAATTGGGAACGATTGAGTGTTGCAAAGTTTCAATCGTTCCCAATCGGTAGTGGGATTTTGAGGTTATGAAGTGGCAATTTGATGGCAGCACTTTCGTCTCGCAAGAATTATTTGAAAACGTTGATTCACTTTTTTTTCGAGGCAACACAATGTAAACAATATGTTCATCAAATTATTCATTTCATTGTCTATAATTTTATATAAAAAACATGTAATTTATTAAATTAATTACTTAAAATATTTTAGGTACAGAAAATTAAAATTAACTAAGAGTAAAGTTATTCAGATTCTTCCTCATCTTCTGATATGCTACGGATATTAGCATTTTCACTTGTTAATTCGTCACCCTCTGTCCGACTATCACTCTCACTTTGAAGATTCATCATTTAATTTAAAATTTATCTCTGTGTTACGAGCTGACAATTACCCCCACTCTACGTCTAATTAGTATATAGATAAACGTTTATTTTTTAGCCTGCTGGCCTTAAAAAATTGACTTGCTTACACTTCCATTTTTTACAGAATTTTCTTAAAACTAACCCTTAAAACTAACATCCTTCCACACCTTATCTCTAATGCCGCTCGCTCTTATCGCATTGCCTTCCTCGCTTCGCCTCGCCTCGCTCGCATGTCCCTACTTTCTTGCTTGCCTCGCATTAACAAACTCTGCCTCCGCGACTAATACCTAATACTTATCTACTATTTACAATATTTACATTTACTTATATTTACTTTCTCCTCTATTTACAATCTTTCCTTCTCCATTCCTCTTCCTCCTTCCTTCTCTTCTTCTCCATCTTACCCAATACTCCTTTCACCCATGCTACTGCCCCTTTGTCCCCCCTTTCATGCATCAATACCTCCATGCTTATCCCACTCCTTTCCACCTCCACGCACTCCTCCAACCAGTGCTCCACTCTTGCCTCCCCCTTCCCACATAGTTCACACATCCTCTTTTCCCTAGCGAGCCAGAACCTATTGAAACCCGCCATGCACCCACATCTCATCCTCGCTATAAGCTCCTGACTTCCTTTCTCTCCTTTCTCACACAAATATTGCGCTCTCGCCCGTGGCATAATCCACACATAGTTCCCATTAAACCTTGTCTCTCTTATTCTCTCTTCCCCTGCTGTCTTCTCTCTCGACATGCTGTTTTTCTTAACCAACTCATATACCTTCCTTTCTTCCTCATGAATCCTTCTCAATTCCTCCATATGCAGTCCATTCGTTCTAAAATACCTTTCTCTTTCAACCTCCATCTTCCCTCCCCCTCTCCTGTTCTCCATCTCCCACCAACACTCCCTAACCAGCTTACTTCCCCCCTCTTCCAAAAATTTCTCCTCATATTTACACGCTCGACTCCCCGCTAGAATCCCTACACTCGTTCTCCCCGTCTCCCTCCTGACAATATAATTAGGCATGTTCGTTGCCAACCCCAGTGTCCACTTTCCATATCTCTCCTGTATCCTATTTACCTCTTCGATTTCCTTCCACCCCCACACCTCTACTCCATACAATAGCACACTCATCACTAGTGAGTCAAACAATTTCATTCTCCTTCCAAAATCATCTGCGAATAACTTCTTTCCCAACCCCCACACCTGTCTCGTCACCAGATTTGCCCTCCTCACTCTCTCTTTTATGTGACCTTCCACTCCGCCATTCCTCCGAAACAAGAAGCCCAGGTACACAAACTCTTTCACCGCCTGCACCGCCTTTCCCTTCCACTTCCACTCCCCTTCCTTATCCCTTCCACCTCCTTTTCTGAAAACCATAACCTTGGACTTTTCCGCATTCAGTTCTAACCTATTCTTCTCCAGGTATCTTCTCAACCTCTTCATCATTTCCTTTAAGGCCTCCTCGCTTTTTGCCAACAACACTATGTCATTTGCATACGCTAGCGACCAAATTCTAACCCCTCCTATCCTGACTCCTCCTACCACTCTGGCCTACTGCTTACTTTCCATATCCGCAATTAAAATCGCAAAAAGCGTCGGGCTAAGCGGACACCCTTGTCTTAACCCTCTATCCATCCAGAATCACTCCGAAATCCCCTATCCTCCTCTTACCTTATCTTTGGTTTCTTCATATATCTCCCTTACCCTCTCGATCAGGCCTCTCTCCACTCCCCTCTCCTCCATCGCCTCCCACAACCTCGATAGTACTCCTACCTGCCCTAAAGCCCGCCTGCGTCTCTGGCAATATTCCTTTCCCCTCGACATCCTTCCGCAGCCTCTCCGCTACTACCAACGCGTATACTTTATACGCCGTATTCATTAGCGTAATCCCCCTATAATTTTCCTGCCTATCCCTATCTCCTTTCTTATACAGAGGCACTATTAATCCTTCTCTCCACCCTCGTGGGAATCCCTCCCCCCTCCATACTTTCTTCACTACCTCCTTCAGCCTCTCCCTAACCTCTTGTGTACTAAACAGCCATGCTTCGTTCTCTAGCCCATCCAGCCCTGCTGATTTTGCCCTTTTTAACTTCCTTATCTGTTTCTCTATCTCCTCGTCATTCAACTCCTCCCTCTCTGCCTGCCCCGTTCTTCTACTCCCATCATCTCTCTTCCTTGAATCTGAGCCCTGAAATGATTCTTTAAAAAACTCCCTCCACTCCTCACTCCCTATCTTGTCGCTTAACCCTACTCTACGCTTCCTCCAGCTCTTTCTCCTTTTCCTGTTCTTTCTTCTTACACATCAATCTAAATCCCTTCCTCATTTCTACGTACTCCTCCCTTTTCTCAGTACCCTCTTTCCACTTCTTATACTTCCTCTTCACCTTTCTTTTCATCTTTTTACATTCCCTATCCCACCACGGTTTCACCATTCCTTTCTTCTTCTTTTTGAATACCTTCTTTTGCACGCACCCTTTCACTTTCTCTTTTAAATCCTCCCATATCTCTTCCACCGTCTCCCCTTCGAAGCGTACCTTCCCTAACTGCTCCTTATATTTCTCTATCGCCTCCCTCGTCCAGCTAACCCTCTCCCCCGTCGACACTTCTTACCAACCTTGCCTTCCGCCATTCTCACCCCTTATCCACAACCCTAATGGCTGATGGTCTGATTCTACCCTCCCTTCTACTGCGAATCTCTCCATCTCCTCCCACCCTTGCATATTCATAACTACATAATCTATTACCGATACCCCCACCTTACCTACGTATGTGTATTCTCCCTCTTCGTCCACAGTTGCCATATCATTTGCCACCGCCCAGCCTCTATCCTCCATTCAGTCCCTTAGATTCTCCCCCTCCTTATTTATTAACCTATCCTTCGAATTCCTTTCGAAGCTCTCCCCTTACCTGTGAAGGCCCCCTTCCCTCCCCATCCTCGCGTTAAAGTCCCCACCCAGTACCACTATACCCTCTTCTCTTTCACCTAACAGGTCTTCCACCCTGTCTTTAATTCTTTCCATCCCATCCTTATTGTACACTGTCACAAACTTACACATTACCCCTCCTATCTTTACTTTCCTCATTTGCACTCCCTCCCCCTCTTCCTCTTTGTGAGCTTCTTCCTCTAATCCATCTCTAACCCCCGTTATAATTCCCCCACTAGCCCTTCCTTTCTTCTTCACTCTGACCGCCTCCTGGAGTCTCCACCTATACCCCCTTGGCAACTTTGGCTCTATTCTATCCCATTCCTTTCTTTCCACCCACGTCTCTACCAGTCCTACCACATCAAATTCCTGGATATACCTCCAGAACTCCTCATCCTTCTCCTTTACCCCTGCTACGTTCCCGTGAAGCACCTTCAAAACTCCTCTACCCTGCATTACCCCCACCCCCCTACTTCCTACGAAACAAATTCCCCTGCACTTCTTTCAACACCTCTTTCTCCGCGTCCCACACCCACATTTTCTCGTCTATTTTTATTTTCCGATATCCTACCTTCGCCGATCTCCCTTCACTCCTCTCCCTCCTAGCCCTGTCGTACAGCATTCTCTGTACATCCCTTTCCTTTCTCGTCAAATCGTGATCGCTGAAAACTTCCTTATTCTTTATCCTATTTTTATTTCGCATTACCCCTAATTTTTCTTCCCAGCTCTCCAACTCCACCACCGCCACTTCTTTCTCCTTTCTCCCCTCCAACTTAACTTTCCCTACCCTGCCTTTATTCCACCCTATGCTCTGTAGCAGCGCTTCCACGCCCTCCCTTTCTTCCCCGCTCTTCAACTTCAACCCTCTTATCACAATATTATTTCTCCTGTCTGCCTTCTCCTTTCTCTCCATTCTCAACTCCATTGCCCTTATCCTTTCCCTATCCGCCCTCTCCTCCTTTTCATTCCTACGCTCTCCCACTTCCTCGTCTATCATATTCCCTACCCTCTCCCAAATACCTTTAATCGCGCCCCCGCTACCCCCTTCTCCTATTTCCATTTCCGTCCTGCCCTCCACCTTCTCAAGCCTTTTTCCGTCCTTTCTTTCCACGCCCTAATCTCCTCTTCCATCTGTTTTATTTTAACTTCTTTTTCTTCTCTTTCCCTCTCTAACCCATCTACTCTCTCTCTCTCTCAGCTCTTTCACCTCCTTTTCCCATTTCTCATCTCTGATTCGCAAGTCCTCCCTCATGCCTTCCATCTGCTCCTTGGTCCCCCTTACGTCCTCCCTCAGCCCCCTGATCTCGACTAACAACATCCCGAGAGCCTCCTTTTCCAACATCCCCTCCATTTTGGGGGGGGGGGTGACCTAGGTGTTATCCCGCTTTTTTTAAACGGGCTCTCGACCTCGCTTTTCTCCGGACTCTCTTGGCTGTCTCTCTTCCTTTTCGAGAGATCCTCCACGTCACTTGCGCTTGACGCTCTCTCCCTTACCTTCTCGCTTCCTTCGTTGCCACCGTCCCGATTTCTCCCTCTCCCCGACGCACCGCTCAACACCGGGCGACACGTTGTTGGCCGTCGTGGCTTGTGGAAAATTCCCTCCCCGTCGGTTTCACTACCAGCACTGCCAGTACTCTCGCTGCACACCTCCCGCTCTACCGCCGGTAACTGGGACCTATCCATTCAGTACGTGCCGCAACCGACAGATGTCTCTGGAAAATGTTGGCGTCTTTCGCCGCCAAATTTTCCTTTTTTTGTTTCCCCTTTTTTTCAATTCCTCAGTCCCTGCCGACACCCCTTTCTCTCCCTTAGCATATCCTAACTTTGCGAGAACCACCCTTGACCCCTCGAAAGCCCTAGATTCCTGACCACGAACTCCCCCGGTTACTTGCCAACCTAACCTCACTTTCCCTATCCAGCTTGATACCACCTCCTACCCACGCTGAAACTCACTTTTTATCTCCCCAATTCACCCCACACAACCCTACTCACCTCCTCGGCTTCCACCCTCACACTCCACTCACACCTTTCACACAAATTCCGCAAAATTCTCTCTCCACCTGTCACTAAACACGTTCTCACTTCCTCCACCAACATGCAAGTCCCTCTAATTAGTATATATAAAGCGCCGCCTCTCTGAGGAGTTTAGTTCTAGACCTGTACTCATAAACGCAAATAAAGCGCTCGAAGTCAGAGATTCACTTCGAGCTTACACAAAAAAGTTCATTAAGCATATTTACGCTTAACATTTTGGCGATCCTGCGAGAATTGCTCTTTCGATTTCTGTATCCACGGATACCATAGAGAAATCCTATAAAAGCAATTCTTGTGACGAATCCTGGAAAGGAATTCTACGGAATTCATTTAAGACGAGAAGGGTCAGAATTTTACGAAATTCACTTGAACTCCGGATCTACCTACGGGTGACCCGACAACCTGAAAAGTAGGAAAACTGTCGTTAAAAATAGTTGGTGAATTGAGTAGCCGCTATACAACGTAAAACCACTGTTTTTCCGAAATTCAAAAATTGAACGAGGCCCGCAATCAGGCGGAAGACGCACCTGCGTAACAACGCTTGGAAGACCGACGACCAGTCATCGGCCAACGCCCAAATCCAGGTTAACAACGAGGAACTCCACGGACTCCCAGCTGCCAACCAGAAAGGATCAAGCCATCCAGCGAATTTAGAAAAAGTAAGCATTTAAATAATTCGAATCGAATTGCAAAGAGAATAAGTCCTCCTTGCTATCTGAGGAAGGAGACTAACGTGAAATCAAAGTTAATTTCACGTTAGGCGAGGCGAAGTTTTGCAATTCCGGTAAGGTATACTCCTGGTGCTCTAGAGCACTGCCTTTCCTCAACAATAATGGAAACGATTACTTTGGAATCAAAAAAATTGTAGTAGACGATATACTTGCATTCCACTGTATTAAAAGGCTATAGGTCGAAAGCAAACGATAACCTCGCGTATCAGATAACAGGAGCGAGACCGATATTTTACGCTGGCGTACGCAAAGTATCGAGATGACAACGGTGTAACTTACGCGACTGACGATACTGACGAGACTTCTGATTCATCACACGATCTGATTCCTTTATTCCTTACGGCAATGACCTCCCCCAACAACACTCAACCCACATCGAGAGCACAATCTCCAACGCACACAGCACCGGATTCTTTATTATCTCTGGATCCCATTCAGCAATTGCGATTGGAAATGCAAGCGTTAAGACTCGAGAATTCCAGAATGAAGGAAGAAAAGTGGCAAAAAATACGGCACTTATAACGGACGACGATTCGGATCCTGACGGTCAAAAAACTGAAGTCCCTAGACGAGGAATAAGACAACATATCCCACGATCCACCGAGCTTCCGATATTAGAAATCAGACAGCCAATCTCTCAGCAAACTACACTCACGAATCCAACACTATCAAGAAGTATGTCAACGGAACGACCCAAAGAGCTGCCCACTAGAACAGCCCCTATAATCACTCCCCTAGCACCAGCAAAGGATATGATTAGAACGAATAAAATCCTTAATGGAACTAACGATGCCGGTATCCACGAATGGATAAAAAGCGTAAAAAGAGCTCGTTTACGCTGTGACAATCAAGACTTACTTCTCGATTTTGTAATAGCTGAAAAAATAAGAGATAACGCCGAACAAGCTATACGACACATCTCAATAGGAAGTTATGAAGAATTATACTCAGCTTTAGAAACTAACCTGGGAATACAAACCTCAATTGAATTGTGCAGAGCTAAATTGGACGCAATTAGACAGGGAGGAAACACCGTTCAAACTTTTAGCCTTCTTTTCAGAGACGCCTATAAGGACCTTGTGTACGCGGTACAAGCAGAATACCCTTCCGGAACGAAAAGGAAAATGGCCCTAGAGATAGAAGAGAACAGCGCGATCAAAAGATTCATAATGAATTTAAGAGACGATATTTCGTCACAGGTTAGACCAATGAAACCTGCCACACTAACAAAAGCCCTGCAAGAAGCACTGGAAGTGGAAGCTTGGCAACGAGAAAGGAATAAAGATAGCATACTTAGACAAAGCCAATTGCCTAGACAACCTACTAAATTCCAACTCCGTCCAATAACAACTAGACCTTCAGCAAATACCACACCCCAACAGGCGAGAGTACCAAACTCGAATTTCCCACTAAGCGAAAGATTAAAGATGTCCTGCCACAAGTGCGGAAAACCTGGTCATTTTGCATCCCAATGTTTTTCAAAATCCCAAAATTTTCAACTGGCACAGTTTAAAAAAAGACCACCGGAAGTAAAAACTATTCAGGAACATCAGGAACCCCAAGAAGAATGTTTAAAAAGGGAGGAAATGACAACGGAGGAAATCCAGGAGCACATAAATTACGAGGACCAAGCAGAATATCTAAATTATCCGGAAAATTACAATCAATACATGGAAGAAGAAGAAGCGACGGATCAATATACAAATTATTAGTAGACAGCGGAGCAGCAATCAACATAATTAAGAGAAACCATTTACAACCCGACCAAGAAACCTTTAAGTTTTATAAAAAATTATCAATGGGAGACGATCACCACGAAACTACGGAAGCCACTTATCTGCAGTATTTTGGAAAAAAACAACTATTCCACATAGTAGAAGAAAACTTCCCATTATTAGAATATGGAATAATAGGATTACCATTCTTCCACAAATACCCCAGATATGCTATTACAAAAACTGATTTGATAATCTACAAATGGAAACTAACATTGCATTTCGAGGGAGACTACCTACCAGGAAACTCAACAAAAATTTGTAAAATCAACGTACCCGATGAAGAAAATCAAGTAATTTGGGTAGAAGATCAAAAAGAAATTCCTGATGGACTATACACACTATACAATAATAAGGTAGAAATTCCATATTATAACTATTCCCAGAAACCCATCAAAATACCAGAGAAAAGTAAATTCAGCAGAATTATGTCTATAGGATCACGAGACGTTGATCTTTCCCAAAAAGGGGGTGATTACCCTGCAAACTACTTCAAAAGACTGGAAAAACTTCAAAATTACCTGAACCTAAAACATATCGAACCAGAAATTAGAGAACGGATAAAAGAAATTGTGACTCAATACTCAGAAGTCTTTACTTTAGATGGAGACCCCCTACCCTGTACAAATCTAACTGAACATGAAATAATCCTGAACTCAGGAAAAATTATCAACTTAAGATCCCATAAACTACCCGAGAAACACAAGGAATTCGCACTTAACGAAACAAGTGAATTACTGAAAAAAGGTATAATAAGAGAGTCCCAATCACCTTTCAACTTCCCACTATGGATAGTCCCTAAAAAAGGAGGAAAGCTTAGAATGGTAGTAGATTATCGTCAGATTAATAAAGACACCGACCAGGATGCATACCCTCTCCCGGTAATAGATGATATCCTCGACCAGTTAGGAAATGCCAAATTTTTCTCGGCCTTCGACCTAAGTGCAGGATTCCACCAAATCCCCATGAAGGAAGAGTGCAAAAAATATACAGCATTCTCTACTATACAAGGGCATTTTGAATATAATAGGATGCCATTTGGTCTAAAAAACGCACCCGCTACCTTCCAACGTATGATGGACAATGCGTTTAGAGGACTAATTGGGAAAGAATACTTCGTTTACATTGACGATATTGTAATATTCGGAAAGACATTAGAAGAACATAACAAAAATTTAGTGACTGTCCTGGAAAGAATAAAACTATTAGGCTTGAAATTAGAACCATCAAAATTCGAGTACCTACGTCCAGAACTAGAATACCTAGGCCATCTGATCATCGCAGAAGGAGTTAAGCCAAACCCTATTAAGATCAAGGCAATCCAGGAATTCAAGCAGCTGAAAACACCTAAAGACGTGCAATCATTCTTACGCTTAGCTGGATATTATAGGAAGTTTATAAAGAACTTTTCATCTATAGCTAGACCACTCACCAGGCTAACTCAAAAGGACACAATTTTTTATTGGACTCCAAAGTGTGAAAAAGCTTTTAAAAAATTAAAAAACACATTATCAACATCACCAGTATTAAGATTCCCCGATTTTAAAAAAGGATTCACTCTAACAACCGACGCATCGAATCAAGGATTAGGCGCAGTGCTATCCCAGGCCGGACATCCTTGCTTATTTATTAGCAGAACCCTTAATAAAGCAGAAGAAAATTACAGCACCTCAGAAAAAGAAGTCTTAGCTATAGTATGGGCAATGAAAAGGTTACGACAATACTTGCTAGGAAACAAGTTCAAAATCCAAACTGATCATAAAGCACTCATTTGGTTACACAATGTGAAAGACCCTAGCTCGCGACTCTTACGATGGAGATTACGGCTAGAGGAATATAAGTACGAAATAGAATATGTTAAAGGAAAGGAGAACAAAGTAGCAGACTGCTTATCCAGACTATTACCAATCCATACCAGCGACATTCTACAACAAGCGCTAGACGGAATAGATTTAACTACCGACGATGAGCTATCAGATACAGAAATTTTGGTTACACCAATTAAACGCCCCACTATCATCAAGGACGAAATACTACAAGAAAAAATTAAAATCCCAGCCAGAAGAAGGTGCGATTCAGTAGAGAGTATTGACGATCCCAATAATTCAGCTGGATCCGAAACACCTCAACAAAATGAACTTTACAACGATTTTATGACATGGCGATTGAACCCAACGCAAGGTAAATTAAAAACGAAACCCAACGCAGTCGGAAAACTTTGGAAAGTAATAAACAAAGAAGACATGCCAAAATATAATGAAGAGGATTGGTTACGGAAACTAGGCTGGTTCATCGATGAAACTATCAGCAAAAAACTAACATTGATAAGATTTATATTCGGTGACCCACTATTTACACCAATAGAAAAGGAACTGATACAGGAAATGATGGAATACCTATCTAACTTGTATCCCCACTTAGGATTTCACCTATGCTTTAACAATACCCGAGAATTAACGAAAGAAGAAAAAACTAATATCATTAAAGAAGCGCATGCGGAACATCTTGGGGAAAAGAATACCACTGAAAAAGCGAAGAAAATAGGACAATGGATATGTATGGATGAAGACATTAAAAAGTACGTCAAAACATGCCCCATCTGTCAACTCCAAAAAACCACAAGAATCAAGAACCAAGCTGAGGGAATTATACCAGACATTCCTCTGAAACCCAATGAAAAAATAGCCCTAGATATATGTGGCCCATTACCCGAAACAGTAAAAGGTAACAAATATATTCTGAGCCTACAAGATAGATTAACCCGCTACACGGTGTTAATCCCGATGGCTAACGAGACAACTAGTTCAATAATAGAAGGGCTGCTCGATCACTACATCTACATCTTCGGAACACCCAAAACAATCCTAACAGACCAGGGACAAAACTTTCTATCAGAAATGATGCAACAGTTTGAAGAAGCATTACAAATCACTCATGTAAAAGCAACAGCTTTTCATCCGCAGTCCAACGGGAACATCGAAAGAATGCACTCCACCCTAGGGAACATAATGAAAACAAGCATCTCAGAAAGAAACAATGAATGGGATGACAATTTGAAATTTATTAACTTTGCAATAAACACAATGAAGAACCAAACAACAGGATTTTCACCCTTTGAACTTATGTTTTGAAGAGAAGCTAACATACCATCATCGGTAGCGTGTTCACCAACCCTGACGTATCCGGAACTAGTGAGAAAGTGGAAAAAGAAACACGAAGAAAACCTACGAAGGGCTAGAGAAAGAATAGAAATAGAAACAGAAAAAACGAAGAAAAGACTCGATGAGAATATCACTCACAAACACCCCCTATACAAACCAGGAGACACAGTAAAAATCATCAACAATACTAAGTCTAACAAACTAGACCCCTCTTGGAAAGGCCCTTTTGAAGTTATTGACTACTTAGACAATAATAATTTACGAATAAGAAACAAGGACAAGATTATCCGAATTCATATAAATCAGACAATGCCCTATTTCACAGACGATAATGACACCCTTCTGGACCTTCCTGCTGGCCCTAGCACCGATCATCAGTGCTAACTACACCCTCGAGAAAATTCAAGGAAACGTCTACATCGAGGAAATCTCTAAAGTACACTTGTTTCATGAAAAATGGAAAATGGTTATAGCTATCAATATGACATCCACCGAAAACCGGATTAAAGCCATCGACACCACCATTACTATGGCAGAACTAGCCTGTAACAAGAAATGCACACTTTATTATGAAGTCCAATTAGTTAGGAGTCGCTACAATAGACTAGCTAGTAAAAACAATATCCTACACAAGTTATTAGGCAAACAACGTCAAAAAAGAGGATGAGCGAATTTTGTGGGTGATATATCCAAAACTCTGTTCGGAACATTGAGCGAATCCGACATGAAATAAATTAACACCGAATTTGACACAATTTATACAGATAACAAAAACATAGCTAGCATCCTGTCAAATCACACAAAAATACTTAAATTAATCTTAGACTCCTCTTCAACGGACCATAAATGGATAGCTGCCAAAGAGAATACCGACAGACAGTTTATAAGTAACATCACTTCCGGACTGAATGCTGCAACAAAGAATAGTTTTGTCAACTCAAAATTAGTATTAGCAGCAATACTATTAGATGAAACAAACGAGGATATTGAAACAGCGATCAACGCCATAAACGACGGAAAGCACGGGATAGTACATCCCCAAATTTCAACACCAAAAATGTTGAAAGAAACCATTACAGAATTCGAGACAACTCAACGTACGCGCTACCATTTTGACAATGAAGAAGAAAACTACCAGCACATTATAGACATCAGTACCCTCTCCGTAGCAGTAATCCAAGGCCTATTCATATACATACTGGAGATACCGGTAATTAAGAAAGAAGAAGGTTCCTTGCAAAGAATAGTCCCTATCCCGATACAAGTAAATAAACTCCACATATCAATAGTCCGCGACTATGAAATGATCATTAAATACCGAGACTCTTACGTACCAACCGACAGACAGACCATTGACAAATGTAAACAGACAGATGTATATAAAATATGTAGAAGAAACCAACCTAATGTCAAGTTAATAGATAGCGAATCTTGCGAAGCCAGTTTACTTAGAAGATACTCAGAAAACAAATGTAATCAGTCACCTTACCTGTTACACAAGGAAACTTTCATACCTATAATAAATGGTTATATTATAGTACCCTCCAAACCATTAGACTTAGACATAAGTTGCGAAGATTCAGTTAAAATAGAAAAAATTTCGGAACCCCAAAAACTTACAGGATTTGGATGCAAAGCGTACAACAGCTACGATACCCTAGAATTAGAAAAATCATATGAAACTCATATGACGCAATGGCTAAATGTAACATACGAGATAAATTTTGAACAAAGAGACATTGACAGGTTAGAACAAAAATTAGTACAACTTCCAAAACAAATATCACACGAAGAACTTAAGCAAGCCAGAATTAGCCTAGACGACACCGAAAATATCCTACATATTATTGCCACCCACAGAAGGCTCAGTACTTGGAAAGAAACTAGTTTAGAATGGTTACAATATTTAGGTCACGCCGCTTTGGCACTAGGAACTTTGTATACTTTAGGTAAATTAGGCATCCTCGATTGCATAAAGGGATGCTTTCCGAAAACAATCAAATTATTCAGTAATAGAAATAAAGTAGTCCACCAATCCCATATTGTAACGTACCAAACCCAACCAACTCCCGAATCATTGTCAAACTACGAAACCTGCAGCATAGTTCAAAAAACCAAACCTTTAAAGATAAAAAACAAAACTTAGAGACTAAGTTCAATCTTAAAAGGGGGTTGTTACGAGCTGACATTTACCCCCACTCTACGTCTAATCAGTATATATAAAGCGCCGCCTCTCTGAGGAGTTTAGTTCTAGACCTGTACTCATAAACGCAAATAAAGCGCTCGAAGTCAGAGATTGACTTCGAGCTTACACAAAAAAGTTCATTAAGCATTTTTACGCTTAACATCTGGTTGAAAATGTAACTACTTTGTTGAAAATCTATTTTATTTTTTTTTTTTTTGAAACTTCAACTATTTCGTTGAAAATCGGTATTTTGCATTTAAAAATTAAAGTGTTTGTTTGGAAATTGATGTACTTTATGCAAAATTTGACTTTTTTTGTAAAAAAAAAAAATAATCTTCATGGTTGAAAATTCATCTTTTGGGCATAAAATTCCACTATTCTTTTTCTTTGAATGTTTTTTGGTTGAAAATTATTTATTTTTATAAATGAAAATGTAACTATTATTCAAGTTGAATATTCCATAATTTTAGTTAAAAATTCATCTCTTTTTTGGAACTTTCGTTTTTTTAATAAAAATCTATTTATTCATTTTTTGGCAGAAAAATTATCTTTTTTAGTTGGAAATTCATCTTCTTGGTCCAAAATTCAATTATTATAGTTAAAGATTCATGATTTCAGTACAAAATTCATCTGTCTGGTTTAAAATTCAACTATTTCAGTTAAATATTTACAATTTTATTCGAAAATTCATCACTTCGTTTGGTTCCTTAAACATTAATTTTGTTGACTTGAAATTTAATTATTTAATTTTCGGTTGACAATTCATCTTTTTTAGTAAAGATTCATTTTTTGCTTGAAAATTTAACTATTTCAGTTTTTATGTATGTATGTATGTATTTATTCTCTCCCTTTTACGGGTTTGAGGGCCTCCGCTCCCTTCACAGTACGTTACAAAACCACTTATACTACCTTAATAATACTTACTACCTAAATAATAATATTCTACTTATATTAACTTATTTACTATCGCTTTGTCTTAACCTAATTATTTTCGAGATTTGCTGACTATTGATTTTCCTGGGCTTCCGTTTCCTCTTACCATTTCCGTTAACATGATTTTTCAAGCTTTATTTACATTAGTTTCCTTGACTAGGAGTACGCGCTTGGCCTTTCCCTACTACATGCCCTTTACTTTCTCTCATTTCTTCCAGTCTCATCATCCAGCTTGCCCCTTGTCCACTTCCATCCAAGATCCACCTTATCCTGTCATCCACACTCTCCCCACCTGTTTCATCCCCCGTACATCTCTCTAAAACATGCCCCCATGATTCTATCTCGTAATTACAGACTCTACATCTTCTTTCCTCTTCATCCATCCAGTAACTACACTCTCTCATTCCTTCTCCCATCCTAAATCGTATAACGTGGTTCCATTTACTCTCCTTTTTAATCTTTCTTAAATATTCTGGTTCTCCTTCAGCCTTCACTACCTTATAACACCTGTTATACTTAGATTCCACGATTTTTTTCCATCTTTCCTCCCCCTCCTTAATTATCAGTTCATTCTCTAACTCTTGCCATACTCTGACATCTGCTCTTATATCGCATTCCCTCCTCCTATGTTGTCTCTCTTCCTCCCACCTTGATCCTTCTGTGTTACCCCTAGTCTCTTTGTTTACTACTTCCCTTAGACAAGCTTGTGCTATCCTGCTTCCCTCCCCCCTCTTTAGTTTCTCCTCAAAGTTCCATGCTCTCTTCATTTGTCTAATAACCATTTTACTTTTACTTAATTCCTCCCTCAACATGTATCCTGGGCAGCTCCAGCTCACTCCCATTACCCATCTCAAGAATCTCTCCTGCATACTTTCCACCCTCTTGTGCTCCTTCCATCCCCAGATCTCCACTCCGTAACTTAGGACTGACCATACCAACGCATCAAACATCCACAGTCTCATTTTCCAATCATCTTTAAACCTTCTCTTCCCTATACCCCACACCTGCCCCATTACTTTAGTCGCACATTCTATCCTTCTCCTCACCTGCAGTTCAACCCCTCCTTTCGACTCAAACCAGAAGCCTAGGTAACTAAATTCCTCGACCTGTTCCACTTTCTCCCCGTACATCTTCCATTCATATTCTACCTTTGTCCTTCTCTTCCTAAACATCATCACCTTCGTCTTATTTACATTTACCGTTAAGTCTTTAATTCTCACATACTCCTCGAACACTCTCATTATGAGACTCATCCCTCTCTCGTCATCCCCTAATAAGACTATATCGTCTGCATACGCTAAGGAATATACCTTGCTATTTCCCAAAGCCGTTCCCCCTTTTCCTTTCTTCTCCAGTTTCTCCTCTAGATCTGCCAACAAGAGACTGAATAGTAGTGGGCTCAATGGGCACCCTTGCCTGAGCCCCCTTCCACTCCAAAAAATCTCCCCTTTTTGTTTCCCAATCCTCACCCTTATCTTAGTCTCTTCGAATATCTCCTTTATCCTCTCGACCAACTCTTCGTCCACCCCCTTCTCTTTCATCACCTGCCATAACACCTTCCTGTTTACCGAGTCAAATGCCGCTTTGAAGTCTACAAATAAGGCCACTAATTTCCCTTTCTTCCTCCCTAAACTCCTATTCACAAGATAATTCAGTACGTAGATGTTGTCTACTGTTCCCATCCCTTTCCTGAAGCCCGTCTGATTGTGTGGAATAATCCCTTTCTCATCCACCTCCGTTTCTAATCTCTTTCTGAGAATCTCCGTATATATTTTGTAGCCCACCGACATAAGTGTGATTCCCCTATACTCCTCCACCTTCTTGCCCTCTCCTTTCTTAATTATCGGCACCACTAACCCTGTCCTTCATTCCTTAGGCCATCCCTCTCCTCTCCAAACCTTTTTGCATACCTCCCACAATTCCTTTCTCACCCCTTCTCCTCCAAAACTCAAAGCCTCGTTCTCAATATCGTCCTCACCTGTTGCCTTGTTTCTTTTGAGCCTCCCTATCGCTCTATTAAATTCCTCCCTACTTATCCCATTATTGCTATCTTCTTCCCCTTCTATTACTTTCCTCTTTTCCCCCAACACCTTATTTTCCACTCCTCCCAACAGTCGCTTAAAGTACTGAGTCCACTCATCCATCTCGATTTCCTCATTGATGCCCTTCCTTCCTCCTCTTTCCCTATTGATCACATCCCATTCCCTCCCTTCCCTGATTGATTTTTCCACCTCTTCCATATACCTACTTTTCTCCAACTGCCTTTTATCACTTAACAATCTTTCATGTTCTCTCTTTCTCCTATTATATTCCTGTTTCCCTATCTCCCCTTTTCTCCACTCTTTTACATTTTCCTTCATTCTATCTTTACTCTCCTTACATTCTGCGTCCCACCATCCCCTCTTTATTCCCTCCTCTTCTCTTGGCCTTACCTCTTCTTTTATCCTCTCGGTTAGTTCTTTTATCTTTTCAAGGCGCGTGTCCACGTCTTCCCCTTCCATTCCTCTAATCTCCTCGTTCTCCATTCTTTCTTTAAATTCTCTCAATTTATCCTCTCCCCATCTACCCATTTTTACTTTCCTTTCGCCAGTTCTTACCCTTTTTTCGCTATGCCGCTTCCATCCTGAGCATTTCAATGTCGCTATTAGCGGGAAGTGTTCTGAGCCTATTTCATTACCTACTTCCATTTTATCCATTCTCTTCCTTATTCTTTCTTCTGCTAGAATGTAATCAATCACTGTCTCCCCTTTCCCTATAAAAGTCAATTCTCCTTCTTTATCTCCCCTTATATTTCGATTGCAGATAAACCACCCCTCCTCTCCTAATAAGTTCAAAAGAGTTTTACCCTCCCGATCTATCTCCCTGTGCTTAGAATTTCTTCGAAAAGTGTCGCTTTCTTCATCCCATATCTCCCCCCCCCCTAACTCTCCTGGCCACGCTTTCAAGTCTCCTCCTATCAAGACCAACTCTTCATTCCTTCCCTCCATCCATTCCCTTAATACTCTCCATCCTTCCTCTTCTCCTCTCCTTCTATACACACAAACGATCGCCACTTTCTCTTTTCCTACCTTTATTCTTCTCACCATCACACCTTCCAGCTTTTCTTCTCGCTCTTCCACTCTTTCATTTCTCATCAGCTCCTTCTTAACCCCTGACACCATGCCTCCCATCGCTCTTCCCTTCTCATGTTCTTTTCTCGCTTCTTGCATTGTCCATACATAACCCTTCGGCAACTTTCGTTTCAAGCCCTTCCAATCCTTTTCATCCACCC
>CAKNYM010049633.1:73291-140639 GCA_932195095.1 Andricus curvator | reverse complement strand
CTTCGGCAACTTTCGTTTCAAGCCCTTCCAATCCTTTTCATCCACCCACGTTTCACTCAGCATTACCACGTCCCATTTTCCAATAGCCTCCCAGAACCCCTCGTTCTTGTTTTTTAGCCCTGACACATTCCAGAAAGCCACACTCACTCCTCTCTTTTTGTCCTTCCCCCTCCTCCTTCCCGTGCTCAGTTTTTCTTCTCTGGTGGAAACCCCGCCCCGCCTCTCCTACTCTCATTACCTTCGTTTACCCTTCTCTCAAGTATCGATCCCTATGCTCTCAGCTCTTCTCTCTCTTCGTCCCAGATCCACTTCATCCCATTCACCCACAACCTGTCTTTTCCCATCCAAACATTACCCCCGTTCCTCCTCTCTATCCATGCTCTCCGTTCGATCATCCACTTCCTCTTTCTCTCTCTCCATGTCAGGTCCTCTTCAATTCTTTCATTCCTACCCTTTAGTACCCTTTTCCGTTCCATAATTTCTCTCTTCTCCTCCTCGCTTCCCACTTTCACTATGAGCACACCTGTTTTCCCTTCTGTCTTTCTCCCCAGTACCTTCACTGCCTCCACTCTCACCTGAGCCCCAATATCATTCATCAGCTTCTCCACTTCTTCCTTTCCCGAGTCGCTTTCTACTGTCATTCCTTTAATTACTATGTTTCGCTTTCTTTTCATTTTCTCTTCTCCTTCTAGTCTTACTTCTATTTCATTCAGCCGTATGCGCATTCTCTCATTTTCTTCCTGCAGTTTCTTATCATCCCCCTTGACTACGTCTCCTAATCCCACCTCTTCCTTCTTTTCACTCTCGCATTCTAGTTTCCTGACCCTCTCCTCAAGCAAACTCATTTCAGCTCTCCTTTCTTTCTCACTCTCTATCTGTTTACTCTCTATACTATCCAGTTTCCTAAACACCTCCTCTTTCTCGGCCTTCCACAGAGCATCCCACTCCTCCCATTTCTTTCTCATTTTTTTCACTTCTTCCCTGACTTCTTTCCTATGCGTCCTCGCTCTGTCAAAACCTTTGCAGGTTTCCTCTCTGAGGCCTCTGATGAGTTTCTCGAGGCCTTCTAAACTACTCCCCCCTGACCTCCTTTCAGGTGGTGTTCTCTGCCTGATCTTCTTGAGCGCTTTCTCATTTTCCCCTTCCTCATCTGACTGGTCTCTAACCCTTTTATTATCCTCCGACTGCTCCCCTTCGCTACTCGTGGTCGCTGGTTGTCGCCACTTATCAAAAAAGCCCTTCGCGTTCGTACTGTTTAGACTGTGCGCTCTTTGTAGTCTTTGCAGGTTCGTCGGTCTGCCTCGTTTGCTTGCTACCGTTTCTTCCCCCCACCCTTATCGAGCTTTACGAATACCTCTGCCTCAACACTACTCTCATTGCTGACAATGCTACCTTCGATGTTCGCGCTCGCCTCATTCTCTTGCCTACATTCGCTGCCAATTCTCGACCCTCTCTCTGTATCCGTCTCCTGCTGCCCTCTCTCTGTCCTTTCTGGACTTCGTGTAACCAGCATTCTGCCGCGTATTCTTTCCTACGTCACGTTTTCTTTTCCCTCGCTTTCAATCCCCCATGCAAATCGTCCAATCTAGATCTGAAGCCACCACTCTAAAAAATCACTGAAAATCTCTTACACTATAACTCACCACTCTTAAAAAACTGTCTCTTCTCATTCATCCAACCCTCATGCTCACCTGTCCCTCACCCCGCGTTAAAACACACCACTTTTCACAACCGCTCCTAACCTCAAAATCCTTCTCTTCCACTTTTGACAATTATATATCATTCACCACCCTTCTACCAACCCCTTCACTCTCACTTATTCCTTAGCCCTTAAACACTCTACTCACCGCCCTTTCTCCTCTCACACTCCCTCTTTCCCTTCACCAAAGCCAAAATGTTACTATTCCATTTTCGGTTGAAAATTATTATTTTTTTAGTTCAAAATTCAACTATTCGGTTGTCTATTTGTTTTCTTCAATCAAAAATTCAACTATTTTTTTAAAAATTCATGTCTTTTGTTGAAAAATTGTATTTTTTTGTACAAAATAATTCTTTTTATGAAAACTAATCTTCTGATTTAAAAATGCATGCTTTTGTTTGAAAATTCAACTTTTTTGTTGAACATCCGTTTGTTTTTTGTTGTTGAAAATGTATTTTTTCATCCGAAAGTTTAACCATTTCATTTTTTTGAAAAAATTGACATTTTTAGTGGATGATTTAAGTTTTTTTTAAATTCATTCATTTTGCAATGGTTTGCTCTGTCGTGTTAAAGGATGTTCAGAATGAAAGTCATGAATTAAAATAACTGTTTGCGTTTTGCGGTAAACATGAATATTGTCACTGTTAGAGCAACATGGCACAACTTCAGTTTTGGCCGTTTTGAGTTAGGCACGGTTCTAGATTCAAAATTTCGCGCCGGGTCGAGTGGTGAAATCAGTTTCTTGTTTGGACCGCTTGAAATTTGTGTTGAATTATTAAACATTTAATTTCCAACCTATTGTAGGGATCTCATGTAACGACGAAATGACTAGTGAGTTTCCACTCTATGTCCAACAAACTATCTCATGTTCTCTACCTCACATCGTTCACCCCACTACCCGCTCTCAGTTGGTAGCCGACCGCGCCGGGTGTAACGGCTTCAACAGGTTCGTGCAAGGAACTTTGTCTGCAATAAAGTAACTGTTGAGAGGAACTGTAGTGCCTTATTTCCTAACCACCTTTGGAAATAAAATCATTATTATCGTTATCGTGGGTAGTCATACCCCCACGATTGCAGACAAAGTTCCTTGCACGAACCTGTTGAAGCGGTTACAACCGGCGCGGTCGGCTACCAACTGAGAGCGGGTAGTGGGGTGAACGATATGAGGTAGAGAACATGAGATAGTTTGTTGGACATAGAGTGGAAACTCACTAGTCATTTCGTCGTTACATGAGATCCCTACACTATAAACACATGGGCGTCATCTGTGTTACAAACGAAAACTGCAGAGGGCGCTCTGCAGGCAAGTGCATTTACTGAATTCAACCCGATTGGGAACCATTAACACAATTAGCAACAATTTAAACCGATTCAACTTTTGATCACTATTAATCGTTATAAATCGTGTCCAATCGATTATTTCTAGAAGGGTGTAAACTGATCCAAGCAAAATCTTGCGCCTTAAATATTTATAAAATAGACCGTTTCTATTAATCGCGAAATTCCGTGATTAATAGACACTGCCTATAAAATATTATATTAACAACCGAGATTTATTCCAATATGAAATTAGCCTTAAGCTGAAGCATTGAAATAAGACAAAAAATATTGCCTCTGAAATACATTCTAGATTAGGAACGATGTAAACATTAATAAATCTGAAGCTGCTATGTGCAATAAATCTCTCTTATACGCATAAGAGTAATTAAGATAGCAGTTTTGTATAAATCGTAGTGAATACAGTCAGAAATCTCTCATTCACCGATAACAAATTTTCCGAAAAATGAAGGCCGGCAATTGCATTCTACTCCTTATATTCGTCTCTTTGATTCATTTTCAATGTAAGTGCATATATAAAATAATAGAATATTAATAAGAATTTGTTCTCATGACGTGAAAGTCAGGTAAATCTTAAGAGTCTTCATTTGGGGTTAAGGGAGGGTCCAAAGCTTTCCTAACGTTAGTTTGCTCTTTTTAATTATTTGAAGAAAAAAAAGAAATTTCGTGGAATCGTTGGAAATCTTTGCAATCATTTGAAATCATGTGAATTCTTTGGACAATTTTGTAAACCCCGTCAACTTTGTTAAATTTTGTGGATATTCCTTGAAATCCTTTGAATTCCATGAATGTCATAATAATCTGCGGTAATCTCTCCGAATGTCTTTAAATAATATAAAATATTTTATAATCAATTCAAATATTTGGAAACTGAAATATTCCACAAAATCCCTTATAATTCTTTATAATGTTAGAAAATCCTTTAAAATTCCGTTAATCTTCTGAAATCTTACAAACTCCTTTAAAGTCCGTGGATATACTTTGAAATCTTTTAGAATCATTTGAAATTCAATGAAATCTTCAAAACCCCTATGAATTTTCTGAAAATCGCTAAAATCGTGATCAAAATCCTTGAATATATTTTGAAATCCCGTGAAATCTTCTAAAACCTTGTGAAAACCCTTCAGATTCCTTTAAATTTTCGAAATTCCAATTAAAATTCCATATTATCCTTTAAACTTTGTAAAAATGGTTGAGTATCTTTTAAGTCAAAATCCCGTGGCTTCTTTTGAAATCTCTTTAAATCCTTTTGTAAACCATGTAAATCGTTCTTAATTCCTGAAAATTTCTCAAAATCCGTGAAAATGCTTCGATATGTCTTGAAATTCCTTAAAATCTCTTGAAATCTGAATCAAATTCTTAAAGTCCCCTAAAATCTTGTAAAATCCCGTTAAAAAATTAGGATTCTCTCTGAATTCGTACTAGGTAATTTCTTCAAATTTCTGAAATCTTTTAAAATCATTTGAAAATTGTGACATATCTTGTAATCGTTTGGATTTATTGTAAATACCCTAAAATTTTTATAATCTTTTAAAATCTTTCGAAATCCCTTGAAATTTCATGAAATCCCAAAAAAGCTTTGGAAATATCGTTGAATTCTCTCAAAAAATTTGTAATTCTTGCGAAAAGAGAGGAAATTTTAGTGCTCTTGCCTGTTGAAAATGTATTAACACAACAAAATACAATAAATTACAGTAAAGTATTATAATGCGATAATTGTAATTTTTGGTAATAATTTATAATTACCGTCAACCGGGGTAATTATGGATTACTTCGGGGTAAATATGGATCAAATTTCATGCTCGATACAAAATTATGATTTTAATTTTTTTGTGATAAGAATTTCTGAACAATTTATAAACAATATTTTTAGGATATAAAGTAAAATCCCATTAGGCAAAAAAGGATTCTGCGGTATGGATTGATTTACAATTACCCACCCTGACCCATAATTAATGCGGTTATTTTTGTAATTTTCCATAATATTTGTTTAAATTGTAGTAAATCACAAGAATAATTATAAAACCAACGGTGTCATACTTCAACAATAGAAATTTGTAAGGCTTAAGCGTTTAACTAAACAATATATATTGCCTTTAATGTGGAATAAGACACGTAATTTTAATAATCCTGAAGGTTTTATGTGTAATAAATTTCTTTTATTCGCCCCTTCTTATCAGCACTGTTGTGCATTTTTTTTTTTTTGATAAAGGATGTTATAGTTGGACTGATGAAGTTGCCAAAATGTAAAACCTACATTCTTTGCAATTTCTAGCTTTAATTTCTATTAGTTTTCAAACCGATAATTTTGCAATGTCCAAAATAAAAATTTGAAATGCGAAGCACTTGAAATCAGCAATACTTCATATTGTGCAGAATTTGTAATTTTTATTATTACTTCGGTTTAAACTAAATATTTTTTACCTTGAATGTGCAATACCGACCTTTCCTTTATTTCAGTGTGATATACTTAAATTCAAAAATCTCTTAAGGATTTCATTTTAAATTGTTTTATTCGTAAGGCTTAGAATAAAAAATGTTCAATTTTGAATTAATTGCAAGTGCTTACTTTTTCAAAAGCCACTATGCAAAACTGTTCGAAATATTATAACAGCTATTTTTTCAGCAGGTTTGCTACAAAATTCCAATTTTAAAAATCCCTTATGTTCTCTGACTTTTCCCTGACTAATTTCTATAAAACAGTTGAGTTTTTCACCCGAATATATGAATTTTCAACAAAATAGTTAATTTTCAACAAACTAGTTCAATCTTCAACCAAAAAGATCAATTCTCAACGAAAAATGTAATAGTTAATATTTTAAAGAAAAATCATTAGAATAAAAAATAGTTGAATTTAACCTCGGAGATAAATTTCCAACAAAATAGTTGAATCTTCAAGAAAATAGATTAATTTCCAATAGAAAAGTTGCATTTTTAACAAAAAAATATGAATTTTCAACTAAAAAGATAAATTTGTTACCCAAAAAGACAAGTTTTCAGCCAAATACATGAATTGACAAATAACAAAAATTTTACAACAAATAAAATAGTTAAATTTTTAGATTAAAAAAATTAATTATTTAAAAAAAATTGCAGTTTCAACAAAATAGAACAATTTTCAACCAAATAAATGACTTGTCAATAGTTCAATCTTCAGTAAAAAAAATTAATTTAAAAAAACAAAAAATCTCAACAAAATAGTTCAATTTAAAAAAAAAATCTTTTTGGGTTAAGACGATGAATTATCAAACAATAAAATGATTTTGGAACAAAGTAGTTCTAGTTTTAACTAAGAATGTGAATTTTCAACCAAAACAGATTGATTATCAACGAAAAATGCACCCAAAAAAATAATTTTTTTAAGGACAGCTGAATTAAAAAAAAAATGAATTTTCAAGAAAGAAGTTAATTTTCAACCAAAGAGTTCATTTTTCAACACAAAAAGACAAATTTTTTACAACAAAATTGAATTAAAAAAAAAAGATTAATATACTACCATAAAAGACGATTTTTTAACAAAAAAAGAAAAAAAGTTTTCCAAACTAAAATGATTAACCATGAAACAAAAAAATGAATTTGTAACAAAGTGATTCCATTTTCAACCAAGAAGTTGAATTTTTCACCAAAAACGTTTAAATATCAACGAAAAGTGCCAAAAAGGACTATTTTTCTACAAAACAGTTGAATTTTCTAATCAAAAATAAGAATTTTCAATAAAATAGTTAAATATTCAACCAAATAAATGAGTTTTCAACCAAAAGATGAACTTTTCAACAAAAAGATTAATATTCTACTATAAAAGTCGAATTTTCAATCAAATGGTTGAATTTTCAAACAAAGAATGATAAATTTTCAACCAAACATAGTATATTTTAATTTCTGGTAAAAAAAAATAATTAAAAAAAAGATTTTTCAACAAAATACTTGAATTTAAAAAAAAAAAGTTTTTTTGAGGTAAGATGATTAATCATCAAACAAGATAATTAATTTGTAACAAAGTAGTTCCACTTTTAACTAAGAAAATGAATTTTCAACCGAAAAAAATTAATTATCAACGAAAAATGCCAACAAGACCAATTTTTTTACAAAACAGTTGAATTTTCAAACCAAAAATATGAATTTCCAACAAGGAAGGGTACTTTTAACCAAATAGTTGAATTTTCAACCCAAAAGACGAATTTTAAGCACAGTTGATTTTCCAACTAAAAAAAAAAAAAATATTATTTTCAGCAAAATAGTTGAATTTTCAACCAAATAAATTAGTTTTCAACATAAAGATTTATTTTGTACAAAAAAAGATTAATATTCTACCATAAAAGACAAATTTTCAACCAAATATTTGAATTTTAAACTGAGAAAGATAAATGTTCAACAAAACATAGAATAGTTAGACTTTGAGTGGAAAAAATTAATTTTCAACAAAAAAAAAAGGATTTTTCAACAAAGTAGTTAAATTTTCTACCAAAGATGCAAAGTTTTTTTGAACTAACATGATGAATCATCAAACAACAAAATTAATTCGTAACAAAGTAGTTCCACTTTCAACTAAGAATACGAATTTTTAACTAAAAAGAATTAATTATTAACGAAAAATGCCAAAAAGACTAATTTTCTATAACACAATTGAATTCTCAACCGAAAAGAATTAATTTTTACCAAAAGTTAGAAACGAATCAAAGATATTGGTAAAATTAATAAAGCAGCTGAGGCGGATACATTATACATAGCGTAAAATATTATATAATTTTTATTTGTATTATACATTTTTTGTAGAAAAAAATTGATATTTTACATAATTTTTTCCACTGTGTATAAACTATATATAATTTTGTTTATATAAGGGATTTCCAGCAGAATTTATTTTACGTATAATCATTAATAAATCACATATATGGATCCATAAAACAAAGATATTAAAGCTGAAATAAAAATGTTGGAACTCTAAATGTAGGTCTAATTGAATAGGATTAATTTTGACACAACTTTGAAATTTATAATTCATCTAACAGTTTACCTTGCAATTAAAGAGATTATAACCCGTGTAGAAAAGACGATTGGGGCCAAACTGGGATCCAATCAGGTTTTCTAACTACCAATTAGGCACCCCAATTAATCCCAGATTGGGCAATCCTAATTATGCCTAATCAACTTGAAAAGAGAATTTTTCAATATTTTTATATTCATAAGGCATTTTGTTTCAGTGCTGAGCTTACAAATGTTATTTTAATGACGAATACAAACTTTATTTTGTTTCTAAAAGCGGAATTTAGTATTTTTGATTGAGATGCTGTAAGAATGATATTGTCGACATATTATTCTTCTGCCATCCTTATGTCAAAATGTGTGTATGAAAAACACATCTTGAAAGTATCATGAAAAGATTAGTTTGACGGCCTTTATAAAATACGGCTATTATTAACTTGCACCTTCACTTTGCATTTGCGCGATTGACGCAGTTAGTTCATTACGCGTACTCCAAAAGAACGAAAGCATCACTGAAGAACACGAAGGACTGAGGCAATGATGCCAATTCTGGCGCCTTTTGCTACTACGCTTGCGTTGGGGCCGCGCACTGGTTGGCCACAGTTGGCGCGCAATTCAAAATTTTTTATTAAAAACTATTCTTGTAATTTAAATGAATAATTATGGAAAAATGCACAAGAATGTATATAAATTGTACAACTTCTGATTTTAGACAAGAAATCAAATTTAAAACACATATATTTGTTAAATAACAGTTTATTTTCTTTGACTTCCAAAGATAACTTATATTTCACAAAACATTTAATTTCAGAAGTCTAAAATCAGAAGTTGTACAATTTATATACATTCTTGTGCATTTTTCAATAAGTATTTGCTTAAATTACAAGAATTGTTTCCAATTCTAATTTTGAATTGCGCGCCAACTGCGTCCAGCAGTGTGCGGCCCAAACGCAAGCGCAGTAGCAAAAGGCGACAACATTGGCATCACTGGACTGAGGGCGCTGGCATTCTTCCACGCTACGTTCTGATTCGTCAAAATCAGATCATGATAAAGCGCGGGTAATTTGAAAATGTTTCAAAACCTAAACAGAGAAAATAAAGTGAGAAAGAGGTTCTGTTCGCACCACAAAGTAATTTCATTGGTATTTATGTAACAAATTTTTTTCTTGGTTCCACCAAATTTTGGTTTGCATGGCAAAACATTTTGTTAAATCAACGTAATATTTTGTTGAACCTTGAACCTAAAACCTGAAATTCAACTTCAGTTTATCGAAAATTCCCTGACTCTTTCAGGGTTTCTCTTTCCTTGCCTGACATTCCAAAATTCCCTGACTTCTAGCAACTCTGTTCAGCGTAACAAATCTTTAAATCTTCATTTCCTTCTTCCGAAATTAGATGGAGAGAGTACAGTACAATCGCCCAAAACTAAACCTGCTGTTCGTCTAATTGGCCAACCTTCTGGACGTCCACCTGTCCAATCGATTATTAGTCCACCTACAGAACCTTTAGTTCGACCACCGTCCATGATTGAAATGATCGAAATAAATAATCGTCAATCTCGTAGAAACCCGAGCGAAAACCATCCATGTTGGTTGCCTAGGCCTCTCAATAGGTATTCTAAGCCTATACCTATACCTACACCTACACCTACATCTTTTAGGCCCAGATCGAAAGACGATATGTAACTACATATTTATTACAATTTCAATATGAAAATTATGTAATATATCCAAATAAAAACATCATCATCCGAAAATTACATAGTCTGACTTAATTTTATTTCAACCTATGTTAAGAAGAAGAAGAAAGTTTCATATATACTTATTACTGAAGGAAACCTTTCATCGCAAGACCAGACAGCACAACCTGAAATGCTCCCAAAACAGGGAAAATACGGTGATTTTTCAGAAGATTAGGAAAATAATATGGGAATAAATATGTTATTAAAATTAATATTGAATCCAATACGAAACTTGACTTCTAGCCCAGAAAAGATGAATTCTCAACAAACAAGATAATTTTCAGCCAAGATATATTAATTTTCACCGGAAATACAATGAATTTTTAACCAAATAGTTGAACTTTCAACCAAAACAGACCAATTTCCATCAAAATGTTAGAATAATTAATCAAATAGTTGTAATACGACCTACAACGATACATTTTCAAACAAAAAATAAATTTATAAGTCAGTTGAATAAAAAAAAAGTTCCTTTTTCACCGATCAAGATAAACTCTCAAACCAAAAAGGATAAATTCTCGACGAAAAACATTATATTTGATATTTCAAACAAAAAAGATTTTAATTTTCAATCAAAAACTATTGAATTCAAACAAAAAGATGAATTTTCAACAAAATAGTTGATTATTTCAACCCAAAATGATTTTTAGTCAAAAAAAAGAATGATTGCCAATCAAGTTGATTGAAGACTTGATTGGCCAATCATGTTCGACCAGTTCCCACCATGGGGCGCTCTGGCCAATCACAGGCATCGTAGAGAATATATATAAGAACAACATAACCTGAAACTTCAGTTTCACAAAAGATGAAACTTTAACCAGAGCCAAATAGTAAATAGTTGAATTTACAATCCAAAAAGACAAATTTATCAGTAGAATTTTGAAATTTCAACCAGAAAACATTAATTATCATTTGAACCAAAATATATTTTTAGTTTCAATAAAAAATTGTTTGATTCCATCAAAGAAGACAAATTTTCAAAAAACTAAATCAACTTTTAACCATGTATTCAAACCAAAAAAAAACAAGAAAGAAAAAATAGCAAACAAATTATTGAATTTCACAGCCAAAAAGACAATTTTTCAATTAAATAGTTGACTTTTCAATCAAAAAATATTTTTGAGTCAAGAGAGGAAAAAATATCCACCAAATTGTTGAATTTTCAACTGAAAAGGATTAATTGAAAAATATATATATAATGTTTGACATTTCAACCAAAAAAAGATGAATTTTCAAGAAAAAAAACTCATTTTCACTCCAAAAATATGGAAGAAATGAATTGTTCAGAAGAATGTTAAATTTCCGAACCGAAATTTTGGATTTTTATCAAAAAGTTCATTTTCAACCAGGAAAGATTTTTTACTATTAAAAAAAGAGAAATTTTCAATCCAAAAGGACGAACGTTCAAGAAAACAGTTGAATTTTCGGCCAAAAAAGATAACTTTTTAAAAAAATAGTGGAATTTTCAACAAAATAATAGAATTTTCAACAAAACAGCATAATTTTTAACTAAACAGTAGAATTTTCAACCGAAAGAGCTGAATTCTGAACCAAAAATGTAGTTGCAGGCTTTTCAACCAAAAACAAAATAGTTGAATTTTCATACAGAAAGGCGAATTTTTTTAGAAAAAAAGTTGAATTTTCAACCCAAAAACTTCAATTTTCAAGAAAAAAGTTCTTTTTGACCACAAAAAGATGACTTTTCAACCAAAAAGATAAATTTTTAATCCAAGAAGATGAATTTTCCATACAAAAGCAGTTAAATTGTAATTGTAATTAAAGAAACAAAGTAATTAAATTTTCAACCAAATAGTAGAATATTTAGCCAAAAGAGATGAATTTGAAACAAAAAATATAGAAGTAGACTTTTCAACCAGAAATAATTAACTTTTAACCAAGAACATATTAATTTTTTCATTTGGTTCTATTAATTCAGCTAACAAAAGTAGCGAAAAAAACGAGAAAAAGGGTAAGTTTCTGGAAAACGGAGGAAAAAAAAAGAAATTCTTTTTAAAAAAGGGGAATAGGGGAAAAATTGGGAATTTGTATATCCGAAAGGAAAGGAAAGATATAGCACGCATAAATATTTAAAGTACACAAACCACGTTGAAATGTCTAAAATAGGTAAAAAAATTAAAAACCTACATTTCCGTAAAATTAAAAAAATTAAATAAACACTAATTATGGAAATGGTCTTCTATGTATTCATCATCATTATTATTCTAATTTATTCTTGGGCTTAATGATATTAGTATTTCAGTCATAAAAAATTTCATTAGAAAAATTATAATTACTTTTAATTACATATATTCTTAATATAGCTTGAGATTTTCAAAGAGGCGAGATATGTGCAAGGTTTTCAAATATCTTTTTTGTCGTATTTATAACAGTCGTATGATCTGATGTTGAAATTATTTAACCGATATCGGTAATTCTAGATGTTTGCATTTTTCGAGGCAATTCTGGAATATTTGACTAAGGCAAACAGTGATTACTGCTGATAACGGACATTGTACTTGCTTAAATCTTAAAAGGCGTCTATTAAGTTTATGAATAAGTAAAGACTTATGCTTAGCATTTGAGAGAGGGATACCAATATCGTTATAAATATAAAATGTCAAAAAGACGCAGGGGATCTTTTTCTGCAATTCATTGATTTCCTTATTTAATTAAAAGAAGAACATTTTTCTTGAAAATTAAAATGACTTCTAAATTTATTTTTTGTTTGAAAATCTATCTTTGTAGGTCGATAAATCAACTATTTGGTTAATAATTCAATCAATTTTTTCAATTTTTTTTTCATTTATGATTTTGGATTTGAAAATTTGAGACACAGGGTGTCTACTCAAATTCTACAAAAAATCCCTACCTATTTCAAGGGTTTTCCAGGTACAATTGTTTTTAGTACGGAGCCATTGGGGGTGTTTAAAAAGAAGTCCCAATCTTCGGTGAACACTAGAAATCGTGTACATTGTCTTGTAGTATAAATAATTGAATTGTGAGACCGATAATTTCGGATTTTTTTGAAAAGTGCATAAAGTGTGTTGTGCGTTTAGCCGTGCAAGTTCTGATTATTTGGTTTCATGCTTTTTCAAAGTGTTGTGGTGACAATGAATGACTTCGATATGAAGGAAGCTATTATAGCAACTTCACAAAGAGCCTGAATTAGGAGCTCAAAAGTTCACACAATGAGCTACGACAAAATATACGTGAGTCTTGCGATATTTCGGAATAAATTAAATCTAATATGGGGATTTTATCTGAGAAAGTGGCTGTGTTGGAAAGAAAACTATAGAACGCAAAACGTAGAGAGAGGAAGAGCGAATAACATTGTTAACTTTAGAATGAAGAACGATGACAATCATAAAGGCCTGCTTGCTACAATAACATCAACATTCCAGAGCTATAATTTGGATTTGCCTGAGGTGGCAATCCCGAATGTTTTTAGATCAAGACAAAACAAAGGTAATCGTCCTGTTCTTTCAGATTCATTGCAGCAAGATGAGTGAGACATGTCTTCACTAAACTACCGGAATATGAAAAGCTCAATCTCGTCATCGCAAATGATCGTTCCAAGCAGAAAAGGGAGCAGCGTAAAGAACTTCATACCCAGGAAGAGCGCATGAAGATGGTCGGAATTCATGACAATATTAAAAGAAATAAGTCATTCATTGATAATAAAGAAATCGTATCTGATGAGGTAAGATCCCTTATCAAAGGTAGCAAGAAGCGCAGGATTCTGGACGATACCAGTGATGTTTTAGGGCAGCCAGAAGATGAAAGAAAGATCAAAAAGAGAAGCTGAATGTCGAATAGAGATCTTCTGACGGGGAACAAGCACAATAAAAGTATAAAGTTCTTTCTGGTGGGTGATAAAAATGGACTCGCTTCTTGATTCTCAACCCACACAAAAGAATGATTCGGCAGCATACCTGAAAGTTCCTGCCTTTGTCTTGAGTTGGAGGGCTTCCTGATTCATCTTCTGTTACGTCGCAACACAAGTATTCCTGAGTCCGAGTATTTTCATGCGAGTTTGAACGCGTGGAGTTCACGCGAATGCTATAGGAAGAGATGAGAGAGGGCGAGAATAGAGAGAGAAGGGAGAGCGCGTCGCTTCACATGGTGTGGTCGGCAGTGATGCCAATGTTGGCGCCTTTTGCTACTGCGCTTGCGTTCGGGCCGCGCACTGGTTGGCCGCAGTTGGCGCGCAATTCAAAATTGGAATTAAAAATAATTCTTGTAATTTAAATAAATAATCATTGAAAAGTGCACAAGAATGTATATAAATTGTACAACTTTTGATTTTAGACAAAAAATAATTTATAAGACATATATTTCTTAAATAAAAGTTTATTTTCTATGACTTCCAAAGAATAACTTATATTTCACAAAACATTTAATTTCAGAAGTCTAAAATCAGAAGTTGTACAATTTATATACATTCTTGTGCATTTTTCAATAACTATTTATTTAAATTACAAGAATTGTTTAAATTCCAATTTTGAATTGCGCGCCAACTGCGGCCAACCAGTGCGCGGCCCGAACGCAAGCGCAGTAGCAAAAGGCGCCAACATTGGCATCACTGGTGGTCGGGCGGTCAGTCGTCCATGGGTAGTCGTTCAGAGTGCAGCTCTCGTGTTCATACAGAGCTCTCGCGTTTTACATCTTGGTACAAAGCTCTCGTGCTCATACAGGGCTTTTGTACATCCGAAAGCTCTCGTGCTCATACAGGGCTCATGTACATTCGGCATACAGGGCTGTCGTTATCCGATGCTCTCGTGAGACCGGTCATAACCATTCTTTCATTTCGAAGTTTCTTTGTTCGCGTTCCGACCACGCGTGCGACGCCGACGGGCAAGTCTAGTTCCTTGTGTGAATATCAATCGTTCCGTTTTGTAGGTTTTATCTGATACAATCGAAAGTGTCTCGAAAGTCGTGAATTCATCTCTGTGAAGCTCACATGTTGTTTTGTCTGGTTCGTCTTAAATAAATGGGTTTTTATGCCTTTAAGGCTTTTTCCCAAATAACGTGTTATTATTTCTCGAACCATCATTAATCTAGGATAAAATAAAATAGTGTCTAATCGAAGGGGAAGGGTTAAATCATATATATTTTTCGAATGTGTCTTTTACCGACAGAGCAAAGGACACAGCCGGGAAAGGATCTACAAATTATTAACTAAGTCATCGAACCACCTACGGCAAGATGATTCAAAACAATTCATCGTCTGGAACTTTCATGGTTTATCTAACCTGAAGAATATTGAAAATACATTCGAGTGCTCCAATATATTGTGCGCACATGAAACTTGGTTGGAATCACCGACTTTGTATACTTCGGGTTTCTCCAGGAATATGCAACTGTTCTATTCACAGAGCAAAAAGTGGCATTTTGGTAGCTTTGAATAGTCGAGTATCGTCTGCACATTTAATTCACTCGTCTCAAGATATTATTATACTCAAGGTTTGCCGTGAATCGACAGAGTTAATATTGGGGGTTGTTTATATCTCACCTTTTTCGAATGTTAATAAATCTTTGGAATATTTCGATATTGTGTTATCTTCATTACATTATATGTATTCGCAGCTACCTATAATCATTGAAGGTGATTTTAATTGTAGAGTAGGTATGCCTAATGAGCTCCCAGCTAACCTGGTACTACCGTGAAAAGTTCCTGAGTCATCACATGTTATGAGAGGAATTGTTACTTGTAAGTCAGTTTCCTAGCGAGTAACGGGATAATCGCCGTAGTTTACTAGGGCTAACTAGTAACATGGTGGTAATAGTCGACAGCGATCTTAAACTCCGTGCACATGTGCAAGGAATCAGCATTCAGTGGCTCCGTGATATAGCGCACAATTTAAAAGTGCAAATCTGAATAGCTTTGCCGTTAATTTTGCAATTCGAAAACATGCTTCATTTTTGCTTGTAGTATACACGTTTTTACATTCTCATCATTTCGATGGAATGTCTTAGATTCATGCGATTTTGTACCTGTCCAGTTCTCGTCAATTCTCGACGTTTTGAGACCCCCTGAGTAAAAAAAATAGTCTGTTTTCTGACGACGCGATGACTTTCGACGGAATTTTCCGATTCGAATTTTCCTCTGCACACTGGTTAGTGGTCCAAAAAGACAGGTCAAGTTCATTATCCTGCCTTCTACTGTCAATATTTATGGTTTCAGCCATGAAAAATCCAACTGAGAAACGTAATAATTCTATAGCTTGCCACGAAACGACGCGCAGACCTTAAACTCTTTGCTTCTCCAAAAGAGGATCTTAACATATTTGCTCCGGCGGTAAATAGGTACTCTAAAGCGTTGGCATGAGCTTTGGACTGGACAAGTGTGCCTGCGTCCACCTACACCAAGGAAGACATGAAACTACATCATCGCGTGACAATCAGGATGTTTAACTCATAGGCGGGAATACCATTCAACATCTCGGTAATGGAGAAACATATACATATCTTGGAATACCGCAAGCGGAAACCAAAAAAGGTACGTGTGTTAAAAACGGCCCTCGCAAAAAGGTATCGCCAAATTCTCAGAAAAATGTGGACTTCCGAATTATCTGGGAAGAATAAGATCCAGGCGATCAATATGCTGACCGTCCCTATACTGCTCTACACGTTTGGTGCAGTAAAATGGAACGTCGATGAGTTGAAGCAACTTGACCGAAGCACATGCAAGATGATGACAATCCATCGAAGTCATCATCCAAGATCTTCCGTACCTCGAATGTACCTCCCTCGGGATAATGGAGGTAGAGGCTTGCTAAACTTGGAGTGTCTTCATCGAAGAACGGTCCTGGCTACAGCCTGCTCAGTTCTAAATGACACAGATTCTCTTATGCGACTCGTCCATTAACATGAGGTCGTCAATGCTGCGGCGTTCCTATACCGTGACGCAGAAGAGCTTGGTCTCCCATTTGATTCCAGCGACCCTACACATGGCCTAGCATCACTAACACCTTTGATGCTGAAAATTTCTACGGCATTATACGTAGAGAAGAGCTATTGATGGGTCTGTCTAACAAGTTTCTGAAGTCTGCTGGATTGAGATCAAGGACTGAGGGATTTCGTTTTGCCTGTCAAGGCGGCGTTATAGATACCTTAGTTTACCGCGAGCGCATAATGAATGTACCTGTAGGCGATACCGACTGCCGAGCGTTCAAGCAAGAGCCAGAAACACTTGGAAATGTTCTCAGTGAATGCTCGAAGTATGCATGCTACGGTATATACAGAGACACAATGCGGCTCTAAAAGTTTTATACTACCATCTTCGGCACTTCTATGGTGTTGATCTATTGCCAGTCTTTCCATACGACCAGGGAGAACTTGAGTCTGTTGTGGAGCATGATCAGTGTAAGAACTTCTGGAATTTCTCATTCTCCACCACTCAACGTATCAGTGCTACAAAGTCTGATATTGTCCTCCAAGATCTGAAGACGAAGATCATTTACGTGATTAAATTCTCGGCACCAGCCGATGGTAATATTACGGCAAAGGAGAAAGAAAAACGGGCGAAATATCAAGCACTTCTTTTCGAACTGAGCAGACTATACCAAGGCTACCAAGTCCATCTTGTTGTTCTCATAATCGGCTGTCTTGGAGGCATGAAAGCTTCAATTTTTAGCCAAACTAACAAAATTCCGGCTTTCCAGCGTCAGGCTCAGTCCATCGCGAGCCGGATGCAAAAGGCTGTTCTTCTGGGATCACTTCATCTGATCCGTGAACACTGTGTCATTTTTAACCAAATAGATCAACTATCTACCAAACTGTTGAATTTTTAAGCTAAAAAGATGAATTTTCCACAAAACAGTAGAATTTTGAACATAAAAGTTTATTTAAAAGCAAATAGTGGATTTTTCAAATATAAAAAATCTGCCCGCTTCGCGGGCACATTCTCATGGCGCGCTTTGCGCGCGGCTCGCTTCGCTCGCAAGTTTGAGCGCGCCTAGGGCGCGCGTCTGTTGGATCTCGCGCTTCGCGCTCGATCATATATTTATCTCGCGCTTCGCGCTCGATTATTTATTCACCTCGCGCTACGCGCTCGGGCGTATTTACATCGCGCTTTACGCTCGGCTCCTCTAGATTTTTGAACTTCGTGTTCGACTTCGATGAAAAGAAAAAGTTTGTTTGCAAATATTATAAAATTATCAAAACCTCTACATATTAAGTGATTGTTAAATTTGTTTTTATTTTAGACTGAAAAGGAACTTTATTTACTCAAGGTTCTATCGACCTTAAGGAACACATTCTCATCCAGACACTCGCGCTTCGCGCTCGATATTTGATTTGAAAATCATTTCAACCGTATGATAGAAACAAAAAAGTTTGAGCGCACTTACGGCGTGCGATTTGGTAAATACACTGAGCGCGCACTTTGTGCTTCGTGTTATATGTTCTTCATATACAAATTACTAAATTTGTATTTGATTTTAAATGAAAAGTAATGATATAATTCAGGCGACAAATTTTATTTTAAAAAAGTTAATTTTTTCATTTTTAATATATTCTTACCACAAAAATTGATTACGGGTTTGTAAGTATTTTTTGAATGCACAATTTTTGTTCATTTATATATTTTCGTACCTTGCATTGCTTTTTCAAAAATTTGATTTTTTTTACTGTCAATGTTATTTTCACGAATAAAACAAAAACCACGCATCCTATCGAAAAATGAGTCACGATAAATTTGTACCTCTTCCTTGGATAAACAAATTTTGTTTTGGTCATTTTTTCGTAGCTGGTAATATTCGTCTGAAAATTTGATTTTTCTATTTTCAATGCTGTTTTTTACGAATAAAACAAAAACTACGCGTCATATCAAAAAGGGAATGATAAGAAATTTGTAGATCTTTTTTAGGTGCACAATTTTGGTGCGATGACCTTTTCTGGTATCTTGCATAGTTTTACAGCAAAATGGCTTTTTTGATTTTTCATTAATTTTTTGTGCGATCAAAATTTGAATTTTTTATTTTTCAAAAAATTCAAAAAGTTGTTATGAAAATATTATAGGGTGTTCAGGAATCAACGTTTTTCTCCTCTTGTCTTTTTTTCATATCGTGCGTTTTTCGGCTTAAAATGTACATTTTCGTTTGTTTTTTGGAATTTTGAAAATGCTATAACTCCAGTAATTTTTTTTTTATCACGAAAAGTCATAAGAATATTTTGTTCGTCATTTTGCGTACTACTAATAACCGTACATAGAATTTTCAAATCTTCAAAAAAAGTGGTCTCAAAAATTTTCAAAATGTGCTCACATTTTGGATTTTCATCCAAAATAGCTGGTTAACGAACTCGTTCTCTATTTTTGGGCCATAAAAAAGTGTGCCAAAGCTCAATCAAATCTGATCATTTTTTCGAAAGTTATCGTGGCTACAGACAGACAGACAGACTACAGACAGACAGACACCTTCGTAAAAATCGTTTTTTCTGACTCAGGAGGTCTCAAAACGTGGAGATTTGATGAAAACCGACTATGTCAAATTTTACATAAAACCAATACCTTCTCATTAGAATGAGAATGTAAAAAATTATTTTTTGACGAAACAGTTCAAGTTTAAGTCAAATAATGGACTTTTCAACCAAAAAAGATGAATTCTCAACGAAGCATGTAACAGGTAATATTTCAACCAAACAATTTCATTTTTACCCAAAAAGGATAAATTTTCAAGCAAGAAGATTAAATTTCTACCAAGAAAGACAAATTTTTAACAAAATACATAAATTTTCAAACAAAAATTTGAACTCTCAACTAAAAAAGATAAATTTTTAACCACATAGTTGAATTTTTAACTGAAAAAGATACATTTTTAACCAAAAATGGAATAGTTTAATTGTCAGTTAAAAAAAGTTTATTTTCAATCAATCAATAATTTTTTTTTGCTTTTTTCATGATTATTACAATTTAGGACCAGACCCACCTTTCTTAGTGCTTCTTATTTATTATCCCAAATTATCAACTCGATGTGGCTATTCGTGTGAAAATAAGTTTACAAATACAAAAAGTGTCGGTAAGGTAGGAATCCGGCCACTTGACTTACTCGTCACATGGCCCTAACTGAAAAAATAAATTTTTAACAAAGTAGTTGAATTTTTGATACAAAGATGACTTTTTAACAATTTAGTTGCATTTTCAACAAAATAATTAAATTTTCAACCAAATAATAGAGTTTTTAACCAAACGAGATGAATTCCAAACCAAAAATATAAAATAGTGGCCTTTTCAATAAAAAAATGAACTTTTACCCAAAAATATAGTTGGATTTTCCTATTGGGTTTAAGTTCTAAATAAAATCTAAGTTCGTAACGTTATTTCCACTTATAACCCTCCCCTTGTTACCAACTTTAGTTTTTAGGGGCGCCCCCCCCCCCAAACTGGTAATGGAATTTATGGAAAGTACGGCCATGCACAGCTGTAGCTTATATTTTAGATTTTTTTTTATACTCCAAGTTATGTTAGCTGCGAGGATTTTTTAGGAGTTCCGAATACGTAGGTAGGGGGTTCGAACCCACAGCGAATAAGAATTTTAATAGCGTGCGATTATTAGTGTAGTGATTGTTTGCGTAATAGTAAATAATTATGTACTTAAATATGTGAACAAATATTAAAGTATAATGATAATAATAATGATGATAAAAAAGATTAATTTTTTTAGGCGAAAAATCGGCCATAATTTTATAGAACTTTTAAACTCTATAGTTTTGAGACTTCTCCGAATCCTGCCTTCTAATAGAAAATACGTCACATCCTTTACATTTGATAGAACTTTGTATTACATTTCGTACACATTTTAATGATGATTTTTTTAAATATTATTTCAAAGTGAAGATTTCAAAAGATTTTTAAAATTTTGAAAAGATTTTCGAATTTTGAAAAGATTTTCGAATTTCGAAAAGGAATCAGAAAGATTTTAGGGTAAATTTTTGAGTTGTGCGAAATTAAATTTTTTTTAATTTAATTATTTTAACCATACATATAGAAGTTTTGAAAACATTTTTGAAATAATTTAAAATTTGAAAAGATTTCAAAAAAATTTAATACAAAATATAGATTGTTGATGATTTTGAAGAAAAAAAAAATGCAGAAGCTTATTAAGAATTTTGAAGGGATTTAAGAGAATTGAACTTAATTTTATGAGAATATTTAAAAACATTTCAAAACATTACCTAATTTCTTTAAAAAATATCCGAGGCAATTTTTTTCTGGTTGAAAGATTTTTAAAAGATTCCAAGAAGAATTCGAATTGTTTAAAAAAATGCTTAGAATTTTTGAACAAATTTCAAAAATAATTTAAAATTTGGAAAGAACGCCAAAATTGTCAACAAAGAATCAGGAAGATTTTAAGACAATTTTAGGATTAATCCGAGTCAGGTTGAACAACCACAAGTTCTAAGCTAAACCAAATTTTGCCTAATATTTTGCAAAATTCTTCAAAATAACAAAAATTCATTCAAAATTTTCTAGATACATTTTCAAAATATCTGAAATTTTCAAAATTCTTTTGAAATTTTTTCAAGAAACCTAGGAAAATTATATTTATATAATCTTAAAAGAAACAAGCTCAACATTAAATAAACTTGAACGTCTCAAAATAATTTTCTAAATTTTATCCTTACATTATATTTTTGTATAAATTGATGACCTGGAAAAATGAAAATTTTGAAGAATATTATTTTACAGTTGTAACTTTCTCATTGCTATCAAGTCTATCAAGGCTATCAAGTCAAACTATATGAAATGGATTGTATTCAATGTGAATAAAGTAAGGCCACAGAGATTAATTGTGTAAATAATTCTAATTTTTCCATTTAGAAGCTTGGAAAGTTTTGTAAATACGTCATGATCTTCGAGGCGATGTGGCCTATTTTCATACAGTCATGTTGTTTTGATTTAAAAAATAATACCAATGAAAGGCTAAAAACATTATTTTTTTCTAAAGAAAGTAAAACTTATTTATTGAGAAATAAGTTGTCAATTTTATGGAAATAAAAAATTGTTTGAAAATATTATCCGGTTTAGAATAAAATGAAAAATAAAAAAAATATGAAAAAACTGAAAATGTTGACAACGCGTAATAGAAAAAAATCTTGAATTACAAAATACACATTCTTCTTAGATCAAAGATTTTTATAGTACTTTAAAATGTATTTTTTTAAATCCTAAAAAATTCCACTGAATCAAAAGTCTTTGGTTCAAAGAAATTGTTTTTTGTTGTAATACAAATTTTTAAATGTTAAATTAATTTTTTTGTTGAATCAATTGTTTAAATTTGAAATAATAACAATTTAAATGATATTTCTCAATGCAGAAGAACAGTACAAGAACAAGATGTTTGTTCCGAGAGCAATAATTTTTAAAAAACTATGCACATTCCAAGAAAAAGCTTGAATTATGAAAGTTTTTAAAAATTTTTTTACTTTAAATTTGAAAGATTCTTCATAAAAATATATTGAGCATTAAAAAAAATTTCTTTGATCTAAATATATAATTACTGTATTTTTCATAAATAATATTGATTAAAAAAATTTTGTTTTTAATTATTCAAATTCGGAAATTTGCAAATTCGGAATTTTTATATTTCGGCAATTTTGTAATTTCCGAAATTTTTTGTTTCAAATATTTTCTTTTTCGGGAATTTTGTTTTTTACGATTTCAACAAAAAATACGCATCGTATAAAAAAATCCTTCATAACAAATTTATAGATCTTTTTTTATTGAACAACTTTTGTTCATAAATTTTTTTTCTTACCTTGTGTTGTGTTTCTGAAAATTTCATTTTTCAAAAATAAAATTTTTTTATATGTAGTTTTATTTTTTACGTTTGAAACAAAAACTACGCTTTCCATAAAAAAATGATTGATAACAAAAATAATATTTCTTTTTTGTGTGTACAACTTTTGTAAATTTCTTTTCTTACCTTGCGTCGTGTTTCCAAAAATTTAATTTCTTTATTTTTAATGTTATTTTTCACGATTAAAACACAAAACTACGAATCATATAAAAAAAAATTAATTACAAATTTGTATCACTTTTTTGTGTGAACAAATTTTTAAAATTTTTTTTTCGTAGCTTGTGACATTTATCCAAAAATTTAATTTTTTTATTTTCTATATTGTTTTTTTTACGAATAAAGCAAAAACTAGGCGTCCTATCAAAAACCGATTGAAAAAAATTTGCAGATCTTTTTTGGGTGCACAATTTTTGTTCATTCATCTTCTTTCTTATCTTGTATAGTTTGACCGCAAAATAGAATTTTTGATTTTTCATTATATTTGTGCGATCATAATTTGAATTTTCGATTTTTCAACAAAATTCAAAAAATTGTTATAATAATATTGTAGGGATTCAAAAAAGAAACGTTTTTCTCTTTTTGAATTTTTTCATATTGTGCGTTGTTTGGTTTAAAATTTTCATTTTCTCTTATTTTTCGGGTTTGTAAGAAGTATGAATAGCCGCACACAGAATTTTTAAATGTGAAATAAATTTTCTCAAAAATTTTCAAAATTTCAATAATTTGTAAAATCCTATAATAAAAAGAAAATGTTTTTCAAAAATGTCTAGATTGTTTTTTAATACAACTGAAATCTTCAACAATCTTTTTGAATTTTCTCAAGAATCTTAGGAAAATTATATTTATTTAACATAAAAAAACAAACTGAGAATACTGATTTCCTCGGTATCCTTTGTACGATCAATAAAATTTAAAAACTCTTGAATTATAAACTTTTGAAATTAAAATTGAAATTTTTTTAATCAAACGCTTAATAATTTAAAAGTATGAAATGAAAGCTATTATTACTTTTTAATTAACAAAATATTAATTAAATACATTTATACTGCAAAATAACATTTTTTTACTTTTATAAATTTTACAGTTCAAAGATTCAGATTCATTAAAAAAAATTTTAATCCATTTTATCATTTTCAAAGCTGTAAATTGAAGAATAAATCAATAAATTTGTCAATTTCCCAAATTATATCATTTGAACCAATTTTTAGCTAGAAACATTAAAGAGTTGAACGATTAAAATATTTTTTAACTAAACACTTTTTAAATTCGTGTTTAAATTAGAAGTTACATCATATTTTGAATAGTTTTAGATTTTGTTTGAAATCTTGATAAAAACCTACACTTTGTTCAGAATTTTTTTAAATCTTCCAATTTTAAATTATTTTGCAAATTTTTTCAAAACATCTAAATATCTTTTAAAAAGATTCGAGTTCTTCCCAAAATATTTAAAAAATCCTACAAAATCAAAAAGAAAATTTCTTCAAATCTTCCAGATTATTTTTTGACAATTTTGGGAATCTTTTAAAATCTTTATTTTTGAAATAAATACATTTACTTTGTATGGAAAGAATTTATTAGAAGATAAATATTTTATGTAATTATTCGAAAGTCAATATTTCATTTTTATTTATATATATATACATTTTGGTTCTAACTTGGTTCTAACCTCTAATGTCATTTCTTTTTGATAAAGGTTCAGCTAAAAAGTCTTGCTATTTCGATTGTGTTCATATATGTTAATTCACCAATTCTCGAAAAAATTTGATTACTTTTCCCTAACCAACAAAATTCCCCGAAATTTCTAAATTTTCCAGGTTCGGCCATAAAATATAGATTTTAAGTTTTATAATCCAGGATTTCAAAAATTAGCATCCAGATTTATATTTATAAATATTTAATAATAGTAAAAAGCTGTCCTAAATTTTAAAATCGAACATCATAAATGGTATAATCCATTTTTCTCCGTGTACTACACCTTTGCAAACTCAGATGATCTCATCTCTCAAGAGTATATAAATTCAAATGACAAAGAATGATACATGACAATTTGATTGTTGTGCGCAAAACCTGACAAATTGTTTACTCTATGATAAGGGTCTCATTTATTTAAAAAGCCTTTCTTGTGCGTCGTATTGTAATGACTCATTCAAACTAATTTTGAAATCATCATTTCGGTTGAAAAGTTCTCAAATATCAAACTTAAATTTTTAATTACCATTTTTTTTTGTATACCAAGATTTAAGGATATTCACTGTGCACAGTTCACTTCATAATTGAGCAATTTTGAATGTATGTACCTAAAGTTCTAAACGTTCATATAAAAACGAAATATAAAAAAAAATCGAATTTTTTTTATCATTTAAAAGGACAAAAAATGACATTTTACTGAAAAAATCTTACTAATTGTCAAATTTAAGGGGGTTTCTACCTTCGCACATCACGCATCACTCTGACGTTCAAAAAACAAATCTGATTTTATAAAATAGTAAATTAAAATGAGTGACAATTTTTTTTTATCGTAAAAAATCTTCTATATGCATGCCCCAAGTTACAAGCCTGGTGAGACTGTTCGGCAAAATTCATAAAATTACCCTTATAATATCAAAAACAAAAAGCCCTCAATTATAACCTGAGTGAAACATTCCGCCAAATTCTTAAAACTACCCTTTCAATATCGAAAATGAAAATTACTAAAATTACAAGTTTGATTTTTGAAAATTTATAACTTAAAAGTGTGAAAAATCGGTGCACCCTAAAGAAACGGTTGGATGAATTTTGAGATTTTTGGTACGAGTGTACAAATTATATTTGGTATAAAGGGATGTATTTCAGTTAAAGCTACCAACAATATAGAGAAAATTTTCTGAAATATAATCAAAATAAATAAAACTTAATAAGAGTAATTTACAGAGAATGTGTTTTTATGTATTTAATTTCACAAATTTTCAACTCGATATCTGATTTCGTGTGGACATGAATTGTTTTTAAAAAATGTTGGTAAGGTAAGAATCGGGTAAGTATGACAAATACGAAATGGACTTAAATTTCTATTAAAGTATTGTTCATTCATTTATGTGAAACATGTTGCGGTCATATTTTGTAAAAAATCTGAGATTTTGAATTTCTGCAACGCGAAACATGCTTCCCTTGGTGATTATAGTTTCTATGTGCAAAATTTTCTCACCAGAGCGCGTTGCACGCGCCACGCTCTACAAACGCATTGTGCCCATTGTGCTGAACGCTGATTTTCTAAAAAGATGTAATGAATAATTTATTATAATGAGTGAATATGGTGCGTTTAAGTGATTTCATGAAATTCCTATATTTGATATTGACCATAATGTCAATGTCAAAGTGCAAATTCAATGGATACTCGTGTATTGTGCCGAACTGTTAGGTTATAGTTCACAACCTGTACACGAAAATGAAAAAATTCACTTTTTTCGGTTCCTTCGGGAAAAGAAAACGTCGAAAAATGGCAGAAAGCGATATTGAGAAAAGATTTTATTTTAAAAATCGACGTACGAAATAAAGACGAAGCGTTTTTTTAAATTTGTATATTCGGTAGCTTATTTTTTCCTTAAAAAATTCCTTAAAATCTTACACGTTGGTTTTAGTTAGAAAGAAATAGTTCAAAAAATAGATAGTATGTAATAAAAACTTGTTGTATTTATAATTCATAAAATATTTAATTTTAACAAAAATAAAGGAGAAGTATTATATGGAATCCTTGAAATTCTTTATCAAAATTAAAAATCTGCATTAGTAAACAAGATTAATAAATTTCAATTTCATTCACAGTTAAAGCTTAATTCCTGAAATTCTGTTTATTTTGAAGTATCTTTCATCTTTTGCACTGTAGGATTTTGTCGTACAAAGCCTTGTTAAATTTGAGAGCTTCATTTTCACTGTTTAAAGACAGCATCCATCTTTTGATAACCTTCAGTTAAATTTATACCATAAGATTTAACATGCGCTAAACTTATCTGGAATTTATCAGAAGTTGGGTCAATCAAACCTAAATTAAAAAAAGAATTGTGTTTTTAATAGAGCAGTTTCGTAATCTAAAGTTTTTATTTCATCTTTTCCGGACCTTAATATTTTAAATATACATGAATATCATGTATAGAAAAATCAGCTGAACAATTCCATGTCAAATCATTTTGGTCCTGTTTTTCTTAACTTTTCATAACATTGGTGGTTTTAGCGATACGAAGGTCTATTTTTTTTTAATTATTCGTAATAGGACGCAGTTTTGAAAATATATTTTTGGAAACAAAAATTTTAAAAACTCTACAAGTCCTGTAAATTGAAGGCCAGGATGCAAGAACCGGGCGAGCGCTCGAAACCGTGAAAAAGTATTGTCCAACAGTCTTCTGATATTCAAATTTTAAAGTTCAAAAAATTAAATTTTAAAAAATATGAACTTGTAGAGAATATTAAAATGGACCTTTTTGCTATTATAAAGTTTTTCTGCCCGATGTATATTTTTAATAATAAAATTGAAAAAGTGAGAAAATTTTTTTCCGAATTTCAATTATTTTTTGAAACATAAATCGTCCTTACTCAGACAAATATGATTGAAACTGTTTGAAATTTGGTATACACATGCATTATACCCTAGCGATACCTACAAGATGAAGAAAAAGGTCAAAACTGCCAATTGTTTAATAATAATTAATTGGAAATTGAGACCTGATGGTAAGCACGTTTTTTTACTTTCGGCAAAGAAAAGTATCGAGTGAACTTTAAAATTAAAACAACTTCCAGTGAGACGTTTGTTCATCACTATTGAAGGAAGATTTCTGGAAATTTTTAGATCAATTCATTAAAAATTGGCGGAAATATCCATTTTGTAAGAAAGTGCGCGACGCCGTCTACGACTCTCGTTAGCAGGTTCAAACGCTTCTCAACGTTAGTAGTCTCGCCTGTACTCTCCTGTAAACATAAAGGACTCGTCTTTTCAATAATTAAACATTAAAAAACTTGCCCCTTCCCCAATTAATAGAAAATCGACTGCTTTATACATTTCGACATTTCGTTGTTTTCAGTGAATCAGCAAATAACTAAAAATAGAAAATTTTCTGCTTCGCCAGTTGTGCCACCCTTTACTTTGTTTTCTTGTTTTTTATAATAAGGGATGTAAACAAACCATCTAGTGTCTTTGTTTTGAAATTTTTATTATGAAAAGGACTCAGTGTCTCAAACTGTTTCGGAAGGTGCCGATCGCTCTCTGATTTTTTACATAAAACGGAATATATATTTTTTGTTCTGTTACCGTAAAACAGTATAATTAGACATTTCTAGTTATTTTTGAGTCTGTGAATTTCTAATACATAAAATATTAATTTACACTGATAATTAGATGTTTCAATACATTGATTAAAGAATGTATTATTGTTTATAGCCATTTTCTCTTAAAATACAGTTAGAAAGTCGCAGTTTTTTCTAAATTTTTCCGCTTTTAGTCTACTTTTAAATTATAGTGAGGTAATAATTAATTCGGAAAACCCAAGAGTTCTTCCAAGACTCAGTAATAATCTTTGGTTTTTCCCGTCTTTATGTCAAGAATTTTAATTGGTTTTTGGATTTCAAACCTCCTCTTTTCTCGGATTTTAATGCGCGTTTTGACAGCCAAAAATAAACAGTTATTATATTTCATATTTATGCTACTTGAAAATACTCGATTATTCTCATTTTGCTGTTCTTTATTTCAGTCTTTCTCATCTTTCGCATTTCTTACAACTATTTCTTGAAAGAATTTTTCGTAAAAATCCTTTCCAGACTGACTTAAATACTTTAACAAACATTTTACATCTTTCAGTTTTTCTTTAGTGATTCCGATGCTTTTCGGTTTAGGACACTCGAGTAGCTTGTCAAACTGACATGTCATTTGAAGTTGAAACTTTTTCGGAGTACCGTCATACTTTTCGTAAACTTCAACTGACATGTTCCGATTGTACACTATTTTTACCGTGTTTCGTATTTGAAAAATGTTTTTTGGAAAAAAACCGAAATTCTATAGCACAATTTGAAATAACGTGATTGCGACTGCAGAGGAACGACTTTCTTTTCAACGAGAAACAATGAAATATAATGAATTTTCATTTTTGCCTGTCTAAACGCACATTAAATTCCGAGAAAAGAGGAGGTTTGAAAATCAAAACAAAGACACTAGACGATTTGTTTACATTCCTCATTACAAAAAAGAAGAAAACAAAGTAAAGGGTGGAACAACTTGCGAAGCACAAATTTGTCTATTTTTAGTTATTTGCTAATTCACTGAAAACAACGAAATGCCGAAATGTATAAAGCAATCGATTTTTTATCAATTGGGGAGGGGGCAAGTTTTTAAATGTTCAATTATTGAAAAGATGAGTCCTTTATGTTTATAGGAGAGTACAGGCAAAACTACTAACGTTGAGAAGTCGTAGACGGCGTCTGGTACTTTCTTAAAAAATGGATATTTCCGCCAATTTTCAATAAATTGATCTAAAAATTTCCAGAAATCTTCCTTCAATAGTGAGGAACAAATGTCTCACTGGAAGTTGTTTCAATTTTAAATTTCACTCGATACTTTTCTTTGCCGAAACTAAAAAAACGTGCTTACCGTCAGGTCTCAATTTCCAATTAATTATTATTAAACAATTGGCAGTTTTGACTTTTTTCTTCATCTTGTAGGTATCGCTAGGGTATAATGCATGTGTATACCAAATTTCAAACAGTTTCAATCATATTTGTCTGAGTAAGGACGATTTATGTTTCAAAAAATAATTAAAATTCGGAAAAAATTTTTCTCACTTTTTCAATTTTATTATTAAAAATATACATCGGACAGAAAAACTTTAAATAGCAAAAAGGTCCATTTTAATATTCTCTACAAGTTCATATTTTTTAAAATTTAATTTTTTGAACTTTAAAATTTGGATATCAGAAGACTGTTGGACAATACTTTTTCACGGTTTCGAGCGCTCGCCCGGTTCTTGCATCCTGGCCTTCAATTTCAAAATGACATCTTCCTTATTTTTCGAGAAATAATTAAAAACGTACGCCAAAACCACGGATGAATAGTGAGTAGACTATTCCTTCGTGGCCACAAGGACATTGTAAGCTATCTATATATAAAAAATGAAGAAAATGAAAAGTGTTTTTTTTTTCTTCAGAAATTCAGTTTCAAAATTAGTTTTTGAAAAATCTAAGAAGTTTTTCCAATTTTTCTCTTCAGAAAATATTGTTCCAAAACTGCATCCTATTACGAATAATTTATAAAAAAATAGACCTTAATATCACTAAAATCACCAAAGTTATGAAAGTTTAAGAAAAAAAGGACCAAGATTTTCAATTCTGAATATCTCCTAAGCTTTTTTATTAAAAAAAAATATATATTTTGGGGTTTTTCTTTCAACACCTAAGAGAACGGATTCTAGAATCTTTATCAAAATTACTAACAATAGCTGAAATTCTTCAGGTGATTTGACATGGAATTGCTCAGCTTCAAAAAGGTAACGATAAATTGTTGCATAGATATTTCGTTTCTTGAATGTTATATCAGAAAATGTATATCATATGTTATTACAATTGAAATGGTTGTTAATTTTGATGTGGTTTTTAACGTTCATATTTAATATTTAATTTAAACTATATGATAGAATATTACTGCATGGTTACAATGTATATCGCCGATCAAGCAAATATTCTTTTGACCTAATTCTAAACGATTTAATTTCATCAAAAAAAAAAAATTAATTTTTAATGCAAAGAACACGAAAATGAAGCAGTGACAATTGGTAAGACAGGAAATGGCTGAAATTAAAAAAATGAGCGCCTTTAAGAAAAAAGCAGCCAAGCTTTGCGACACTCAACTAGACTTCAAATTAATACATGGAACTGGGATAAAAAATTAATAGATGTTAATTTAATAATGAATATGTTTTGTTAAATTCTCGAATTTTTAATAAAGTATATATAAATCTCCCTTTATATGCGTTTTTATGGTGAACACAAGGCTTAACAATGTTTTTTTTTATTTCATTCGTATTCAGCTGAAAAAAATATAATGTTTCTGTTTAGAAGGTTAACCTTTTTTTTCTTTTCTTAGATATTTTTAGTTTTATGGGGATAAAATAAAAAATATTTTGTTCAGTGTATCAAGAAATTCTTACGGCATATCCACGGTGTACATTTTACGTAATTTCATGTGTTCTTTTTCTATTTTCTATTAATTGATTAATGTAAAAGGTGTATTTTTTGTTCTAGAATCATGTTAGAAAATTTGTTTTGCCTCATATTGTTCAAAAACTTAATTATTTAAAATTTTTTAATATTTGTCTATTAGTATAAGGCATTTTCAAAGCGTGCCGCGTCTAGCGCCGCTCTGGTGAGGAAATCTCGCACATACAAACTACCATCACTAAGGAACCGCTATTTTTTTTAGTCTGATAGGGCTGGTTTTAGTTCTTTACGTTACACAACCGGTGATTATGATGTGAGCTTCCCATTATTTCACAAAATTGCCACATCCGGTAGTGGCGTAATAGTAGAGTAGAGAAAGTGGTGGTTTAATTTGAAATTTTGATTTCAAGAAGTCAATTTCCAGATGGATTCAATAATTCAAATAATATGAATGCATTTTTAAAGTAATTAAAATAATAAACGCATATTGATGCTAAAAATTATATGATTCAAAGTAAATTGCATTAAACTGGTTTCGCACAATTTCGCAAGCGAGGGTGTTGTAACGAATCACGATGAATAATTCGCCCCTTTGTATCACAATTTACACACACATTCTCTGATAATATCGTTCTCCGGAAAATTAAATTCGCAAATACGTGGCTTTGAACGAAAAAAAGTCACGCCGTGGACACACGATTCTCATTCTCTCCGGCCAACAAGATCACTCGGCACATTAAAAGTTGATCTCTTACCTTTAAATTTTAAACTACTTGTTTTGCACTTTGGTATGGCACAAACACACGGCATTTTTGCATTTCTTTTATTTGAATATTAGATATTACATATCGAACACTTCACGATTCGATTCGTTGAGACTAGTTGAGACTTTGAGGTTAGAAAACGTGTTCACCTTTCCAAATCCTAAACTACTCGAAACGAGGAGGAACATTAACATCCAGGTTCCTCCGAAGTCCCAAGATCTGGCTGAAATGGATGTTCGGAGGAGTCCGACTTCTGGAGCATCAATTGTTCAGTTCACAGTGCGGCAAAAGCTTAGGCTGATTCAAATCGAAAGCTAAAACCGGTCATGGATCAAAACACCAAAAGACGCTTGTATCAACTGAAAAGGAAGACTGGCTGGGGAAAACAGAATTCCCCCGTCTTCAGTGTGTGATTGACTGCAAAACATCTGGTAGGCCGTTTACGAAAAGGGTCTTAAAGTTCACCCACGAACATAGGATCTATCATAATACAATAAACAAGTCAACGTTGCTGACAATAAAGCAGCACATTGTTGACAAAACACGAGTGTTGTTTTACGTAAGGAGATGAATACAAGAAAGAGAAGAATAGGAGAAGAATGTCATACACTTCAAGGAGCTTTACGACAATTTCATGACATCGGAGGAGGAATGTGCATCAATCACTGCAAAAAAGGTGATGAAAGCACTGAGGGGCACGAAGAACTTCTTCGCTGCAGGACCAAATGGTATTAAGAACTTCTGGTGGAAGAAGTTTGTCTCTACACACCAAGCTCTGTCCCGCATCTTCACCTCATATTTGAAGTCACAGACGCCCATTCCGCAGTGGCTGGTATTAGGACACACTCTACTTCTACTGAAGAGAGGCGACTTGTCCAACCAATAACTTACATGAACACGCTGTGAAAGATACAGCTATTACAGCTATCGTGAACACGAGGAATGTTCGGAGAATAGGACCTGTGTGGGGAGAGATGTACGAACAACGTGGCTTCAAAAAAAGGTTTAGCAGACTGCCGAGAAAACCTGCTAATTGGTATCTACAAAATCGAAGCAGTCCGCCAGCGCTGCCTATCGATGGCCTGGATTGACTACCTGCAAAATTTCGATTCAACCTCTCATAGACTTATCATCAGTCTTTTGGAAAGTTTGAAGGATTTATTTACGCAAAAAAAAATGCATAGAGACATTGATGCCCCTTTGGAAAACTAGATTTACTATCTCATCTCGAAATTATCGTGGACAACGAATAGCGTCACCTTCCAGAGAGGCCTCTTTTAGAACGACACCATGAGCCCTCTTCTCTTTTGCATCACACTACTGCCACTATCTCTCAGACTTAGCAATTCTCCTGAGTACCTCAGCAGCGACAATAATCATCGCGAGCATAAGGTCGCTCATATATTTTACATGGATGTCCTGAAGATCTATGCTTCTAGTGCAAGCCAGCTGCAGAGTGCTGTAAGTGTCGTCGAGGCGAACGTCGAGTGTTACACAAGAGAGATTGCTATGAACTTCGGAGGGCGGAAAAGTGTGCCAAGATTCATCTTGAGCAAGAACGAATTACTGGCGTTTCCGGGGACCCTGAGCTCGTGTGTATGAGTGTTATTTAGACACCTTGATACTGGAGAGACCTATCCATACTTAGACGTGCCCGAGAGCCGCATTCAGCATATAACATCAGTGAATAAGACTCTTCAAAGCAGATACAAGCGTCTACTTTGACAGATATGGTCATCCAATCAGTCGGCGTTAAACAAGATATGTGCGACATACATGCTTTCCGTCCCGGTTCTACTCTACTCGTTTGGGGTGGTTCCATGGATGCAGCACGAACTCGCGACCATCGACATTGTCACGCATAAGTTAATGCATATGCAGAAAAGCTTGCATATCAATTCATTCCGCGTTTGTACATCCCATGCCGTCAAAGCAGGCGCAGAAATCTAAGTCTCCAATGCACTTATGACCAAATTATCCTGGGTACAGCTCACGTCGTCGCAAATTGAATAAATCCTCTTTTAAAAATCGTCAGGAATCTCGAAATGATTGGTGAAGGAGCATATGCTTTACAAAGCCGCGAAGCAGGCGCTTGAGACCCTTGCCCTGAATCGTAACATCAGAAGTTAGGGAAGAGCATTACTCAATCGAGATGCCTCACTTTTAAAAGAACAGGAAAAAGAAGCAAAGGTCCTTATCGGAAGTGCTAACGTCTGCTTTCCTCAGCTTAACCAGACTTAATTCAGGCACAGAGGGTTTCATTTTCGCGTGCTAGGATAGTGTCATTCCCACCGTAGTATACCTTAGCCGCATTTTTCATCAAGAAGTTTCCAGCTATATGTGCAGAGCATTCCATGCACACACCGAGTACGTGGAACACATACTATACAGGTGTCCCACTCACGTGGAAACGAAAACGAAGTATTTTCACATAGACAATGCGGCCTTATGAGTACTTTGCTACCATCTTTGTTGCTCTTACGGTGATGGTGGAGACCCTACCCTGCCGAACGCTCCGAGTGAGATAGAGTCAATTTCCCAGAACAAGAAGAGCCAAATTTTCTAAAACTACGAGTTTCGGACAGCAATCTCGATCGTTCACTCGAAGCCTGACATCGTTCTCCAGGACTTCGAGAAACGAAATATGTTCATGATCGAATTTTTGGCTTTGGCCAACTGCAGCATCAAAGCCAAGGAGAAGGAAAAGGAGGAGAGGTATCGAGAACTTAGATGGAAGCTGCGGCGACTGCACCTAGAATATTCGGTTAATATGATTATCTTTGTGATCGGTGCTTTCGGAGGTGCAAAGCTATCACTAGTTCGTAACCTCAAAACCATACCTGCGTACCAAAGCATGCTGAAGCACTTGTGAGAATAATGCACAGGGCTGACATACTTGGGTGCTCCGTGTTCTCAAGACATACGAGGGTTTCGCTGGCCAGTCGTTGTGATTTCGTCGTACCCTGTGGCCACCCATTAACCGGTCGTGAGACGTGACCATAGGTGTCATTTACCAACGTTTTAGTGGGAGCCAGTATGATTTTCATTGAGGAAATAGGCAAAAGGTATTTTTGAATTGAACATAAAAATCTGACAGTGTTCGTACCATTTCTGATCTGAATTCATCTGATATTTTTACATAAATAATTGTCTTCATAATAAATCACTATGATATTCTCAATATAAAATGCATATACAATTTTAATTTAATTTTTTTATTTATGAAGTGATGTACAAAACAAATGAAAAATGAGTGACTTCTAAAAACGTAAGTACACCGTTATTACACGGAACCGTTCAATTTAAAATGATGTGGTTTTGAGCATTTTTTGGAAATAGTTCAATTTGGATAATGTCGGAAATCGAAAGTCAAGTTTTTTAATTCTAAATTTTCCAAGTTAAAGAAGTATCGAATGCAGATCATCAAAACTACAGATATTTTTAACTGTGAATTGTCAGAGTTAAAAATACTGCAATTTTAAAGATCTACAATTCAAAATTTTGTCATTTTGAAGATTTACAATTGAAATATTTTGAATTTCGAAAATATAGAATTACAAATAATTTTATTTTTAAAATGTATATTTGGAACATTTTCTTGGAATTGTTCAATTTTGAAGATCTAATATTGACAATTTATCAAGGCACATGTTATTTCAGAGCATCCTGAAGATATTCTCTTGAGCATCATAGAAGACAACTCTTCCCTAACAATAATGCAAAGAACTTTGGTTTATTACATTAGGTTTATTAATAAATGTAAGATGAACATTTCAGAAAGAAAAACTGCATAACTGCGGACTTACAAAGCTCCTTGGAATTATTAGTAAAAAGTACACAAAAAATTATTTTAATGATGATGTCAAGCATCTAGAGTGGAAGAAAGAATTGAAGTCAAACAGTAAACTTTAAACATTCTCACCATTTTTAGATGAAACTGACCATCTCAAAATGGGTTGCAGATTAACAAAAATAGATTGGTCTTTTGCTACAAAACACATCAGAAGTGTAAGTTAACATTATTGATATTTTAAGAAGAGTATCTTATATATAAACATCCCGGACCACCAGCTTTGCTGTCAGTAGTTTGTCTACATTTCTGACCATTGAATGGAAGGAATTTAGCTCGAAAATTAGTACACAAATGTTCAAACAAGTCGTCCATTTTTTGTTACCGGAGTTCACTACGGTGGCCCAATTATCACTGTGGTCAAGAATTGTCGTGGTGGAAAAACAGAAAAATCTTACGTCCCACTATTTATTTGCTTCGCGACTATAAGGCAATCCATCTCAAAGCACTTTCTGTGTTGAAATCAGTAGCATTCAAAGCAGCATTGCGAAGATTCCCAGCCACAAGAGGTCCTCTTCAGAAGTTGTTCGTGACAATGCAAATAAACTTCACAAGTTCTGATTGAGAGCTAAGGGAATCAATCAAAAGTATACCAGGCATGAACTTGATCGATGTTAAAACAAATCAGGTAAATGAATAGCAGTTATGTCAAGAGATACTTTGTCTCTTCTTTGGTAGTTTCAAATTTCGTTCCTTTTTGTTTCGGATTTTACCAGCGATTCTGTTTTTTCGACTTTTTTCACCAGCGTTGTAGGAATGTTTTTAAGATGTTAAAGAAATTTCCTTTATTGAATTTCTTCTGGTATCACTCAAATCAATTATTATGCATGATAGGCTGATATATTAACTAAAGTTAGCAGACCAATTATTTTCGAACCATTTCCGAATTAGAGAATGTGCAAATAATTCCAAATAATTGGACTGCTAACTTCAGTTAATATTGTAACCTATTGTAAAATCACTCTCATGAGTCTAAATTTTATAGGTGATTATGTTTAAAAATAAACTGAACACCTTCGTTAAAATTTTACTAGTGAGTAAATTGAAAAACACATATAATTTATAGAGTACTTAGAGGCCAAAACAACTATAAATAGTCGAAAATTACTTATTTCAAAATCTCTGATTTTCTTAAATAGCTCCACAACAAGTTTCAGATGAAAATCAGTGGACTTACTCAGTGTTTAATGATAATATTTATATTGTATTATACTTTTTAAATTAAGGTGAAAAGTAAATATAAGTAGTAGAATGCTAATGTCGGTCTTCACTTTTGAAGAATTTCGTAAGCGGTGATTGATAAGCTTTTTCCTTGTTTTCATTACTATACACATATATGCTAAACCGTTATCAGATCATGCTTGTACATGCAAGTTTGATTTTTAGAGGTGAAGAATTCAGAATTATTAAAATTTACAACTGTTTCAATAAAGCCTTGGGAGTTATTAAAACGTACGATACAAGTTATGTCCATATGTAAAAATAATCAAATGCGAACAACATTCTTCAAGAATGAAGACCGACATTGGCATATTACTCCTCGTATTTGTTGTATTTCTTAATCTTAAATGTAAGTATAATATAATATAATATGTTATTTCATAATGTGGATAATACGCAATAATTTTCGCACTTCAAAATTGTTGAATTTACCAAATTTTCATTTTTGATAGTTTCATTCAGTCGCCTAAATTGAACAATAATGATGTTCTTAATTGCTGTTTAAATTAGCTTCAGAATCACACAGAAATCTTAAGCTTTTTCTTTATCTTACAATCTTACATCTTACAATAAATAGAATCTACAGCCTTCGAAATTCTATTTGGATTTATACTGCTCCAAGAAATAGGTGATTACCAAACTTGTAATGCTAATGTGGTTGTGATTGTCAAAGTAGTTGTCAATTCCTTGCAACGTTCTCATTAAATCTCTTCATAAAAAAAGCTTCAGTTTTTTTCTCATCCAGAAAAAGTTCTCAGAAAGAGAACAAAAAAAATATTGCATGTATGTATAGTGGCTACATTATAATACTTAAATATATTTGAGCCATTGGGTGCAATTACAGCCTACTTTTATTTTCAGAAGTCACTTGTTTTTCATTGACTTTGCACATAACTTCTTGAAGAACAAATGAGAAACAAGCGAGGTCTTAAAATTCAACCGCTCTTTTGAAAAATATTGAACCATTATTCAAAGTTGCTACAATTATTAGGAGCTTTTTTCCCATGAAGAAACTTTATAAATTTCCCTTCTTTTCATACGAAATTAGATGCAGAGTTAATGTTTCCCGTACTTGGAGGTGTTGGACCATTTTTGGGAATACATTATGAACAGCTCCGACAACGACTACATGAACTGAATAATCAAGAACATCGAGAAATTTCTCGAGAAAAACTCGGACCTCAAATTCATCCACGACCAATTATCAAAGTCAAAGGTGTTTATGTTGTACAACCAGATAATACCCGTCAACTAGCAATTCATAAACCATTTGGAAAATATGAGGAACATTGGCATAAAAATCCGTCCCCACCATCATCTCCAAGGCCAGTACCACCTCCGCCATCACCAGAAAATGGCCCTAACAGCATCTCTTCACGGACCTCTACGGCCTCTGAATTTCATTGAAGTACAATGTGAATAGGAAAATTATGTAATATTTCCGAATTAAAACATAGTTGCTAGAAAATTACTTTTACTTAATTTTATTCCAACCTATGTTGGTTCTAAATATAAAAAATCACAGAGCAAAATAGCTCAAAAAATGGGAAATAGGGTAGTTTCTTTACCAGGGGAATTTCACTTGTCAAAAACCTGTACGGAGTAGCAAGAATCGAGCCCAGACTTTCCGCTTACCAATCCGGAGCGCTACCGCCTAATCTAAACGGCGTGCAGTGAGTTTCTTTACAAAATGTTGTTCAAGATTCTGCTGACTGCTCAATTTTTGACCGATTCTAATAAATTTTTTTTTGAAATACTCGTAACGAATTATAATTTCATGTAGCTCTCCTACTTTTTTTAGTTTTTTGCAAAAAACTAACCTAAACAAATATGAACTTGCCAAGGTAGCTGAACCACGAAATTTCGAAACTTTTAAAACCATGAAATCGGTAATATATTTACACAGAAACCTCAAACTCACAAACCTCAAACCCACGAACCTCAAACCCACAAACCTCAAACCCACAAAAATTATACCTCAAACCCACAAACCTCAAACCCACCAACCTCAAACCCAAAAACCTCAAACGCACAAACCTCAAACCCACAAAAATTATACCTCAAACCCACAAACCTCAAACCCTTCAACCTCAAACCCACCAACCTCAAACCCACAAACCTCAAACCCAAAAACCCCAAACCCACAAACCTCAAACACATAAACCTAAAACCACACATCCACAAGCCCACAAACAGCAAACCCACAAACCTCAAACCAAAAAACCTCAAACCCCCAAAACCCGTAAACCCACAAACCTCAAATCCACAAAACTCAAACCCACAAACCTCACACCTACAAAAATTGAACCTCAAACCCGTAAACCCACAAACCTCAAACCCAAAAATCTCAAACCCACAAACCTCGAACCCACAAAAATTATACCTTAAACCCACAAACCTCAAACATATACACCTAAAACCACAAATCCACAAATCTCAAACCCACAAACATCAAACCCCATGTTCATAAAACTCAACATATAAGTACATATAAGTACTCAACATATAAGGTTATGGTCTATGGGTTTAGGGTTTATGGTTTTAGGGTTCATGGGTTTAGGGTTTATGAGCTTAGGGGTTTTAGGTTTGTGTATTTGTGGTTTATGTGTTTGAGGTTTGTGGGTTTGAGGCTTCTGGGTTTGAGGTTTGTGGGTTTGAGGTTCGTGGGTTTGAAGTCTGTGGGTTTACGGATTTGGGGGTTTGAGGTTTGTTGGTTTGTGGGTTTGTGGGTTTTCGGGTTGGAGTTTTGTGGGTTTGCTGTCTGTGGGCTTGTGGATTTGTGGTTTTCGGTTTATGTGTTTGAGATTTGTGGGTTTGGCGTCTTAGGTTTATGGATTTGTGAGTTTGAGGTTTGCAGGTTTATGGGCTTCGGGGTTTTATGTTTGTGGATTTGAGGTTTGTGCGTTTGAGGTTTGTGGGTTTGGTGATTTTACGTTTGTGGGTTTGTGCTTTGTCGGTTTGAGGTTTGTGCGTTTCAGTTTTGTGGGTTTGAGGTTTGTGGGTTTACGGGTTTGGAGTTTTGAGGTTTCTGAGTTGAAGGTTTGTGGGTTTGCTGTTTGTGGGCTTGTGAATTTGTGCTTTTAGGTGTATGTGTTTGACGTTTATGGGTTTGAGGTTTGTGGGTTCACGGGTTTGGGGGTTTGAGGTTTGTTGGTTTGTGGGTTTGGGTTGGAGGTTTGTTGATTTGTGGGTTTGTGTTGGAGGTTTGTGGGTTTGCTGTCTGTGGATTTGTGGTTTTAGGTTTATGTGTTTGAGGTTTGTGGGTTTGGGGTTTTAGGTTTATGGATTTGTGAGTTTATGAGTTTGAGGTTTGCAGGTTTATGGGCTTCGGGGTTTCATGTTTGTGGATTTGAGGTTTGTGCGTTTGAGGCTTGCGGGTTTACTGGTTTGGTGGTTTGAGGTTTGTGGGTTTGTGCTTTGTCGGTTTGAGGTTTGTGCGTTTCAGGTTTGCGGGATGGAGGTTTGTGGGTTTGGAGTTATGAGGTTTGTTGGTTTCAGGTTTGTGAGTTGAAGGTTTGTGGGTTTGCTGTTTGTGGGCGTGTGGATTTGTGGTTTTAGGTGTATGTGTTTGAGGTTTGTGGATTTGGGGTTTTAGGTTTGTGGATTTGTGAGTTTGAGTTTTCTAGGTTTATGGGCTTGGGGGTTTTAAGTTTGTGGATTTGAGGTTTTTGGGTTTGAGGTTTGTGGGTTCGAGGTTCGAGCTTCGTGCGTTTGAGGTTTGTGGTTTTGAGATATGATTTTTTTGAGTTTGAGGTTTGAGGTTCGTGCGGTTGAGGTTTCTGGGTTTGACGTTTGTGGTTTTACGGGTTTGGGGGTTAGAGGTTCGTGGGTTTGAAGTTCGTGGGTTTGAGGTTTGTGAGTTTGAGGTTTGTGTGTAAAGATATTACCGATTTCAACTAAAAAAGTAGCAGTGCTACATGAAATTATAATTCGTTACGAGTATTTTAAAAAGAAATTCATTAGAATCGGTCAAAAATTGAGCATTCAGCAGAATTTTGAACAAAATTTTGTAAAAAAAAACTCACTGTGCGGCGCACAATGGTTCAGATATGGATTTTGCGTACAAATTCGTCCACAGGATATATTTCTCAACTGTTAAAAATTTTTCTTAGAAATAATCCTCATTGAATTTTTCAAAAACGTGCAAAACCCAATTTTTTATTTGTTTTTGTGTTTTACAATACTTTAACAAAAACAGCGGCAAAATTGTTCACTTCAACGATACGATTTTTTCTCTCTGAATGAATCTCTTAAACTATAACTAAATTAGTCAGAACTAATGAAGACAGTCATATTAATCACAAAACTTTTATTATAAATTGTATATAGTCATTTGGAACAATTTATTCAAACAAATTCAACAGCATAACAGTTTGTTATCGAAAAAAATTCTTTTATGCTAAAATCGTTCTAACTTATTATCGGAATAGTATTTGTAACAAAAAATTGTTACAAATTGAAAATTCATAAGCAACTCAAAAAGTTATAAACCATTTTTAACGTATTAAGTTCAATTGGCGGATCAATTGACATAGTAAAAAATTTAATGTTGGGATCAGAATATTTAATTGAAAGATGATTTTTCATAAAAAAATTATATTTTTGATTGTTTAAACAATTAATTAATTTAATTTATTCAATAATTCCTTTCATTCTACGTTCTACTATAAGAAATAGGGCTGAGAAAAAAATTGTCTAATACGTGAACTCTATGTTATTTCCCCGTAAAATCGTATGTTGCTTTTAATTTTTTCGTAAAAAAAATTTTGTACAAATTCTTTTAATACAAATTCTTTAAACAATCGAAAATTTTAATTTGTTTCTAAGAATAATCTTTTAATAAAATATGCTCATCCCAAGATTATTTTTTACTGTATAAATTTGTCTGCTTATGAAACTTAACAGGTTAATATTTTTTATAACTTTATAAGTTGTTTATAAATTCTCAAGTTATGACAATTTTTTTTACTTATACTAGACTAATATAACTCTAGTAACGAATTACAAAACAATTTTAAGACAAAATACTTGTATTTTATTAAAAATTATATACTTTTGAATTTGTCTAAGTAAATTCTTCATAATAATTAATTACAATTTATAATATAATTGTTGTGATTTTTAGTATGTCTCCATCAGTTCTGACTAAAAATTACTTTAAGAGATTAATTAAAAGATAAAGAATCATATCATTGAAATGAACAATTATGTCGCTGTTTTTGTGAAAGTATTGGTGAACACAAAAACAAATGAAAAACTGGCTTCCTTATGTTTGTGAGGAATTTTATGTAAGCTCAAATGAGGAAAATTATTTTTTTTCCACGAAAAAATGTTCCTTTGCGCCATTTTTTTATACTATTTGTTATTAGGAATAATAATAATTGGTGAATTTCCATCTAAATTTTTTCTTACAATATCAATACTGAGGCACCATTAAAAAAGCTGGAGTAAAAAAAGTACTTACTCAAGAAAAAAACATAAACAGCTACGTATTGATTTAATACATTGTTTATAACAGTTGTTAATTTAATTATTAGCTGAAAATCTAGATTAAATATCAGTGTTAACTTGCTTCCGATATAACTTATTTAAAAAAATGAAAATCCCACGAATAAACGTTCTTTTGGGGAATTTGTCTGATATATTTGTTATAAACAATTACATTTATTTCCATATTTTAGGTAAGAAATCAAAGTTTTCAACATTTTTGCAGTAAATGACAGTATTGTTGATGTTCATTGTTCATAACAATTAACTTGTACATTCAATCAATTAGCTATGTTTCTTAAGTCTATATGCATGAATTTTGATCAATAGTGCGTTTGCTTGGGCAGTTTGGTTTTAAATCAAAAATCATATTTTCCAAGTTTAATATTTTGTCATCATATTCTTTTCTATACTGTTGCACAAAAAATTAAATTGAATAATCGAGAGATTTGAGGAGTGAGAGACGTCTGAAACGAAAGACCTTGGATGATAATACCAGCGTGAAGAGCTTTACTTGGTGGATGTGATTGATTAAAGAGTATAGATCTTACTATGTGATCATCAGCAAGCTTCGTATTTTTTGTGACCTATGATACATGACGACTTTGTAAAGCTTTTCGCCTGCGATGATTTTTACAGAGATTGATCAACGACCTGCGTGGGTGCAGTTCTATGGAAAGAACGTGTTGTTTGAATAAGCGACACGGGAATTCTAAATCAATCTGAAAATCTACATCCACTCTGAAAATTTTTCTGTCTACTTTTACCGAGGCTCTGATTGTTCGGAACCCACCCTAAGCTGTAGGTCCCACAATCATGCACTTGGCTCCAGCCTAGTTCGTGGATAATGGGGTAAAAAACCAGGCTTTGTCGAATATGTCAAATGACGTTAACTGATCTTATCAGATCACCTAATTGCATTCTAAAAATGCGTCCGTGACTGATGATCTATTTCGGGACAGCTCGGTGTAGGCTATTCAAAAAACATCCAACTCTAAAAAAAATGTATTTGACATATTTGGCTGTAACCATCTTATGCCTGAGAGAAAAATTATTTTCATCTGATCAGGCACTTGACTTAGTCCGTGGTTGACGATGAAAAACCGGGTTCACCCGAGAACAAGTTTAATGAAAAAATAATAATTAGTAGACTTGATGTTCTCACTGCACAACTACGTCGGTACAAGAAAAGTAGTGCGAGGAGGCAGCAAAATCCAATCTTTCGGGCAGATGAGAGAAGGTTTTACCATGAACTGAGTGTACAGCAAAGTACCCAGCAAGACAACTAAATCCCTTAATTGGAAGAGATGAGTAACTACTGGTCGACTGTCTGGAGAAAAACAAACAGAAGCAATTTAGACGCTGCGTGGTTCCAACTATAGAAAGCGAGAGCAAGCAATAACCCTAAAATGGAGCTGACTAACATCACAGATTCAGGTGTTTCAGTGGTTTCGAAAAGGAAAAGTAATTGGAAAGCTCCAGGTCCGCACATAGTGAAAAGTTTCATGTGCAAGTACCTGACGAGTGTGGCTCGTGCGTTGGAAAGGTTTTTTCAGAGGATCGTCGAAAACCCAGCTCTGATCCCAGGCTTTATGCTCAAGGGTACTACGTTACCTAAAAAACCACGTGCACAAAATCCATCTGAATTTCTACCGATAGCCTGCGTTCCAAGAATTTATAAATATCTTACGGCTAACATTGCAGATAAGGTCTCCCTACGATGAGAATGACGACCTTACAGAAGAACAAAAAGGATGTTGCAAGAACACATGGGTCAGTAAAGGTCTAGTCACCATACAAGCTGCTTCCATGACGCAAGCTCGTAAACATCAAAGAAACTTGCACACGGTATACATTGACTGCAAGCAAGCGTTTCTTCCCGTACAATATGTCTATTTCCTTGAAGTCCTAAAAATCTACAAAATCTGACCACGCATCATCGACTTCCTAAGTCATGCGTACAAGAATCAAGTTTTTTTTCATGAACAAGCTAGGATAACTACATCAATAAGCATTACGACGGGTTTCTTTCAAAGAGACTTCGTCAGTCCATCATACTTCTGTTCAGCGTTTTATCCATCGCAAAAAACACTAAGTAGCATGTTTCATTGGTTCAGATTACGTAATAATGGAAATGGCCATCAACTTACCAATCTTCTATACATGGACGACTTGAAGATATACGCCAGTTCAGATCAGAAACTGCAGCAAGTGATCGATGTCACAAAGCAGTTTTTCAATGATATCCACATAGGTTTCTGACTAGATAACTGCAGAATAGTGCATTTAACCAGAGGAGAATTAGGTACCGCAGAACTAAAGATCGAGCACGAGAATGACATCGAGGCAATGGCTGAGGGCGAGTCATATGAATACCTATGTATTCTTGAATCTAAGGGTATTAAGCAAACGATAGTTGAGTAAAGCCTTTACGACAAGACTAAAATTGATTCCAAAGAGTTCTCTTTACTCGAGAAACAAGATCAGAGGAAGCAACACCTATGCCATCCCTGTCCTCACGTACTCCTTTGGAAGTTGTAGATGTCGAGAAACTGTACAAGTCGCAAGTTATATAGCTGCGTGACTATTTTAACAGCAAGCGAGATGTTGCGCTTTACAACACCACCAGTGAAGTCGATCTCGATTTCATAACATTGAATTTGTCCGAAGGGGAGGCCTGGAGTATCATAGCAAAACCCATTGAGGAATTAGAAACGCAATGGAGATGAAAAGCTATCCACGGCTAGAACTCTCAACAGAATGGATGCCTTCCTGTAGATACATTCCAGTGCCCGTTTTAGAATACGAAAATTATATGTTATATTGGGATGTTACTATTCACACAGATCATTACATCCCAGCGAATCGACCCGCCTTATCGTGACGCATGAGAAAAAAGGTGGAAGAGTCTACCTAATCGATATTGCTTGTCCACTTAACCGGAATTTGCAGGCAAACTATACAGCCAAGATACAAAATCATAGCGATCTTAGGTATGAAGTAAAGATAATATGGAGGAATGTGAAACATGCAAACATGCTTCTATTCATCATATTGTGATTTGGGATACAAGCAATATGCACGCAAGATGCACTGAACATCTTGAACATTTAGGAGTCAGTAGGGCCCTGACAGCAGCTCAGAAAGCAGTTTTATTAAAAATCTGTCGCATTGTAAGAAACTTCCTAGATCATCAATAAGTAGGCGACTGAAACAAATGGAGTGGCAGATGGTAGCTCTAAGAAAGCATCCAGTGGAGACCAATTTCATCTTCAACGCTCGCGGCCGGTGTGTAAGGACAACATCAGTAAAAGACGAACTCCAAACTACACCATGCTCCTAATCTTGTATCTACTACAACATCATCGCAAAAGATTTCAAAAATCGTATCAATAGTATATTACACTACAAGGGCAGGAAGTTGAACATTCCTGCTCTGCGCGCCTTGATGCCCTCGGCTTCGGCTCGGGCATCATGGCGCGCAGTTCAGGCCTTTTCAACTTCCTGGCCGTGTGGTGTATACTATTTTTCTTTATAGCCGGTCGAAAGTACGTTCACTCATTACATTTTTCATTATTATAAACAATACAACCACGTTCCAGCAGACAGCCCGTTTCGCGGTTATGTTTAACTTTTGTTCCGCGCATCAGCGCCTCTTTCGGATACTCACAAATTAACTTTTTTTTATAGCCGGTCGAAAGTACCTACGTTTACTAATTACATCTTTAATTATTATAAACAATACAACCACATTCCAGCAGACAGCTCGTTGCGATGCATGTTTTTGATGCCTGGCCCCGAAATTTGCAAGCACGAGTGGAGCGATTGCTGCTTGTCGGGGGGGGGGGGGCATCAAATACATATGAAAAGGCACATAAAAAACTGAAAGACACATAAGAACACCGATAACTTCCATGCAAGCAGCTTTAAAGTTCTACGTAAAAACAAGAGTGACAGCGGTTAGCCTCATGTGTCGGAGTCGGTGATGCTAATGTGGGCGCGCTAGTTGGCCGCAGTTGGCGCGAAATTCAAAATGCGTATTAAAAATAATTCTTGCAATTGAACTCAATACAATTAAGCTATTTCCCTTTCAGGGTAGGCGTGACACTACCCGATTCGTGTAGTATTTCTAGGTGGATAATTTCTTGTAGTAAATAACAACTACAAGTGTGGGCTCACCACACCCACGATGTGCCAACAGCACTCAGTATTCTCGAATGGTCACCCATCCAAGTACTAACCGCGCCCAACGCTGCTTAACTTCAGTGATCTGACGAGAACTTGTTTTTTCAGCGTGGTATCGCTGAATGGTATCATAAAATTCACAAGAATGTATATAAATTGTATTTATTGAAATTTTGTCTGTGAAATATAAGTTAGTTTTTGGAATTCAATGAAAATAAACTATTACTTAGAAAATATATGTGTTATAAATTTTTTTCTCAACTTGAATCAAAAGTTATACTTTAAACTCTGCGCCAACTTTCATCATTCGTTTTTTATATTTTGCCCGCAACACTTCAACTTAATATTAAATAAGTTGCATATATATAAAACTTATTTGCAAACGAGATGCAATGTCGGAGAAGTCAAAAATACTATCCGGTGCACAATATCGAAAAAGAAAACTTCTTGCTGATAAAGAAGCATAAAAAGTGCAAATGCTTTCAAAAGATTCTTATCAGGATCCCGTAAGTTATTTTTTAATTTATTATTTATTGCTTGGGTTTTAAGAATATTTAATATATTTAATAGTGAAAAAATTATGTTTTGAAATGTGCCTTTTTTTTATTTTATGTTTTTATTTTTTTACGAGGAAAGGTGGAAAATGTGCTAACACACACCGAGAAGGGTCCGCACTTCTCGGTAGTGTCGGGATATTGGTATCATCACTACAATGATCTTAATATATATATAAATATACACAAAGATCTTAATTCGATCATTATAGTGATGCTACCAACTACCGACTAAAAACCACCACCCTTTCTCCTTGGCATGATTCCCCCCGGAACCGCTTTCACATTACTTCAGGGGGTGCCGTTCTTTGGCCGTGCCTCGGCCTTCATCCATTATGCCAGCTTGGCCTTCTCGTGGTAAGTTGGGCTTCTCGTCGGACCTGCCCAGCTTCGATGTTAGCTTGCACGTCCAAGAGGCTTCTTCAACGAAGCTGCCTCTCTGAACGCCAAGCATCTCATGGTCCCCGGAAGATGGTCTGTCCGGGGTCCTCCCTCTTTTCCAGCACAGAGATAGCATTGTGGTCTGCTGTTGCATTCCACAGCTCTGTGCCCCTCTTCGCCACATCTCCAGCAACATTTTGTCCGATCTGGACCTTCACATTTCGCTGCCAGATGGCCGTAGCCATGACAGCGATAACACCTCGTGGACTCCGTCTTCTTACGGACCCTACACGAGACACAACCCACCTTCAGGTGTCCTGTACGAGTTAGCCTTGCGGCCAATTCCTCAATCATCTCCACAAAGGCCTTCAGGGTTCCCTATAGGCCTTTTTCGTCATGCATACTCTGACGTCTCCCAGCTGATTCTCTTTGAAGTGAATCTTCAAAGCGTCCTTAATCTCTCCTTCCTCTGTCGTTTCGTCTAGATCCAGGATCTCGACTTCGGTGCGTGGGATGAGCTCACGTACGTTTCCACCTTCTCCAACTACTTCCTTGATAGCAGAGGACAGCTTGATCCTGCCCTCTGCCTCGCTTCGCACCTCAATGAGAACGTCGCCACTCCTTGTCTGCCTTACACCCTTGATATTGACACCAAGGGTGTCGGGCTTGATCTTCTTTTTCAGGTCTTTCAGGACCTGCGCGTAGCTTTGGCCCTGAGCCGGCCTCACCAGAACTGCTTCCGGTCGAGCGCGTCTCGGGGCCTCCTTCCTCTTTCGTGGTCCTCGGCTTTTTAGCTGATGGCCTTCGAGTTGCCGTCTCCTGGGGGCTCAGAGTAGCCTCTCTCGCTCTCTTACCGAGAGCAAGGTCTGTTTCCGTCTGAGTCTCACTGGAGGCCGTGTCCTTTCCGCCTGCTGTGTTCTTGGCTTCTCGTACCTTCTTGGCGAAAAACTCACCAATCCGGTATTCGAAGCTGTTGAACCAACCGTCTATCGAGCCTGAATGCCTCTTCATTTTTTCGATGACCTCAAACGCGTCATCTAGCCCCGTTGTGATTTGCTTGTACATGGTTCGTTTAGTTGCGCTAAAATCCTCCATTCTCTTCAGGATATTCTCCATCTTAAGCATCAGATTGAATCCTCTCTCCATCGTCTTTTTGAAGCCCAACTTATGTCGTCTCACCTCACTTTTGAGTCTAATGTCCTCCTCCTCCGTCACGTCCAACTCTCCCCCAAACGACTCCTCGCACAAGCTCTTCTCCGGAATAGAGGACAGCTCCCAGTCCTCGTTATCCCTACCTCCGTCTCGCTCCATCTCCTCGATACAACTACTTTCTAGGTTTAAATTTCTATTTGGCTCCATATTGTTCCCACGAGTAGCTAGGGAAATAAAGGTCCACCCCCGCAGAGCCCCGCATGCGGGAGTAAGGTCTCAATACTCTAGGAGGCGACCTGATATCCTAGAGACACCGTATGGAACACCACACCCCTGGTGCCATGCAGTCTTCGGCACGGTTGTTCACGCCTTGACTTGGGGGTTTTTCCTTTGGGACCATCCCTGGACGATTGCCACGTCTGCTTATTGAGTTATGTAACCGTATTCAGCAGAAACACTCGGTACAGGGCCCCCGTGTCCGCAACCAGGGGGCGCGCCCGGTCGCCTGGTCAGAGGCGCCGGTCATGTGTGTTTGGTCCGCGGGGCCTATTTTATTTCAGCCCTACCCTCTGTTTCCAGCGAGCATTCTCCTATCCGCCACCCGGGGACGCGCCAAGTAGGAGTATCACCTTCCCTCCACCGCAGACAACTGCGGTGGTCCTTAGGAAATGTGCCTTTGGGACGTGTGGAAAAGTTGTGGTCTTCTCTCAGGATCACCGGTGATCCTAAAAACTTCCTCGTTTCGCTTCAAAAAAAATTATCGTCAAATTAATTAATTAAAAAAAATATCACTCCTAATAATTCTAACTTCGTACTTTTTGAGCCTTTTGAAGTGACCTCAGGATTTAGTTATAAAATTTGTTGAAATTTGAAAAAATAGAAATGCATCTCTTCCACTTGAACAGAACTAATTTTATGGAAAATACTTCTAAAATATTTGTAATAAGTGTTCCATTTACAAAATTCACAATAATTTCATTGAAGACATGGGAATGACAACTGGTTAAGGATCAAAAACGAAATTTTTTATGATTAACAAACAAAAATTTCTGCAATAGTTTTTAATTATAAAATTTTGATAAAATTATAGAAGAATTTGTGCCCCAAGAAATTTACTTTACAGACGTGAAAACTGTAGAAAAAAATTTCTTCAACAATGATTCATTCAAACATTTTTTTCTCCTTAATTCTTTGCATACATATTTTCATTTGTTCAATTTTAATTTTGAAAAAAAAAATTTTAATTTTAATTTTTTAAATATGAAATGTACTTTGTTTTATGTTACCATTGAAAATTATTTCTGTGACCGTCGAATTATTTCAACAATCACAATGTAGTTGTTGATAAATCTTATAGTATTATTAAAACATGGTTTTATTTTAATGAAGTACAATTGATGAAAAAACAATGACAATGTGGTAGAAAAATATTTTTCCCCAAATCTTTAGAAAAGAATGGATACAGATTATTAATCACTGTCATTTTCACCGTTTAAGTTTGAAGAATTTCAAGTATTGTGAACCTTTAGGGTATAACCATTCTACAATCCTTGAAAGTTATATTATTTGCAATTCGGAAGCTTTAAAAATTAATGAATTCAAACATGAAGCGTTAAAATTTGAAAATTTCCAAACTTCATTTAAAATTGAAATATTTTCAAGTCAGGATCTTGAACTGAGTCATTGAAAATCAATCATTTACAAATTCTGCATCACGGTTCTTGGAATTTACTTATTTTAATCAAAAATGCAAAATGAATAACTTGAAAATATATGATAAAGCATTTCCGTGCAAAAACTAGAAAGAAAGATCAAGTTCTTTAACCAGCCTGCGTCAACCAATGGTTGTGATTTTATTCGAAAGAAAAATTCTTTAATTATCTAAAAAAAATTTCCTATACATTTCTTAGGATAAAGAAAATAAAATAATTATAAAGAATAAAATATTCTTTATTTTGCAATATATGAATAATAATCAGTTTCGGTCCAGGATACAGAAATCAATAACACTTACATTTAATGTCATAGAGTTCGACATACTATAGAAAATTTCAAATTTCGGACACACTTTAATTGATCGCCAAGCGCGAGACAAGTGATGAGAATTTATTCGTTAAAGCCGAAGGAACGTCAACAAATGCAAGGTGGCCGTTTTAATCGGGGAAAAAAATTCCCGGTTTTTTCCAGGCTCAAAATTTTTTTAATTAAATTAATAAACTTGAACTGCTTATCCTGTTCAATACTTTTAAATTGAAGTATTTCAAATTAAGGTAGGCGTGGTGCTAAAAATCAGGCCTCTGATGAAAAAAATATTCTATGACTTTTAGAATTGAAATGATATTATCAGTCATGCCTTAAGAAAGAAAAAACATTATTTTGTAGAAAAAAATTTGAAAACTTACGGAAAATAATTGTTTTAACAATAGTTGACATAACTGAATATACGTACTATGACTTCTCATCAGTTTTTTGAGAATCGTTGAGTTTTAATAATTCACGGCGCTTTTTTCGGGGAAAACAGTTTCCCATTTTGGCGGCAAAAGAACGCGCTTTTTTATTAATTTTTTTTATTGTCAATGTGAAGAATTGTAGTTCACACACGAAAAACTTTAAATCTTTTGGAGATTGGTATTTTGCAGCCTGATGGACATTCCGCTATTTCTTCTGGGGTCAATTCTTCCACTGCGCCGCTGTACATGTTTATTTTCGCCCGCTTTGACCGCAAACCAATACGTTTAAATATTCCACGAAAAACAACTTGTTTATTCAAACATTTTTCCAATATTGCATAGAGGTCACCATTCGACGTGGATAATGCAATTTGTTCTCCAGTTGGTATGGGCTTTATAGCATTTTGTTTGTTTCTCAATCCAATTGGTTTATCGAGAGGAAAAACGTATATCCGAAGTTCAAATATCCGGTTCGGATTCGTCTGGGGAATAAGCCGAATGAATCTAAGTTCTTCAAACTTGAATTTCAGTATGCGAGAAAAAGTTTGTCTGAGAGAAAAAGACCCGGAACTAGCGCGAGTAGAAGGCTCGGCAGGAAGAAGAGACTCGACAGATGAATGATCTCTGGATGTAGACCTGGACCTGGCACGATTAGTAGACTCGGCAGGAGGAGACCCGACAGAAGAAAAAGGTCTGGCAGGACGAGACCTTGACCGGACACGAATAGGAGGTTCGGCAGGAGAAGCAGACGCGGCAGAAGAAGGAGATCTGGCAAGAGGAAGAGTCCTTTCCGGAGAATGACTGTCAGAAGAAGAAGAGGGTCTGCAAAGAGGGAGCCCAGAATTAGGATCGCCATTGAGCAAACACTCGGACTGCGAGCTTAATTCTGAAACAATAAATATGGGATTACATTTTTTTAAGTGAAAAAGCTTATGTTGGTATATATACTAAACGTGGTTGTATTAGAGGGGCCGGATTGCAGCTATTGCCATGTTCGAAGTGAACCCTAAAAAATTTTTTTTTAGACAATAATTTTTGTTTGCCAATTCTTATAATTTGTTAGCAAAATTTACGTGAAATATTCTTTATGTTGTTCTACAATTTTCAGACTGAATACTCGCGTGGAGAAGGTTCAATGGATGAACCATGTCTCAACATTGTTCAGCATGGGATAATCGTGGGGTAAGTGTAGTTCAAGGTTGGGTCAATCTTCCTCCATGGTTGTCACATGGTTATGAACAATGGCTCAATCATTGCCTAGTATTCGCCCATGGTCGAACACAAGTACTTTCATTGGACTTTGCTACATTTTGGAAGATGACCACAATCTACTAAATTTTTCTCGCTTTTTAAAGACCTTTGATGGGCAAATATTTAATAATTGAAATTCTCGTTTGATACAATTAAAGCGTGCTAACAATAAGTGCTAAGTTATGGAATCGTTTTCTTTTTCTGAAGTATTCCACACGAGAGAAGAAGAATAAACAAAGATTGGGTTATTTGAAACGAGTCTTATTTAAAAGTACTCAAGGTTTGCAAAATCTTATACAATGATACAATTATGTTTCGCATAATTTATTTCTTCGTATAACGAATAATGTTCTTATTTGCCTAATTCTTACTTATTGCTGGGTGTTCATTTGTGTAAGACAATTGACGTCAGTTTATAGTTTAATTTTCTGTGGTTCATATTATCATAATGCAAATGTTTAAATTTTTTAATTCTCCTAATTCCAAAAATTTAAAACTAAAATTGTCAAGTTGATCATGAAGAAAATCGAAAAAATGTGGTTCTCAAGACATGCAAAATCCTAAAAGTCATGGCATTTGGAAAATTGCCAAATTAAAAAAAAATCGTTAAGAGTTGTAAGAGTTCTGATTAGACTGATTAGACTTCTGCTCCACATGTATATTTTTGTTAAGAATAACCCATTACTTTCTTTAGATAATAATTATATAAATGTGGCAACATAAGAAATAATAATAATAAGAAACAATTGTTATGTTGCAAGCAAAAACACTCACATTTAAAAAATTTTTTACCTCCCTTACTTGGCTTTATTTTCTGATTATATAACCTTGATGACCTTGAACATAAATAAGTAAAATATTCATATGATTGGCCGAATTTTTTCACACATAGGGTTTTTGGTAGGATAAAATTGTTTTTAATTTCACCATTCCGGCAACTATAAAAATATTTTTGTATAGAGAAATAACATTTCGTGAGTTTTTTTATCTGTTTGCTTTAGACTCGTATGTAATACTGATAAACGATGATTTCACAATTTGTAACCTTAAAAAATTATTACTTTCTCAGAAAGAAGTTCAACGTATGCTTAGAAAATTTCCGAAATTATTAAAAAATAACAATTTTATGAACAACTTTAAAAATGTTTATTTTATTTAGGTATAATATATGTTATATTAAAATAAGCAGAAAGCTTCCTGATCTTAGAAATCTCCAGTTTTACGGTAGGGAAGCAGAATTTTCAAAATCAGCAAAGTATTATAAATTTTTTTAGCGTTTTTACTTGAAGGCAGTTGAGACGGGGTTCGTTAAATGTACCAGGGTTTGTTTCTTGGTTTCGTTGATTATTACTTTGGGGATAATGGGGGTGATTCTGATTTTTTCATAATTATAGGTACATTTTTTTTAATATATTTATTTTATTCTTAATTTTATTATCATATTTACCAATAGAATCTAGCAGAACCACCAAAAATGAGACCAGAGTCCACGAAATCCTCATCTTTTTTAATTGTAGAAACAAATGTTTAGTGTATTAATAACGAATTGCATTAACAATGTAACTAATGAATATTCTTCTGCTTCATTAGCTTATATTTTCAAAAGTGATATAATGTAGTCTTTATCTCTCAGACTAAAGCCATCACGGTTGTCCTTCTAAGATATTTACTTTTGATAAGAGTCAGTTGAAAAAAGAATTGGTTACGAATTTAATTGAAACTGATGTCACCACTTGTTAAATCCTTTATGTGTTTTAGAGAAAGTTGTTTTTGTATTGCAAATTCAAATAATATCTGCTGAAACGGCCCATTTGAAGATTTGAAAAATTAGTTCGTGAAGCGGGCTGCAAGCGCCCTCACTTGATGGTTTCGTAGGGATGGGTACGGTTGGATTTTTCTTTTTGTTTTTAAAATTTTCCAATATCGCATATTGGTTTTGATTGAAATTTGTGAATAATTTTTTAACGTTGACTCTAGGAGCTTACAAAGAAACTTTTTCGCCTTTTAAGAAAATTTTGTCAATCCCTTGTGCTGGTTTTGAGCCAAGTTTGAGAATTTTTGAATCAAATGGCCTAAATTGACATGTTTCTGCATAGCAACGCTATGGCGAGCATTCAACTTAAGGTTCTTAGTATTTTTTCTCGCATTAGACACTTGAAGCACATCATAATGCAAAAATGAAGTAATGTTTGCGCTAGGCGTGCTAACATGGTCATTTTGAGTGAAAAGGGCTATAAGTATCTTCCTTAGGGTTCTCAGTATTTTTCCTTGCATAAGACACTTAAAACACATCTCCGTGCAAAAAATGAAGTAGGTAGACCTAACAGATTTTCCTATGGGTTCAAAATTAAGGAGGCAGTGGCTGAGTCTCAACTCACTCACCTCGCCTACTCAACATATTGCTGCAGTTCTCCGATGACATCAGGATGTCTCTGGGTTTGGACAAATGCAGCAAGTTGCATTTGTCCCGTGGAGAGATGAATGTTCCACTGATACCGGACGACCACGCTCTGATTGAGGCGATGACTGATGAAGAATCGTACAGGTACCATGGCATATTGCAGGCGAGGGGTCCGCTACACTCTGCAATTAAAAAGGTGCTTGAGACTGATTTTTTGGGTCGCCTCGGTCGAATTCTGGCGTCTGGCCTCAGTTCGAAGAACATCACAAAGGCAATTAACACCCATGCGATTCCTCTCCTAACATACTCCTATTATTAGGTCACCTGGTCCATGACTGAACTCGAGAGGCTTAACAGAATCATCTTCGTGAAAATGTCTGTTCACCGAAAGCACCATAAAAGGACAGCTGTAGAGAGAATAGTTTTGCCCCGCAAGCTTGGAGGCAGAGGGATTTTGGATTTTCGTCAATTTTCTGACTTTCAGGCCACACAATTGCGCGAATATTTCCAAAACAGGACTAACATCTCACTCTACAACTACATCTGTAGAGTTGACCTGTGTATGCCCTCAAAACTGGCTACTGTTGATTTCCAGAACATCGGACATCTTAACGCTGAACAGCTGGCTGCTCAGTGACGAGGTAAACAGTTGCACAAGCAACATTCCCAAATATTAGATCTTCCTTGCGTGGATAGTTATGCCTCAAACCTCTGGTTAACCCTCCGTTAGACGCAACCGGCCTGACAGGCCACCTCAAGCTGTTTTCACTCATCTCTCGTACTACAGAGCGCACAGGGGCTTGACCTTCTTAGTATTCGTTAATCAATATAAGCTTTTTCGAAAACCTTTAATAAGTTTTATGGCGACAGAAGGCGATTTTAGCCGCTATCATTCTTCATGCCCAGAAAACTCCGGACGATGCGGCAAGTGTTCAGCAATACTGCCTTCTGAATTAGATGTAGCGAATTTCGAGCTCCCAGCTCTTCCAAGATTTGTACGTACCTCTCATTACCGTTCCCAGTGGAGATCACGACTGGGTGGATGGTGACCTTGTTCACCCTCCACACGATCAGGATCGCCTGCTTCAGCTCCGAATATTCCTAGATCTTCTCAATATATCGGAGCCTCATGTTATTGTTAAGGGGAACGCTTATGTTTATTATTCTCACGTGTTGAGCACGTTTATCCAACCAGAGGACATCTGGACGATTATGTCTGACTAGGTGGTCTGTCGAAATAGTGCTGTCCCAGTAAAGGAGATGGCCATATTGAGAATGTGTTTTTGGGAATTCCTCGTCTTGATTACCCTGTCCTGGATGGCAATATCAAATCCTTCCGTCCCTGGAAACAGTTCTCCCCGCCTTAACCAGCGGTTTGAAGCATCACTATCCAGACAAGGAGGACCTAATGTTTAGGGGTGTTGCTTGTGTAGCTGGTTGAGATGTCCGATGTTCTGGAAATCAACAGCTGCAAGTTCTGCGGGGATATACAAGTCAACTCTACAGATGGAGTCGTAGAGTGAGATGTTAGTCCTGTTTTGGAAATATTCGCGCAATTGCGTAACCTAAGGGCCACATAATCGACAAACATCCATGATCCCTCTAACTCTCAATCTTGTGTGGCAAAACTATTCTCTCTACAGCTGTCCTTTCACGGTGCATTCGGTGCTCAGACATTTTCACGCGGATGATTCTGTTAAGCCTCTTGAGTTCAGCCATGGACCAGGTGACCAAACCAAAGGAGTATGTTAGGAGAGGAATGAACTGGGTGTTAATTGCCTTTGTGATGTTCTTCGCACTGAGGCTAGACGCCAGAATTCGACTGGGGCGACCCGAAAAATCAGTCTCAATCATCTTTTTAATTGCAGAGTGCAGTGGACCTCTCGCCTGCAATATGCCGAGGTACCTGTACGATTCTTCATCAGTCATCGCCTCAATCAGAGAGTGGTCGTCCTGTATCAGTGGAGCATTCATCTCTCCACGGGAAAAATGCAGCTTTCTACATTTGTCCAAACCCAGAGACATACTGATGTCATAGGAGTACTGCAGCAAGATTTTAAGTAGGCTGTACAGTTTCGACTCTGAGCTTGCATAAACCTTTATGTCGTCCACGTACAGGAGGTGAGTGTGTTGAGACTCAGCCACTCTTACCTCAATTTTGAACCCATAGGACTTGTTGTTGTATGTCCAACTTAGTAGGTGCAAAGCTAAACAAAACCATAATGCGCTGAATTAATCGCCTTGCAAGATTCCTCGTTTAATGGGCAAGGACCGCATGTCCCTCATCATCCCACGTGTAAAACATGTAATCCTAGTGCACCACGTGTGCATAGCGTGATCCAGAAATTGGATGACACACGGACAGATCTTATATGTCTTAAGGACCTCAAGTGAATAATCGTGGGGTATTGAGGGAAACGCCTTTTGGTAGTCAATGAAGGCCATGTGCAAATTGCGTTGGTGGTGTTTCGCATACAACACAACCACACTGTCAATCGTGACTTGGTCCTTGCGACCACGGGAGCCTCAACAGAAACCGTTTTGTTCTTCGGAGAGGACTTTATTCTCCTCACAATATTTATAGACTTAGTCAGAAATGATAGCCGTGAGACACCCATAGAGGGTCGAGAGGCAGGTGATTGGTCGGACTAGGACTACATTTATGTTATCTACCTTTTTAAGTATCATATACGTTACGCGCTCCGTCATGAAATATGGCAAGTGATCTGGGTTTTCCAAGATGTTTTGAAGGGCCCCAGCAAGGGCGGGTGTACAACCTCGAGATATTTGTACCAGAAGCTATGCACCACATCCGTACCCGGTGATTTCCAGTTCTTAGCCCTCTTTAGGATACGAGTCACATCGGAGGCTGAGATGGATAGACTATTCATCCCAGCAAATCGTGCAACTCTGTCCTTTTCTAGACGGAGCCACGTCGTGTCCAGTTGACTTGAACTATGAGTACCCCAGATGCTCGACCAATATCTGAATAATGTTGAGTCTTGTTTTTTCCATCTGCAAGTCCGCGATAGAAACGTTCTTTGTCTGCCACAAAAGTGCTATTGTCATTCTTTCTCGCGATCGCTCTCTTAAATCTTGACAGTCGCGCTGACAGAAACATGAGCCTCTCTTTAAGATAGTCAATCACTTCGTCCAGGTTCGTAGATGTTCTTGAACTGAAGTTATGCGGGCGAAGGAAATCCTCCACGTGACGAGTCAGTCTCTGGGACCGATTGCCCTTTCGAAATTGGTACAATCGTCCCAGTTTTGCTCTTATTTCACTAATCTCGCCTTAAAGTCGATACTTTCCTGCAGGGTCTGACATCTTTCTTGGGGCATAGTTATTAGTAGCCTAGCCTCTGAATTTTATGCTCGTTATCCGGACACACGCTACCACAGCGCAACATGCAAGAATCTGCATCTGCAGCAAGCTCATATCCTGCTGAAAGAACATAGGCAGTATCTCGGTGTTAAAGCCGCCAACTAACAGGAGAACGTCGTTGTTAACTCTAAATTTCGGCAGACCGTTTCTCATTGATGGCTCTTGATCTGCATCTGTCGTATTCCCAATATTAAACAAGTTTTCCTCATATAAACAACATATTTAAAAAAATTACAAATACGTATTGCAATATCATAAGAGGGCATGGAAGGATCCTTAACAGATCATTCGATGCGTCTCGAGCAGATATATAAAATCTAGGACTATCATATGACTCATATCAAAAAAGTTTTCCCGCATATGAACAGAAGAAATCATTATTTGAAACTACATTAATATGTACCATTAGTTCATAAAAGGTTTCACAACCGGTCGATCTTTGCGTCTCGAATACGCGAAGAAATACATCAGCTATCGTATTGTTGTTTTGCAAATATCAAAGCAGTTTTTTTCATATAAACATGGTAAGAAATTTTCTTAACTTCTAAAAGCAAAGAAAACCACTTCTAATTGGCCGATCTAGTTAAAGATCCTACCAAACGTGGAAGTCGACTAGTGCTGCCAGTCATCCAAATTTCATAACCATTGCTGCTCTACTTTTCGAGATATAAGAAACAGAAAAAAGTTACACACACACGGACATGACATTTTTTTAAACTGCATTTTCGAGTTCCTCAAGTCGAATTTTTTCCGAAATGTGTAAAAACAGTATATTTGAAAAGTTAAGTCATTACCAACCTTCCTCTATGAGGAAGCAATCGTTAAACTGGAAATTGAACAAGACTTACAATATAAAATGTTGCAATTTTGAAGATTTGATAGAACATTTTTTTAAATATTTTTAATCCTTGAAAACGCATTTAAAAAAAGCATCACAATTTAAGACATTTCATACGAAAATTTTTCGAATTTTATCTTTTAAAGCAAAATAATGCTAGTTGCAAGGCCTTGTAAATAACACTGTTACAGAAATGCGCATTCAAAACTATAATTTAAAAACTGAAATCCTAAAAATTCGATAGATGATAAATATTATAAATGACTGTCATTTTCACCGATCAAAATTAAAGAATTTTAAGTATTGTCAACTCAACCATTCTACAAAAGCTGCAAATTATATTATTTCAGATTGGAAGCTTTAAAAATGAATGATTTCAAACATGAAGCGTGAAAATTAAAAAATTGCGATACTTATTTTAAAATTGAAATATTTTTGAGTCAGGATCTTGAAATTGAGTCATTAAAAATTAAACATTTGCAAATTGTGCATCACGGTTTTTGGAATTCACTTATTTTAATCAAAAGAGCAAAATGAATGACTGGAAAATATATGATAAAGCATTTCCGTACAAAACCTAAAAAGAAAGGTCAAATTCTTTAACCAGCCTGCGTAAATCAATGGTTGTAATTTTATTCGAAAGCAAAATTCCTTAATTAGCTAACAAAATTGATCCTATACATTTCTTAGGATAACGAAAATGAAATAATTATGAAGAATAAAATTTATACTTTACTTTATTTTGCAATATATTAATAACCATTCCCGGTCCCGGATACAGATATTAATAACAAATGCATTTAATAAAATAGAGGTCAAAATAATATAGAAAATTTCGAATTTCGGACACACTTTAATTGATCGCCAAGCGCGAGACAAGTGATGAGAATTCATTCGTTCAAAGCCGAAGGAACATCAACAGATGCAGAGTGGCTGTTTTAATCGAGGAAAAAAATTCTTGGTTTTTTCCAGGTTCAACATTTTTTCGTTTGAATAAATAAACGTGAACTGCTAATTAAAAAAGAGTTCGACGTGGAAAAATCAGGTCTCTGAAGAAAAAAATTTTCTACGATTTTTAGAATTGAAATGATATTATAGTAGGTGTGGTGCCAAAAAAAATTAATCTGATAGAAAACATTGTCTACGATTTTTAGAATTGAAATTATATTATCAGCCATGCCTTAAGAAAGAAAAAATATTATTTCGAAGGGAAAAATTCAAAAAATTACGGAAAATTCTTGCTTTAACAATAGCTGATATAATTGAATTTACGTAGTACTATTACTTCTTATCAGTTCTTTAAAAATCGTTCAATTTTAATCATTTATGGCGCTTTTTTCGGGGAAAACAGTTTCCCGTTTCAGTGGTTATGGAATAATAATCACACACGGAATACTTTAAATCTTTTTGAGATTGGCATTGTGGCGCCTGATGGACATTCCGCTATTTCTTCTGGGGTCAATTCTTCCACCACGCCGCTGTACATGTTTATTTTCGCCCGTTTAGATCGCGAACCAATGCGTTTAAATATTCCACGAAAAACAAATCGTTTATTCAAATATCTTTCCAATATTGCATAGAGGTCACCATTAGACGTTGATAATGCAATTTGTTCTCCCGTTGGCATGGGCTTTATGGCATTTTGTTTGTTTCTCAATCCAATTGGTATATCGGGAGAAAAAACGTATATCCGAAGTTCGAATATCCGGTTCGGATTCGTCTGTGGAATAAGTCGAATAAATCTAAGTTCTTCAAACTTGAATTTAAGTATGCGAGAAAAAGTTTGTCTGAGAGAAGGAGACCCGGAACTAGCGCGAGTAGAAGGCTCGGCAGGAAGAAGAGGCCCGACAAAAGAATGAGTTCTATCAGGAGACCTGGAGCTCACACGATGAGTAGACTCTGCAGGATGAGGAGACCCGACAGAAGAGTGAGGTCTGGCAGGAGGAGACCTGGACCTAACATGAAGAGAAGGCTTCGCAGGTGGAAGAGACGCGGCAGAAGAATGAGATCTGGCAAGAGGAAGGGTCCTTTCCGAAGAATGTCTGTCAGAAGGAGAAGAAGATCTGCAACGAGGGAGCCCAAAATTAGGGTCGCCATTGAGCAAACACTCGGACTGCAAGCTTAATTCTGAAACAAGAAATAGAGGATTACATTTTTTAAAGTGAAACAGCGTATGTTGGTATATCATGACTGTAAATGGGGTTGTATTAGAGGGGCCGGATTCCATAACTGCCTATACATTTTTCTCGCTGAGCGGCTTTGGCCCCTAGAAACTTTTTACATAAATTTCGAATTTCAATCATAAAAGTATATATTCTTATAGGAAATTTAATAACGCATGTTTTTTTGGACAAAAAAGTTGTAAAGTTTGCCATTTTCAAAGTGATCCCTAAATCCTCGTTTTTTAGAAAATCATTTTTGTTTGACAATTCTTATAATTTATTAACAAAACTTACATAAAATATTCTTTATGATGTTCTACAATTTTCAGACTAAATACTCGCGTGGAGAAGTTTCAACGGATAAACCATGTGTCGACATTGCTGAGCATGGGATAAGCGTGGGGTAAGTGTAGTTCAAGAGTGGGCCAATCTTCCTCCATGGTCGTCACATGGTTATGAACAATGGCTTAATCATTGCCCAGCATACGCACATGGTCGATCTCAAGGCCCGTGTTCGAACTCAAGTACTTTTATTGGACTTTGCGAAATTTTGGAAGATGAATACAATTTACTACTATTTTCTAGCTTTTCCAAGAGGATTGGTGGAGAAACGAGTGATTTTATAATTTACTCAATTTCTCGCGTTTTTTAAAGAGAATTTTCCAGTTCGAGTCAAATAATAAGAAACGAAAATTGTTGAGTTAATATTGGAAACCTAGAGCCAGCTTTTATCTGCTAGTGCCATTCTGAGGAAATGTAAGGTGGAAACATCCGAAAATTAGGATTTGAAGCAGAGACTCGCACAATAGGATGACATTTAGAGGCGGTCTGGAAATCGCTGGTGGGATGAAAATGTTTTAATTTCACCATTTTGGCAACTATAAAAGTATTTTTGTATAGAGGAATAACATTACGTGAGTTTTTTTATCTGTTTGCTTCAGACTTGTATGTAATACTGATAAACTATGATTTCACAATTTGCAACTTTAAGAAATTACAACTTTCCTAAAAAGAAGCTTCACGTATGCTTAGAAAATTTCCAAGATTATGAAAAATAACAATTTTATATACAACTATAAAATTTATATTCATTTTTTTTAGGTGTAAGATATTTTATTTATATTCAAAATTTTCAAAATAACCTTTATACGTAATTTATGGATGACACATAGTTACCCTGATGTGTAAGAGTTCGTGGGTGTATCAGCGTGAATCTGACTAAGCAGCGAAAGGCGTGAACTACCGTATCGGCGCTGAATGTTACCAGGGTATGGTGACATATACGGTGTCTCTGGGATACCCGACGAACTCTCACAGTAAAATTGCCTTATCTCTGCAAGCAGGGCTCTATAGAGATTGATTCGTTCAAAAATCAAACACAGAACACAAAGGGGGAGTCGGTGATGATCCCTCTGAAGAAAGCATCTCCTCATGGTAAAATGAAAATTACCGAAGAAGCCTTAAAGTATACATCGGAATTTCCAAGGGGGGAACCACCTGTGAGTAACCCTGGCGCAGCAGATGGTAGGGACTCAGATGAAACTACTTGCGATGCTGATGCCGGGGAGTCAAACTAAGCGGTAAAACTACGACAAACTACATTAACGGAAACTGCAAGGAAGAGGTTGAGACACCAATTGTTAAATAATTTAGATGGAACAAGTAGCCAAACAGGGACGCCAAAGAGGCCCCATTCTGATGGCATCACACCGAATGAAATCAGGGATCAGAAGAAGATGCGGCTGTGAGGTCTAACAGTCATTTATAGCCAGGCTCTTTAAAATCACCTGAAAGTGGCCATAGTCACCGAAGGGTTCCCAATAATCAAACTCGATGATGACCAAGTCAATGCAATTTAAGCAGCATCAGAGAATAAAATCCATGGGTTGCAACCTAGAGCAGTCTTCCCAAGTTTGGAGATTATTGCTTCAAAGATCATGCTTATATCGTTATCTGTTCGGACACAATGTACCGAACTTGGCTCATTGAATCTTTTGCGGATAACAACCTTTGATGGGAGCTAAGGTCAAAGTAATCGACAGCAAACACCTTCCAAAACAAGAATAGCAAATCCAAAATCTGAACATAAAAACGGGCGGATGGAAGATTATCGATGCCAAGGCGGGTAGTCAAGCTGCCTCATTTGTAATAAATTTAGGCCCGGGAGTGGTCCACACTATGGGTTGAAGAGGATCAATATGAAGATCCTCTCAAAAACCAAAGTCAAACCCAAAGACACCCGCTGATCTGTTTACGGAAGAGGTGAAGAAGACAACTGAAAGAATGTCTTCCAAGGAAGGACCTTGGACTTACAAGATGAAAGTTAGAGGCTTCAGTAACAAAAACGGATGAGTCATTTATGATAGTTCTAGAGACTTGGTGGCAATACAGATTGAGCACCATTTAGGAGGCAGGCATCAACCTATGACGATTTACTCATCATACCTACCACTTCAATCCGAGGAGCCACCGCCGTCTGAGGATTGGGGAAATGTGGTAGGCTACTGCTGCCTTAAAGGATGGCGATTGCTTATCAGATGTGAACTACTGTTTTAACTTTATTGAATCGAAGTAATACACCTACTTTCGAGACATGCTGATGTCGCGATGTAATTGATTTGACCTTATGTTCGATAATTATTAGCGAAGTGTTCAAGAGATGGCATGTATCGTCAGGTACGTCCCTATCGCTCCATATGCAGATATGCTTCTTCTTGACAGCCTATAGACCTGAAGTACTCTAAAGCAACTAAATGGGATACTTATAGGGAGGATCTCAGCAGTTTGCTGGGCGCTATACCGGGCAGAATCAAGCCTATCGAAAAAATAGAATTTGCTGTCGACGTTCCTACAGAAAGGTGAGAATATAGCGTATCAGGACAATTGTCCTCTTCATATTAACAAAATAGACAGGTCTGGTGGAATCTTATGCTTGAGGACCTACAAAAGGATACTCGACGCCTTTTTAACAGCATTTGTTTTTTAACAGCCCTTGTGCAGCATCTTTTGGGCATGATTTACAATGAGATAGACCCCAGTAGCATGGAGGAAGGTTAAGGCAATGTTAATTCCAAAGCCGGGTAAGGACACCTACTATGAGGCAAAATCCTTCAGACCGATCAGCTTGACCTCTTTTATGCAAAGGACACTGTGAAAATTAGTGGACCTTTACTTGAAGGGGAAAATCCTGACGGAAAAACCTCTTCATAAGAATCAGTTTGCCTCTCAGAAAGGCAGATCTACCGTAGACGCTCTCTATGTATTTACCTCGCGCATTATTAATGCATTGTGGAAAGGTGAAGTGGCAATTCCTGTGTTTTTCGACACTAAGGGGACATTTAGTAACACCCAAATAGAGTTTACCGTAAATAGGTGTATGCAATCCATGTTAAAAAGCATAACGGTACATACTTCACTACATGGTAATGAAGTAAAGGCCAAAGTTTGAAGGGAATGTTCACAGGTAGAAGTTATTTCATCCACCCAGTGGGCGTTTATCATTGATGACCTGATTCGTGTGTTAAACGAATCGGAGTTTTACACTCAAGGCTATGTAGATGTCCTGGCGATCCTGGTAAAATCGAAGCATGGAGGCACCTCAGTGAAACTCATGCAGTCAGCGCTCAACAAATTAGAGCAATGGTGCAAGAACCGTTGTTCGTACGTTAACCCGGACAAGACGGAAGTCATGCATGTTACCACAAGCAGAAAGCTTCCTGACCTTAGAAATCTTAAGTTCTACGGTAGGGAAGTATAATTTTCAAAATCAGCAAAGTATTATAATTTTTTTTAGTGTTTTTACTTGAAGACAGTTGTGAAGGGGTTCGTTAAATGTGCTAGGGTTAGTTTCTTGGTGTTGTTGATTATTACATAGGGGATAATGGGGATGATTCTAATTTTCATAAAGCTTAAAAAAATTCACACATAGTTATAGGTACATAATATTAGTATATTCACAAATAGAAATGAAGATATTGGCCAAGGATAAGACCAGAGTACTGTCTATAATTTTAGATTTTTTTCAAATACATTCATTTTATTATCAATTTTATTATTATATTTACCAATAGAATCGAGGATAACCAGCAAGAATGTGACCAGGGTCCACAAAAGCCTCATCTTTTCTAATTAGAGGTACAAATGTTTAACGTATTAATGAAGAATTTCATTAAAAATATAACTAAAGAATATTCTACTGCTTCGTTAGCTTATATATTCAAAAGTGATATACTGTAGTCGTTATCTCTTAGACTAAAGGCGTCACAGTTGTTCTTGTAAGATATTTACATTTGATAAAGAGTCGGTTGAAAAAAAATTCGTTACGAATTTCATTGAAATTGATATCACCACATATTTAATTACTTAATTATTAAATTATTTAATTAAATTGGTGTTTTGAGAACATTTGGAAATTTTTCTGTCAAGACATATATATTTTACGAGAAGAAGGCAGATACATTTTTTGATTTTTTTCGGGTGTCATCGACTTCAGCGATTTGTAGCTCTTTCAATATCAAACAAAAAGAATGTTCTCTTACACAGGTCAAAATTCGAAAAAAAATAGATTTTTTACCGTCACATATAAAGGTAAAATGTTTATTTTCTCGAAGAATGATTATGATGGCAAATTAACGCACATGACGAATATTGTATTGTTATCTTCGCAGAAATTTCCATTCCACGGCACGCGTAAGATTTTTTTATGACTATTCAGCGATCACGTAATATTTATTCGTGTCCTTCGTCTAGATTTTGAGAGTAGGATTTACTTTTGATTTTTTGAATTGAGAAAAATTTTTTGAACAATTTACTGGACTTGGCGATGAGTTTAACGCAAGATTTTGAAACGATGATTTTGCTGGAAAAACCTTGGACTTTGAAGCTACATATTTTTTAAATTGTCTGGTAAAATAACTTTAAAATGGACAGTTTGAACGTTATCTAAACTTTCAAATGGTTGTTACTTATTCAGTTAATGCACAGATATTGAAAAAAGTTTCTTGAGTGCGGGATTATTTCTTTTCATCTAAAAAATAATATTTTTTCACAATCGATTGCTTTTGAACAACAATTGTTATTGCTATAACCAATCTTCATAAATAAATACACTTATAACACAGTTAATGTTGAATGACATAAAAAAATTGTTAACATTGTTCTGACACTTTGCAATTTTGGAGAAGACACTTTTGTGGCTACTGATTCCGTCATAGCAAAATATGTTTGCATAAGTTTGAAAATTGTTGTAAGAAGTTAGAAAGTGTTACAAATCTTTACAAAAAATACAAGATTTCTCAAAATTGAAATATTGGGAAACTGTACTTGAAATTATGTTTCAAATACTTGTACTTTATTGTAGAAATGTACAAATTTTAAGAAAAAATATAAATTTTGACAAACAATACTTTTAGAATCCGCATCAACGTTTCGACTTGTATTTAATGTCAATTTTTGTAGGATATGTACTAGATAAGTTTCTACAAGAAACGACAATTTAAAAAAATTATTTCACTTTTACCAAGAACTTTTTTTAATTTTCAGCAATATTTTACTTTTAATTAAAAATGAGCAAATTATAAGTCAAATATTAAAAACTAAACAATTTTCAACTGCATCATTTGAAATAGAAAGCCTTGCATCATTATTATTTCAGAGTGTTCAATTTAAACTTTGAACGGTACAATTTTAATTGTTCTGATTAAGAAATTTTTAATATGAAGGTGTAGAAGATCCAAACTCAATTTAAAACTGAAAAAAATTTCGAAAAATGGAAAAACTAAATTTAGATTGTTGAAGATTCCGAAATAAAATTTTGAAGCTTTTTAAGGATCTTTGAAGGTTTTAAGAAAATCAAAAAATTGTCTCAAGTTTGCTGGGAAAATGTAGAATGATTTTTTATTTTGAAAAATGAATTTCAAGAGAATATTTAAAAAGATGTTGATAAAGGTTTTAATTAATAAATGACAATTGAACAATTATTAATTTGGAAAATAATCGAGTAAGTTTAAAATATATTTAGAAGTTTTTAGAAGATTCCAAAATAATTTCAAACCTGAAAATATTTCTCACCATTTAAAACACAATGTAGATTTTTGAAGATTTTGAACACAAAATTTACAAGCTTTTTAAGCATTTTCAAAGGTTTTAAATAAATAAAAAATTTGTATCAAAATTCCTAGAAAAACTAACAATATTTTTTTTCAATTAATTTATAAATAATATTTAATGAGATTTCCAAAATGTTCAAAAAAGAATATGAATGATTTTTTAATGATTTTTTCAAAACATGGCATTGAAAATGATAGCGTGGATTTCTATTTTTTTAAATCTTTCAACTGTACAAGGTATATAAGTCAAACTCTTAAAATTTTGCAGTTCAACGGCTTTTAATTAAAAAATTTCAATTGAAAAGTGTTAAAAGCTTCAATTTTATACGCGCGAATTATTGAGTGTTTAAACTAACATTTTTTTAAGCTTTAATTTTAAAAGTTTATGCCTTATGCCTTATGCCTTATGCCTTATGCCTTATGCCTTATG
>CAKNYM010049633.1:56904-73281 GCA_932195095.1 Andricus curvator | reverse complement strand
GCCTTATGCCTTATGCCTTATGCCTTATGCCTTATGCCTTATGCCTTCTTATGTGGCCAAACTCATTCTGTAAAAACAAAACAAAAATGAGTTGACAGTTTAGAAAAATTAAATAAAAATGAGCCCACAAACAGATATTTTAATTTGAACGAATTCGATTAGGGACCGAATTCATTTCACATCGTACAGGGATTTTAGACGACACATCTGTCACCGATTAGCTGAAAAACAATTTCTGACTAAGTTATGATTTTAGAACTTTTAATGTTGGTGACGCACTTTATAAAAAATTTTTGCATTTTTTTTAAGTGTTGCAGTGTCTAAACTTAAAATAAAAATTAATAAAATGGCGGCAGTTTTTATCAAAATAATCAAACTTAATTTCCTCAGAAAGGTCATCGTTTTATTTTTTATTGACTTTTTTCCATATTCACAATAATATGGTGCACATGCCATATGAGCTTATCTTGTGTCCCCGTCTTGGAGAAGAGAAAATTGGATTTCTTTTTATGAAACATGAAATTTTATGCATTTTTTGCAATAACGAGAAGAGATACGAAAGAAGTTGAAAGAGCAAAGTTGTTTCATTTGAAAACTTCTGAAAAAATCTCTTAGCACTTTTCTCTATCTTGCGTTTTCCTTTCAAAGTTTTCGCTAAAATATGAACAAAGGCGGAAAGGCTAATACAAGTTATAATAATCTTAACTTAGTCAGCAAATTTTCTTTGGCTGGTCAGTGAAATATTGATTTTTCTACAATCTCTTGAATTCAACATATTTTGTCCGGAAACGATTCTGTGACTTGAGACGGTACACTTGATAGTCTGCCTGGTTTGAAATGAATTTGGTCATAGGAACTTATGAATATGCTGCTAATAATAATACACTTCAAATTATATATAGTATTATATTTATCAATAGGATTGTGGAAAACCACTAGGATGAAGCCCAGAACACCAACTTCATTTTCATGAAATCAAGAAAACTTATGAAGAATATCGATAAAAGTCTAACTAATGAATATTCTCTCAAATATTTTATTACGCTAGTAACTATCTCATGATAACATTTTGGTTTTTTAAGGAAATAAATTTTTTCACTTTAGTATGCAACTGTACTCAAAATGGAATACTAATAAAAATTATCAGTAATAACGAGAAAGTGAATTAACAAACGATGTTAATAGTATTTATTTTAGTTAGAGACTTTGGAAATAATTAAGGATTTTCTAGGTGTGAGCAAAAAATTTCCTAATTTTGAAGATAATTTATAAAATTGACAAGAAAGGCCCATTGATGATTGCCAAAGAATTTAGTAGAGAAACCCAAGCGTTAATGATAACGAATATTTGAGGTCATTATTGATTATTGAAATAAACGTATTTGCATATTTGTATTTTTTCTTCCGCCTAAGGCTATAGTTGTAATTTTTATTTAATTTTCATTCACAAAAGCTCATTCTATTCCTTGAAAGGTTCTTCCTAATTCTATTTGTCACGTTTTTATGGATGTTAATTTTGTTAGAAATAATATGTGTAATTATGTATAGTTAGATTTTTTTGAATTAAACAATTTGGTTAATAATATCTGATAAAAACGTGCAGATTACTAGAATTTTAAACAACCTTCGAAGGAATGGCATGAGCTTTTGTAAGTTGAAATTAAACGAAAATTACGACTTTTGCCTGAAGTGGGAGAAAAAACACAAATATGGAAATAACTACATTTAAATAAATATTTATGGCTTCAGCTACTTTTTTTATTATTTATGCTTGTGTTTCTCTCCTGATGATTTTGAAATATTCAATTGGTCCTTTTTGGTCAATTTCATCAATCAAGTTAAAGATTAAGTAATTTTGAACTTCAGTGTGTACCTAAAACATCCTTAATCTTTGAACCTTCTACTTTAAGACATAAATCACAAATGTTATAAGGACATATTATTCAAAGTGGTGCCAGGGAAAGTGGGGCTAAGCCAACACTTTTTTTGAATTAAAAAAATTTTTTTTTTAAAAGTTTTGTTTAACAAGGTTTCAGGTTTTGTTGGATCGGGAATTTAGTTGGCTACAAAACGTTACTGACGATTTTGAAATACGATGCTTTGATTATCAATTATTAGAAAAAAGTAAAGTGATGGAAAATTTGTTGAGCGAGAAATCGTGGGGCTAAGTCGACATTTGACTATAATGTTTGAAGAAAGAGAAGGACACATTTTTTTTAATGTTTATTATTGTAACAAACTAAATTCTAGATCCAACAATACCTAATACATTGTCAAACAAAATAGTTTTTAAATTAAACAAAGATTTTTAAAAAATCGGCTCAGCCCCCTCTTCCCTAGTGAATTCAATCTGTATTTTTAACAAATCATTTTTGTAGATCGATATCCGAAAAAATTGTGAATCATCGGAAAATTAAAATTTGACACATAAAAAAAACACAATTTTCCACAAGCGTGGAACAAAACTTTTCATCTCCGGAAACACGTTTCATGTCGTAAAAAAGCATTTGTTAGCTAAGCAACACGGCCGACTTAGCCCCACTCTTTCCTAGTGATTTTTAGAAAATATTGCTCACACACATTCATTGGAAGGTTATGAAAATGCATGCGCTCAAACATAATTTTTGAAATATCTACACAGCACTTTAAACAACAAGTTATTAAAAGTATTTAAACAAAAAAGTTGTGAACAATGTTTTAGCATTTCAGTTTTCATTGGCAAACCAATTAAGATAGTACAAAAGTTAATATTGGGTTGAGAACATTTCATTAGAAGACGATTTTTCATGAAAAAGAATTGAAATTATTTATTCTTTAAATAATTTGTGTTGAACAATTTGTTTGAAAATGTTAGTTACTTTTGATGCCATATACTCTCTATGGACACTATGTAATTTTTCCTGTAGAATTGTATGGTGCTATTAAACTTTTTGGAACAAATTGTTTGAACAAATATTTAAACAAGCGAGAGTTTAAATTCTGTTTCATGAAGAATCGTCTTTTAATTAAATGTTCTAATCCCAATATTAACATTTCTACTATGTCAATTGGTCTTTCCATGAAACATAATAGGTTCAAACATTGTTTATAACTTTATAAGTTGTTTATAGATTGTTAAATTATGAGCATTTTTTGTTATTTATACCATTCTGATAATAAATTACAACGATTTTAAACGAAAATAATTTTTTTCTAAATCAAACTGATATACTAAATAAATTATTCAAATAAATTGTTTAGAAGTCTTAAAACGTATATTTAATACATTACTTATGTTTTTCAAGCATATGTGCATTTATTAAAATCAAAAGCGAGTTTATTTAATTAATTTTCTTTTGGATACAAAAATTATATTCATTAAATTACTAATTTTCTCACTGTTTTTATTTATATATTGTTGCACACAAAATTAAATTCAAAAATCGAATTATTTGAGGACCTTAAAAATTTCATTTTGAGAATTTATGAAAAAGAATCTTCAAAAGTGGAAAAATAATGCATTCAGAGGATTATGAATAGTAAATTTATAGCTTCTTTTGACAACAAAATACAAAAATTAAATCACACATATTTTGAAAAACGTAACTTTAGTTTTTTTTACTTTAAAAAAATGATACATTTTTTTCTTTATGATAATTTTTTCATTTGAATGTACACATCGTTAAAAATAATTTCAGAACTTGAAAAGTTAAATCATAGGTCAATTAGAACCAAAGATATGGACTTGAAAATTTAGGGGAATTTTTATTCACTGACATAGAAATATTACTTTTTTTTGTCTTTATACATCAAAATGAAAATTCTTGTAACCACTTGTCATGTACTGAAAAATGGCGATTCCCAGCTGTTCAAATATGTTGAAAAAATGAAAATTATGAAAATATAAACATAGATACATGATATGTATACTGATATTTTTTGTCTTGATTCTTTAAAAAATTAAACAGGATAGGATATGCACCTAAAAAGCGTCAATACATTTAGATTTTTTCAAAGGTTTTTTTCGATTTAAAAGTAGGCTACTATACCGCCAGTAATGCTTTCAATTTTATTTTTAAGTTTTAATTATTCGCGTACCTCAGCAACACGAATGTTTTGTGGTCCGAATCTGTTGTAAAACAGATTATTCAAATGATCATCTCTTCATATTGGTACAGTCACGTTGGTAATATTGCCATCAATGCGCACTTTAAATCTCCCCAAGTAATTATTAAGATCCCCTCTAGAACCCATGATTGGGCGCAAATATCGATCTATGATTACTCCAATGATGTATTCTTGACCCATTCCTTTATCTGTTCCTACATACCAAAAGCCTTCTACACCCGCAGGTGAAAAATAACCTTCGAAATGGTGAATATAAAGCTAAATAGGAGGAGGATGAACTGCGGCAGGTTTATGTGGTCGAACTAATTCTGTCAAATGAAAGCATAAGTAGGAAATTAGTTATTTTATCAATTATTCGATTAATTTAATAAATCATATCTTTTATTTTATAAACAAAAATTAATAATTAGATCAGGAAAATTAAATAAATTGAGTCCGAAAAGAGATATTTCAATTTTAACGATTTTGATCAGAAAATAAATACACTGCAATTAAGAATGCATTTTAAATCATAGATATTATATTTACCAATAGGATTGGGGAAAGCCAGTAAGATATAAGTCAGAATCCCAATCACGGTTCTCATTTTCTTTACATAAACGAAACTCATGAAGAATACTGAAAAGAGTCTAATCAATATTCTTAGAAATGTTTCAGTAAATATTATATGTATACTAATCGCCATCTCATTCGTTATTCTGAAATATTGATATTTCGTCAATCTGCTTCTCCCACCATAAAGTCGCAAAAATACTTGAGATTTATGAGATTATTGTGTTAAATTTAAAGGCACTAAAATGTCTTATTACGCAGTGGAATTATGTGTATTTCTTGGAAGGCATAATAAGATTTTAGATTCCGTACAAGAAATGTTTTCGCTATAGTATACAGTAGTATTTAAATTGAATGCTGATGAAAAGGATTGGTAATAACAAGAAAGTTTTCAAATTTTCTTCCGCAGTGGTTTTTATTATTCTCCATAATGTCTTCAAAGACATAATATACAAAATATGTCGAAGAATGCTCAATCTCTCTTGGCTCATTTTCTTCAATTTGAAAATTTTTTTAGTTTGACCTCTTATCACATAATTCTAGTCTCTGAAACATGGCCAACACGTAATCACCACTCTAGCTTCGTTGCTCTTGATAATTACGTACGGAGTCGTGGTGGGAGTTCGTTTGGTTGCCACTCATCCTAGCCTAAAATTTCTCCTTATAGAAATTTCAGTTGCTACACGGAGAGAAATCTGTTGCGAGTATTGCATGGGAACGTACTATGCGGAAAGTGTAGCACGTGTGCCATACTAAAATCGCCTCGATTCGTGCAATTCAGGTATGAGAATCTCTAGTTGGAATAACGCCGAAAAGCGATGCGAAGAAGGCATGCACACCGATGCGCTGAACGCACCAATACTACCATACTGAAAATGCACGGAGTAGTCCGTGCGGAAATAGTACGGGTCCCGAGCATTTTTAAGATTTTCGAACTGCGCATGATTGCGGTCACCATAGGCGACAAGCGAACATATATATGTATACAGTCTCCTACCTTATTATTGAGATGTCATACAAGCATTGTTGATCATTTTCACTTGCTTTCACAATAACACAAATTTTTTCACATAAAAACACCGTACTGACATCACGAAAAATCACAGACCATAATCGTCCGTCCACGAGAATCAATCACAAACAACAACACTGAACGCGTCTACGCGCAGTCCGAAAATCTTAAAATCGCTCGGGACCCGTACTATTTTCGCACCGACTACTCCGTATTTTTTCAGCATGGAAGTATTGGTGCGTTCAGCGCGTCAGTGCGGATGCCCTTTTCGCATTGGACACTTTGGTACTAAGGCAACGCGGTTACCGACCGATGATTGTAATCTTCTTTTACATTATCTGCATCGAACACTCGCTTGCGACAAGAGCAATAGCGTCCAATGCGATACTCGAAACAGATTTCTCTCCGTGTAGTGACTGTGTGTTTATTGGTGTAATCTATGAACCTTCGAAAACTTCCTTCGGTAGGGAACTGGAATCCGAAATTTTTGCACGAAATACCTAACATCGATGGTGCACTCATTCGGACTAACAATAGTACCCCATTACTTTACTCACCATACATATCGGTCTAGCACACGCATAAACCTAATTTATTGAGGCCATTATACCTTATACCTACAAAGCACGAATTTTTAAATATTTTACCTCCTAATGAACGTTTAAAAGTATTTTTCTTTTTGTCCCCCATGATCTCCTACGATATAACTCTGGATACTCTGTTGCAGACAATTTTGGCAATCAAATTTGACGCTATAGGAACTGATCAGATATCAGTTAAGATGATTCGACTTGCACTTCCAGTAATAGTTCCTATCCTACTCCATACGACACATCGCTTCAGGTAGATATTTTCCCGGATTGTTCGAAAAACGCAATTTTTCATCCTGTCACGTGACGTTGTAGTTGGTGGACGGGCTTAATGGCCCCAAAAGCAGAACAAACGAAAACAACGAGGGCTCAGACATGTGGTCTTCATGTAACCCACCGCCAAAGAGCGACGGCTTTCCAAGAGTCATCCTACCAAAAGCGGTGAGGATCATGAAAACCGTTGACAACAACCAAGTTGCTGCCTTTAAAGAAAAGAATACTTGACTCACTGTAAAGCCCGCTAAGGCTCCTCACAAGGGGCCTTAGATATCGCAGCATCATATGGAAAAACTCCTGAGACGGGAATCTCACTGATGACGATAAATTTTCACTACAGCAAAGGTGCCTCAGCGGTTCTTACCGGATGGATGGCAATGGTACAAAGAGGGATTGCCCTGATCCAAGAACACTGGTTATACAAGGAAAGGATTAGTGGCTTCAGAGGGTATGACTCGACATTCAAGGGATCATGCGATAAAGCATCAAGGGTATGTGTAGCAGTCAAGGTTATGGATGCGATTTTGGTACCTCAGCTCTGCTATGCGGACCTCACCGTTATTAAGGTGAGACTAAGGGGCAGAAGCGGAAAAAGGCTAGAGGTGTATATCGCTTCGGCTCATTTACCTGACCACGCTGACCCCCCCCCTTCCCTCCTATAGAGGTCGAGACACTAATGTGCACTGCCAGGAGAATAGGATTCCTCTGCTGTTGGGCTGTGACGAAAACTCCCACCATACAGTGTGAGGCAGAATAAACATAAATGGCAGAGGAAGGGATTTAATTGAATACATAGCCGGTCTCTCGTTTTGACTCTATGCTTGAAAAAACTGAGAAACAAGGCAGTGGGCTGGAAAGTCTCCGACGAGAAATCTCTTTCTGACCACAAATATATATTTTGTTCCAGTTACCCCTAGGAAAACTGGCGGTTTCAAACATCAAAAACCCCAGGAATACACATTGGGTCTGATACAAAGAGCAACTGAAAGGCAGGCTTGTGGAATTCTCACAAGCTACAATACCATAGATGAGTTAGAGCACCCCGCGGATTTTCTGCGAAGGAATCTGATTACATCATGTGAGAAAAATTATCCTACAAGTTCAATCAAGTCTAGGAAAGTAGCAGAATGATGGATCATCCGCCTGGGGAAACTCCGCATTAAGATAAGAGCGTTGTACAACAAGGCAAACAGAATTAAATTTCCTTCAGACTGGGACGCCTACAAGACGGCTCAGTGTGAACACAATAAAAACATAAGAATGTACAAACAGGTAAATTGGCCCGGGCTTCTGTGAGGAATCTAAGAACATTCGGGACGCCGCGAGGCTCTTCCAGAATCTGACAAAAAATTCGGAGGCTCGCCTCGGGCTCAGGAGGCTCGATAATGGCGAGTTTGCCAAATAGGAAGAAACGCTGAATTACATGATGGAAGTCCGCTTTCCAGGTTTTTAGCTATCTTAAGCTGACCGAAATAAGGAAGGCTGGGGCCAGGAGAGAGAGAAGGTCGACTGATATTTCAACGCGAAGGTCGTTCATATCAAGAAGATCGAATAAGCCATTTGCTCCTTCTACTCCTTTAAATTAGCTAGGGTGGATAACGTCTATTCAATGCTCCTACAAAAAGGCATGGATTTTGTCCTCCCCCTACTAACATAACTATTAGAGCAAGCTATGCCCTTAAATACATGCCATCGACATGGAAGAACAGCAGAGTGGCCTTTATGTCCAAACCTAAGAAGTAGGGCTACACTCCTGCTAAAGTTTTCCGGCCGATCAGCTTAACGACCTTCATTTTATAGGCGCTAAAGAAACCGATTGAGAGATATATGTATCAGGGATGAGGTGCTTTTTGCCTCCCTGCTGCACAGAGGGCAGTACCCCTTTCAGGCAGGCTGTTCTGTAGAAACTGCGGTCCATGCTGCCGTTGAAAAATTGGAGCCGCAGCTGTGATAGGGAGGGTATGCTTTGGGCACCTTTTTAGACATAAAGGGTACCTCAAGCAATGCCCCTCCAGAAGTTATGTGTCCAGAGGCTTCAAGGATGCCGCGAGGTTGTGGAGTTTGTAATCCTAATTAGAGGGGCTCATCTGGAGACGTTGATGGGTCTTACAAGGTCGGCGCTCCGTATCGTAGAGCTTTGGTTTGACAGCTCAAGGCTCTCGGTAAAGCCGGAAAAGACCAGCCTGGTAATTTTCACGAGAAAGTACCAAGTTTCAAATGTTGACGCCCCTAAATTGCGTGGTAAGATGCTGACGATCTCAGAGTCGGTTAAATAACTGGGGGTAATCCTAGATAGCAAACTGAACCAGGTGAAGCATCCTGAAACCCGATGCAGGAAATTTGTCATGACATTTTGTATGTGCAGAAGAGGCTTTGGTTTGAAGTGGGGTCTAGTGCCTAAAATGCTTGCATCATTCTACTCCGCTGTCCTCAAACCAAGGGTCCTATACACGGCCGTGGTTTGGTAGCCACGGGTGAAACTCAAATGAAGCAGGACTGGCTGCGTCGATAACAAACGCTAGCGTGTAGGTGCATGGTAGAAGCAATGAGGACTACACCCACAGCGGCAATAGGCTTTGTGAAGAACCCATACATGTTGCGATAACCGCCGGAGCGGCTCACGCGATTAGCTGTCTGATGAGAACAAATAGATGGACTTGGGCTACTAAACATACTTGGCTCCCAAGTGAGATCAGCACACTGCTGATTGTTGAAAACAGGCAAGACAGAACAATAAAATCCTTTAACTTTACCAAGACTTTCAGCTTCTGTATCCCAAGCAGGTATATGTGGGAAGCAAATGGTAACCTGCTCCTTCAAAGGGAAATCTGGTACACAGGCGGCCCCGAAGCAGTGGGGGGTTTTGAAGCAGGAATCTATGACAGCGCAGGAGGGATGGGGAAGGGGATCCTACTTAGGCGGCATGCCACCGTCTTTCAGATGGAGGTACTGTCCGCCCTTTGTTGCGCTAAATCATTAAAAGAGGATCACGCTGCTGGTAAGCAGATTACAATCATTAAATCAACTTGCAGAAAAGAACAATGTGACCCTCATATGAATTCCTGGTCACACAGGGATCAAGCGGAACGAAAAAACGGACCATTTGAAAAAAGCTGCGCAGCAAGTGAATACATAGGACCGGAATCAGTACTGGGACTAGCGTCTTGCTGCATCAGGATGACGATGAAAAGCTGGATCCGGACGAAGATCCGAGAATACTGGGGACAAATTCAAGCTTGGCGACAGGCGAATGCCAGGGAAATCATGGGATTACCCATGAAAGACCTGAGGACAGTGGTTCAGATGCTCACAGGGCATGACAACATGAACTATTACATACACAATATGGGGTACGACCATACGACAGGGCGTAAGAAATTGCGACAGGGATGATGAAACATCCCTGCATGTCTTATGCCAGTACCCAGCATTAGGTAGGCTCAGCCAACAAACCCTTGGGGCTCACTTCATGAGACCTAAGCAAATTATAACGCGATCAGTCGTTGACATACTGGACTTCACCAAGAGGTCTGGAATCAACTACTGAGAGCGAATAGTTAAGGGTGTGGCACAATAGGCTTTATAACTTGAGCGCCAGGGGGCCCCATCGGGGCTTCCAGTCCGCCTATAAATTAAACTAAACTAAGCTCAGGTCCCTAAAACATTCTCTCCATAAGATCTCTCCATAATTTTTAATTGAACATTTTCAAAATTAAAACTTCATTGATTCTAAAGACTTACCATTCAAAGTCATACAATTTCGGAACGTTACAATTGAAAGTTGTTCAGTTTTAACGATTCGCAATTTGAAATTCTTCCATTTTAAATATTTACAGTTCAAGATTTATTAATTTGAAATATTTATAATTTAAAGTGATGTAATTTTAAACTTTTTTCTAAATATTTAGCTCAATTTCAAAGATTTACAATGGAAAATTCTTTGGGTTTTAAGATTTGTAATTGATGAAAATTCTTCAATTTTGAATAGCGAAAATGACAGCGTTGATTTATTGTTTAGAAATTGTGTGTTCAAACATTAGTATACAAGTTCATTTTAATGGAGTACTGTCAAAAATTATCAGTTATAACAAGAAGGTGAAATAAACGAATGATGTGTATTGAACCTTTTTTCGTCAGTATTAAAATGTTTCACGTGGATTTTGGAATATAAAGAAACATTTTTTGCAAATTTGTCTTTGCAGTATTCTTTATTATTCTACATATTGTCCTTAAATACATAATATTTGAAACACATTAATTAAAATTATAAAAATATACGTAAATGTAGATACATGACATGTATTGAGATTTGTTGTTCCAATTCACAAAAAAATTAAACAGGATGGGTCAGAACTAGTTTCTCCTTTCATACAGGATATTTTCACAACAAAATTTAGATTTGTCAAACATTTTTTTTTCAAGTTTTATTCTTGAGATAAATTATTGGCATCGTATTAGAGAAGCGCGAATGTTTTGCGACTTGAGCGCTTTGTAAAATAGATTATTCAGAGGATCCTCTTTCGATATTGGTACAGTCACATTGGCAATATTGCCATCTATGCGCACTTTAATTCTTTCTAAGGTATTATTAGAATCCGTTCTAGGAGCCAAGATTGGACGCAAAAGTCCATTTAAGATTACTCCAATGATGTACTCTTGATTCATTTCCTTATATGTTCCTACATACCTAAAGGCTTCTAACACACCTGGAGGTAAAAAAAAACTTAGGAAACATGGAACATGAAGTTGAATGGGAGAAGGATGAACTGCATCGTCTTTATGTAGCCTAGTTAATTCTGTAAAAAAAGCACAAATGGGAAATAAAATATATTTCTTAATTATTAAAATTATTAAACAAATCATATGTTTTATTTTACAAATAAGAATTAATTTGTTTGATCAGTGAAAATAAATAAAAATGAGTCCACGAAGAGCTATTTTAATTTGAACGAATTCAAATAGAGACCAAAATCATTTCAAATAGTACAGGCTGTGCAAAACACAGCCTCTGATTTTTCTATAAATTGAGCATGCACAATTTGTATGCTTAAGTAACAGAACTGTTTTGGGACCAAATACGCTATTTTACAAGGGATTCTAGACGACACGTATTTCAACGATTAGCAAAAGAAATCATAAGTTATGAGTTTAGAACTTTCACTGTTAGTGACGCAGTTTATAAGAAACTGTTGACATTTTTTAAGAAAGTGTTGCATTATCAGAAAATAGCAGCGGTTTTTTTTAAACATGTAAACATAATTTTCTCAAAAAGGCCAACCTTGTATTTTTTCTTCACTTTTGTTTTGTATCAATATGGTGAATATGTCTTATTAGTTTATCTTGTGTCAGCGTCTTGGAGAAGATAAAATTGGATTTATTTTTATGAAGAAGAAAATTTTTGCATTGTCACTATATTATATTATTTATCTATATTTTCCAATAGGATTGAGAAAAACTACTAGGATGAAGCCCAGAACCGCAAGTACGGTTTTCATTTTCTTGTAATAAAGAAAACTTATGAAGAATATCGATAAATGTATAGCTAATCAATATTCTTCAAAATGTTTCATCACACTAGTAAATATCTCATTCGTCATTCTAATCTATTTGTACTTAATTAGTCTATTTCTCCGTCATTTAAGAGGAATACATACTTCAGATTTATGATATTATGTAAAATTTAGATCTACTAAAATTACTTATTACGCAATGCAAGGATCAATACGCATCACTATAGGTGGAAGAGGATCAATATGAAGATCCTCTCAAAAACCAAAGTGACACCCGAAGACAGAGCTTCGGATCTAATTACTTATGAAGAGGACACTAGATGTCCCAGATAAACCTTTACTATGATAAAGAAGTGTCTGCTATCTTAGGCAGACTTTTGACATGGGAAAAAACGGCCTTTGCCTTATTATAAGAATCTTGGACTTACAAGGCCAGAGTGAGAGGCTTGAGTAACAAGAGTGGATCAGTAATTTATGATAGTTCCGTAGAAGCCCTAGGACAGCACTTTATGTCAGAGGCGATATTAAATTTATTAGATTATCAAGGTTCTTTTCTAGAGACTTGGTGGCAATAGAGATCGAGCAACATTTAGGAGGCAGGCACCAAACCATGGTAATTTGCTCAAAATACCTACCATTTGACTCCAAGGACCCACACCACTATCTGAGGAATGGAGAAATCTGGTGAACAACTGCTGCGTTGAAAAATGGCCATTGCTCATACATCAGATGTGATGCTAACGCCAAATACAGGGGTGAGTCTTTATTAGATTACATCTTAACTACTGATTTAACTTTATTGAATCAGGGTAGTACACCTACCTTCGTGACATCTAAATGCTTCGAGGTAATTGATTTGCCTAATGTTCAATTAGTATTGGCGAAATGTTCAAGGGATGTTATGTATGTATTAGCATACGTCCCTATCGGTTTTTAGACATATGTACTTTTTCTTGAAACCGAATAGACCTGAGGTTCAATGGTATAGGAACCCTAAAGCAACTAAATGGGTCCATTGTACTCTTCGTATTAAGAAAATAGATAGAGATGCACCCTGGTGAGATCCTCGACTTCAGGGCCTGAAAAAAGACACTCGACGCCTTTTTAACAGGGCTAAAAAGAATGGAAATTGGGTCCTGTACAGGGCAACCTTGACAAGATATAATAATAAGTTACAAAATACCGTAAGAGACTCATGGGTTGGGTATTGGCAGGGAATCGAGAGCATCAATATTGCCTTCAGGCGAAATAGCTGAGACGACTAATTAAATCCTTGAGCACCTAATGAGAGTACACTTCCCGGGCTCGGAGTTGGATCACACGAATGAAGGGGCGGCCCATGAGTCATACCTTCCAGGAGGACCAACTTTTAGAGCCAGTATGGAAGATTGGAAAGTAGTTTATCGTACTGTCACTTATTCAAAAATTAGATGGGTAGTTAAACAATTCAAATCATTTCAAGTTTCAGTCCTCAGTGGGTCCATTGTGCAGCATCTTCGGTCATGCTTAACAATGGGATACACCCCGGTCGTATGCAGGAAGGTACATATGTCACTATATGGTAATGGAGTGATGGTAATGGTAATGTTGACGCAATGGCGAAAAAATCTGAGAAAGCTTTTTGGCATGTAGATGTGCATTGCGCAATAGGGAAATCTGGTGTTTAAAGGCCAGACTCACCGACTGTTTTATATACGATGATAAGCAGACCCGTAATAGCATCTGCATCAATGATCTGATTGCCAAGGACTGAACTAATCAGTACTGGTAAACAACTGGAAAGCCCCCGAGAGGTTTTCTGCTAGGCAATCACTGGTGCTGTGAAAACAACCCCAACAGCAGCTCTTGAGGTTATTCTGGAAATCCCGCCATTGCACCTTTTCGTAAGGAAGATTGCGGCTTACTTCATGATATCAGTAGCGCATTTCATGCTAGGATAATATTCTCGCTATGCAAACTGATGTTTTCTTGAGGAAATTATCCTTCATGAAACCCTTCAAGATCGTCTTCCCTTAAAGGGAAGAACGGCATGATGAATTGAAAAAGGAAGAATTATTTAAACCAGGAGGTTTTGTTTGATACACAGACGGCTCTGAAAACTCCTTGAGAATAGGGGCTGGAATCTATGGGAAGAAGCCTAGGGCTGAGGTAACATCAGAACTGGGTACATTCCCTACAGTTTTTAAGCCGAAATAATAGCTATTAATGCTTGCCTGAAGAAAATTTGAAAGCGGGATTATAAAGGCCAGTGCATTTACATTCGTTCTGACAGTCCAGCAGCACTTGAGGCTCTTGCATCTGAAGAGTTAACTTCCAGACTAGTTTGGAGTTGCCTTCAAGATCTTCTTAAGGTTGCCGGTAAGGACTGGTTCAGTCTGATCTAGGTTCCCGACCATAAAGATATTGAAGGTAATGAGAAAGCAGATGCACTTCCTAAGACGGGAGCTTCACAGTCTCTAATTCGCCCGAAACTCTACTGCGGTATCTTGTACGCATAGTCGAAAAGAGACTTCGGTAAATGGCTCTCGGAGGAGCGTGCGAGGTACTGGAAGGGAACCAAAAAATGGTGCAATCTAAGAATTCATATCTGGTACATGTACTAAGAGGACTAATGAACTCTTGAACATGAAATTAACGCAGATTTATGTCGTAAAAGGGATGCTTACTGCCCAGGTGCGAAATTTGGTGGGATGCCAGAGCTTGATCGTCGGCCCAAAGTCGGCCCTGCTTTGGTACCCGATCTACGGTAACCAGAGTTGGGCCGACTACGGTGTTTTCAAGCTGCTGCGGTCCCACCGACGTTGGCAACTGACGTCGGTGGCGGGCGAAAAGCCGACTATCGGCCCAATTCTGGCCCAAATTTGTGCCGACCATCGGATGAACTGTGGCAGATTGGTCGGTACGACCGCAATAATGGGATTGGTCCGACTCTTGATACAGCAGGCGGTTAGCCACAAGTCACCTTGATGCAACAGACGGTTGGTCAAACCTTGGCCCGAGTATGAGCAGACCTACGGATAAACTGGTTCGTTGTTTCAAAAAGACCATGAAAGTACGGTCGGCCCGACTCTGGGCAAAAGATCGCCCGACCATCGGCATAACATTGGCGTGTACAAGTCATCATGATACACCCAACGGTCGATCAAACCTTGGCCCAAATATGGGCCATCTGGGTAGTACCAACCTTCGAAAATCAAAGTCGACCCCACATTGTTGTCCAAGGTTGGGCCGACATCATCTTAATAGATGGCCCATATATGGAACCAAATTTCGGGCCGACGTCGAGAAGCCAAAGTCACACTGAAAAAAAAATTTACTTGATTCAAGGAAATGCGTTTCTTCGGTTTTTTTTCTTTCGACCAAGGAATTGTTTACTTCAGTTAAGTTAATATTGTTTAGATGCAAAAGATTCACGCATTAATTCAAGGAAATGATTCCTTTGTGTGAAATTTCTTTAATATGAGTAAATATTTCTTCGCATTAAATACGAAAAATATCAAGACAAAGAAATGATTTCCTAGAAGGTAGGAATCTAGGTTTATTGAATACGTTTTAGGCGCCTAAAGAACTCCTTCTTTAGTCCAATGAAATCGATTCCTTGAAATGGATAAATATGTTTTAGAATCGAATAATTCATACATCATTGGAGCAATTAGTTCATTTTTTTTAGTCAAGAAAATATTCACTCAAGATAAATGAATTTTCATTCAATTGAAGAAATATTTATTTCATGCTAAGAACTGTCAAAACAATAATAATAAAACAGTTATCTAAATTTAAAAAATATTCTTTCACGATAAATCGATATTCGTTCAATTGAAAAAAAAAATTATTTAACACTATAAGTTGATATAATTGTTGCAACGAAATAATGACTTAAATTGAAGAAATACTTATTCAAGATAAATGAATATTCATTCAATTAAATAAATATTTATTGCATTCTAACAATTATTGTAATCAACACAATGCAAGTATTATTTAAATTTAAAAAATATTCTTTTAATATAAAGGTATATTCACTAAACTGAACAAAATATTTATTCCATGCCAGAAGTCGACATAATCATCGCAAAGAAATATTTATTTGATTCAATGAGTTCGATTCTTTGAATTGATTCGGACGCATTCGAATCAATTAATTGTGCATATTTGAATCAAGTCCTTAAGTTTATTCAAATCAAAGCAATAATGATTTAATTCAAAATAATATTAATTAAATTAAAAATATATTTATTTGTTACAAAGAGTTCATGCATTTATACCAATGAAGCATTTATTTAGATGAACAAGGTATTGTGTTTGCATACATATTTATTTCTTCATTTGAA
>CAKNYM010049633.1:29201-51904 GCA_932195095.1 Andricus curvator | reverse complement strand
CACACAAATTCCGTAAAATTCTCTCTCCACCTGTCACTAAACACATTCTCACTTCCGCCACCAACATGCAAGTCCCTGAAGATATCTACTACATTATTCATTAGACGACTGGTGTACTTATTATTAATTGGAATTTTCTTAGGCGTTTTCATTTGAAGGCAGTTGAGATGAGGTTCAATAAATATGCTCGGGTTAGTTTCTTGGTGTTGTTGATTATTAATTTCGAGATGTTGGAAATGATTCTGATTTTCGTGGAGCTTCCAAAAAATTTACTTACTGTTATAGATATATCATTATATTCAAAAATAGAATTGAGGATAACGGCCAAGTACAAGACCAGAGTACTGTCTATTATTTTAAGTACATTACTTTGAATATATTCATCTCATTCTTAGTTTTATTAGTATACTCACTAATAGAATCGAAGAAAATCACCAAGGATAAGACCAGAGTCCAGAGAATCTTCATTTTTTCTAATTAGAGAAACAAATTTTTAATGTAATTATGAAGAATTTCGTTAACAATGTAACTAATGAATATTCTACTGCTTCATCAGCTTATATATTCTATAGTTATATATTATAATCATTATCTCTTAGACTAAAGGCGGCCAGATTGCCCTTCTAAGATATTTACATTTGATAAGTCAGTTAAAAAAAATGGTCACGAATTTATTTAAAGCTGATGTCACCATTTGTTTAATTCTTTATACGTTTTAGGGAAATCTTTTTCTTTATTGCAAATTTATGTAAAATCTGCTATAACGGCCCATCTCAAGCTTTAAAAACTAATATAAATTCTAAAAAATATGTTAAAAGAATTGAAAAGATGTATTTTATACTTTCGTGTTTTTGATCTGATGTTTTAGAAATTACTCAGAGAAAAAGAAGTTATCAGTAACTCCTAAAGATATTTTTTTGTCACAAAGGTATTAATATTAGTGTCATCAATATTCTATAGTTTCTCTGAGACTTGCAATTTTTACAGTCCACCATGGCGAATAATGATAATCAAAAACTGCTGACTACAAAAAAAAATAGGTCATTGGGACTTTGGGAACACTTGAAAATTTTGCCATCAAGACAAGTACATATTTACTGAGGAGGTGAGATTTTTTTATTTTTTTCGGGTAACATCGACTTCAGCGATTTGTAACCCTCCCAATATCAAACAAACAAAATTTATCTCCTCCACAGGTCGCAATTCAAAAAAATAGAATTTTTTGATCGTCAATTATGAAGAAAAAATATTTATTTTGTCAAAGAATGATTATGATAACAAGTTGAGGCACGCGGCGAGTCTCGTATTTTTATCTTCGCAGAAATTTCCATTCCACGGGTAAAATTTTGTATGATTACTCAGCCATCACGTAATATTTATTTGTCTTCTTCATCTTGATTTGAAGAGTATGTTTCGCTCTTGATTTTGTAAATAAAAAAAATTTTTTGGAACAATTTACTTGATTTGACGATGAGCTTAACGAAAATTTCGAAACAATGATATGTAATAGGCTTTTTTTATTGCAATTGGTTAAAACTTATCTGAGTTATCGAATTCAAGCTAATTTAGCAGCTGGTAAAATGAACAACCTATTGTTCAAAAGGAGTGTTTTTCTACCTTCGAACAAACCAAAAAATTAAGAATCAAATTAAAAATGCCGGGGTTATAAATTATTATATACATGAACCGAAAAAAAAGTGTTCAGCTATCTTTTTTCTTTCAGCAGAGAACAACTTTGAAAACTTGTTTTTTCTTTAAGGGAAGAAAAATTCCAGGAAGAATGTTTGTGGTTTTACCCACAAAAAATTCTCATGGAAAATCGAAAATTCATATTTTGAGCCAACTGTCACGGGAAACAAACAAAATGTTAAGAAAAAATATTTTTCATCTCAGAAAGATCTACAAGTTTGGTTAACGATTCTTTTTGATGAGCCGCATATATATGGGAAAAATTCAAGAAGAAATACTCCTCAATTATAAAAAAAAAATATTCATATTTATTTCTGAGGGTAATGAAAATAAAATAATGATGAAAAATGAAATTCATACTTTATTTTTCAATATATGAATAACCAGTCTCGGTCCAGGTTACAGAAATTAATAACATATACATTTGTATAATAGAGTTTAACATGATATAGAAAATTGTGCATTTCGTACACACTTTAATCGAGGAAAAAAATTCCTGGGTTTTTCTAGGTTTGCAAAAATTTTGCATAATCATTTAAATTAAAAAATTCGAGCTTTTGAAGCTCAAAATTTTTTCATTTGAAATAATAAAGCTGAACTGATAATTGAACTGATGATTTACACGTATAAAATAGATAGCTTTTAACACTTTACAATTTAAGTATTTTACATAAATTAAGGTAGTTGTGGTGCCAAAAATCAGGTCTTTGATAAAAATACCTCCATGAATTTTAGAATTGTAATATTATCAGTCATGTCTTATGGAAGAAAAACCATTATTTTGTAAGAAAAATTGCGAAAACTCACGAAAAATATTCGTTTAAATAATAGTTTCCCGTTCCAGCGGTACCCTGAAAAGAAACTCAAATATGACCAAATTACATTGGTCACTGTTTTGACATTTAATTTTAAAAGGCCTGTGCATAAACGTGGAATAAGCATAAAGACTGAGCGCAAAGAGCGTTATCTGACAGATAGGCGCGCTTTTTTATTTTGTTTATTAACAGTGTGAAGAATTTTAATTCACACATGAAATACTTTAAAACTTTTTGAGATTGGAATTTGGCTGCCTGATGGACAATCCGCGATTTCTTCTAGCGTCAACTCTTCCACCGCGCCGCTGTAGATGTTTATTTTCACCCGTTTTGACCGCATATCAATAGGTTTATATATTCCACGAAAAATCGATCGACTGTTTGCATCTTTTTCCAATATTGCATAGAGATCACCATTTGGACGTTGATAATGCAATTTGTTCTTCGGTTGGCATGGATATTATGGAATTTTGTTTGTTTTTCAATCCAATTCGTTTATCGGGAGGAAAAACGTATATTCGAAGTTCGAATATCCGGTTCGAATTCGTCACGGGAATAAGCCGAATAAATCTAAGTTCTTCAAACTCAAATCTAAATACGCGAGGAAAAGTTTGCCTGATTGAAAGAGACCCGGACCTAACACGAGGAGAAGGCTCTGCAGAAGGAAGAGGCTCAGCAGAAGAATGAGGTCTGTTAGGAGGAGACCTGGACCTGGCACGAAGAGGAGTCTCGGCAGGAGAAAGAGACCCGTCAGAAGAGTGAGATCTGGCAAGAGGAAGAGTCCTTTCTGTAGAATGTCTTTTAGAAGAAGAAGCAGAGCAGGGTCTGCAACGAGGAACATGAGGATTAGGGTCGCTATCAGGCAAACGCTCGGACTCTGAACTTAATTCTGCAACAAGAAATGGAGGATTAAATTATTCTCGAAGTAAATAATTGTATGTTGGTATATCATGAGTTGTGAATGTGTTTGCTTTTGGAACCCCTGGAAACGATTCACATAAATTTCGATTTTTTATTTTAAAAGTATATACTCTCATAGGAAATTTAATTACGCAACCTTTTTGGAACAAAAGAGTTGTAGTTGATGTTCTAGGATTTTCAGACTAAATACTCGAATGGAAAATGTTCAATGGATGAACCGTGTCTCAACATTACTCAGTATGGGAGAAGCGTAGGATAAGGGTGGTTCAAGATTGGGTTAATATTCCTCCATGGTCGTACCATAGTTATGAACAATGGCTCAAGCATTGCCCTGTATTCGTCCATGATCGAACTTGAGTACTTTTATTGGACTTTGAAAAATTGTCGCAGATGGACACAATCTGATCATTTTTCTCGCTTTTTAAAGAGAATTAATGGATTAATATTCTCTATTATTGCACTTAGCGAAACTTTTGTTGAACTGTACAATTCTCATCGGATACAATTAAATCGTGATGGTTTGGAAAATTTTTCTATTCTGTTTCCATTGATTCGTGTGGCTCTCGATTCCCAAAACAGCTCCCTAAGCCAAGACGTGAACTACCGCGTCCAGGGCTGAATGTTAGCGTGGAACCAACAGCAGTACTTAAGAGGATAGCAATCCAAAATCCGACCATGAAAACGGCAGAACGGAAGGTTATCGATATCAATGCGGGTAGTTAAGCTAGCCAACTTGTGATAACTGTAGAGTCAGGAGTGATCGAGAGTCTCAAGAAGATCGACTGTAGGCCCCACTATATGTTGAAGAGGATCAATATGATTTTCTTCTCAAAAACTAGACTAACACCCGAAGATAGCACTCCGGATCTGTTTACGGGTGAAGCGGAGCAGATACTTGGCAGTTGAAATGGATACTAGATGATCCCCTTCCAGTCTGAATTTTAACCAGATAAACGATCACCACGCTAAAGGAGCGTCTGCTATCTTAAGCAGACGTTTGACAGCAGAACAATCGGTTTTTGCTTTAATACAAGGACCTTGGACTTAAAAGGCGAAATTAGAAGTTTAAGTAACAAGAGCGGATAAGTCATTAATGATAGTTCCGTAGAAAATATATAGGACAGCACTTCATGTCAGTGGCAATATTAAATCTATTGGATCACCAAGGTTATCTCGTAACTACTGATTTAACTTTATTGAATCGGGGTAATACCCCTACCGTCGTGAAATCTAGATGTCGCGAGGTAATTGATATGACCTTATGTTCGATAAGTAATAGCGAAGTGTTTAAGGGATGACATGTATCGTCGGATACGTCCCTATCGGATCATAGACAGATATGCTTCTCCTTGACATCCGATATACCTGAGGTTTAGAGATATAGGAACACTAAAGCAACTAAATGGGATACTTATAGGGAGGATCTTTGCAGTTTGCTGGGAGTTATACTGGACACAATCAAGTCTATCAAACAAATAGAATTTGCTTCCGACATCTTACAAAAAGGTATAAACAGAACGAATGAAGACAATTGTCCTCTTCGTATTAGGAGAATAGACAGGGATGTACCCTGTTGGAATCCTCAACTTGAGGCCCTGAAAAATGATACTCGCTACCCTTCAACAGGGCTAAAAGTCCTTAGGACGGATCAGCATGACCGCGTTCATCCAGAAAACACTAGAAAAATTAGTGGAACTTTACATGAAAAACGGAAAATCCTCTTCATAGGAATCAATTTGCCTCTCAAAACGGCAGATCTACCGTTGACCCTCTTTATGCTTTTACCTCCCAAATTAATATAACAATGCTGAAAGGTAAAATAGCAATTGCAGCGTTTCTGGACATAGAGCGGGCATTTAGTAACAACTCGACTGAATTCATATACGGTTCCACTAGAACACACGGTGTTAATGACACCGTAAACAGGCGGATGCACTGCATGTTAAGAAGCAGAAGGGTATACACTTCACTTCATGGTAATGAAATGAAGACCAAAGTTTCAAAGGGATGCCCACAGGAAGGAATTCTCTCATCCACCCAGTGGGCGATTGTCATTGATGACCTGATTCGTGTTTGAAACGAATCGGGGTTTTACACTTAAGTCTATGTAGATGACCTGGTGACTCTGTTAACAGGGAAGCATAAGGACACCTTAATGGAATGCAGTAAGTGCTCAATATAGTAGAGCAATAGCGCAAGGACCATTTTTTGTTCGTTAACCCGGACAAGACGAAAATCATTACCCTGGAAACTCCATTTTAACGTGATGGTGAAGAAAGCTAGTTTGGCTTTTTGCGCCTGAAGATGCGCAATAGAGGAAACCTGGGCTTTAAACACCAAGGTTACTTACTAGTTATATACAATGATAATGCCAACAGATTGCCAATGATTGCCAACAGCCATACCACGCTGAAAAAACCAGTTCTCGTCAGATCACTGAAGTTAAGCAGCGTTGGGCGCGGTTAGCACTCGGATGGGTGACCATTCGAGAAAACTGAGTGCTGTTGGCACATCGTGGGTGTGGTGAGCCCACACTTGTAGTTATTTACTACAAGTTATCAACCTAGAAACACTACCCGAATCGGGTAGTGTCACGCCTACCCCGAAAGGGAAATGGCTTAATGGTATACATACATAATCAGACTCATAATAAAATATGCATCAACGATCTAGTGACACCTTTTCGTAAGGAAGATTTGGGGCAGCGGAAGTCCATATACTCCTAGTAGGGGGCAACCTCAGTCATTTTGAGGGGACAGATCCACATGATATCAATAAATGCATTCTATGTGAGGATAATATTCTTGCAATGCAAACTGATGTTATGTTGAGGACATTATCCTTCATGAAACTCTTGAAGGTCATATTTCCTCAAAGAGAAGAATGGCATGGCGAAGGGAGAAATGAAGAATGATTTAAACCAGGTGGTCTCGTTTGGTATAAAGATGGCTCTAAATACTCCTTGGGAACAGGGGCTGGCATCTATAGGAAGATACACAGGGCTGAGATAACAGCATTGGGCACATTCCCTACAGTTTTCCAGATCGAAATATAGCTATTAAAGCTAGCCTGAAGGAAATTTGTGAGCGGGCTTATGAAGGACAGCAAATTTACTTTTGTTCTAACAGTCAAGCAGCACTTAAGGCTCTTACATCTGAAGAGTTTACTTCCAGAGTAGGCTGGAGTTGTTTTCAAGATCTTCTTAAGGTTGCTGGTAAGAACAGGGTCAGTCTGATCTGGCTTCCCGGCAATGAAGATATTGAAGGTACTAAGAAGTTAGATGCACTGGCTAAGACGGGAGCTTCGCATCTCCTGATTGGCCTGGAATCCTACTGTGGTATCGCATTCTAAGAATTTCCTATCTGGTACATGTACTAAAAGGACTGATGAACTCTTGAACATGGAAAGAAGGCAGATTGATGGCGTAGTAGGGATGCTTACTGGATACTACCGTCTGAGAAAACACTTAACCAACATGAGGATTGGAGACAACCCTCGTTGTCGAAAGTCTGATTTTCGTGAGGGGACAGCTCATCACATACTTCGTAAATGTGATGCACTGGCGTGCCTCCGAAACGAATACCTAGGGGATTATTTTCACGAACCAGAAGACTTTCACGACATCTCCTCACAGAAAAAAAAGAAGTGAATTTTTGCTACGGATAATTTTCAAGTAGATAAAACTGAATTTTTTCGCATCAAAATAAAACAAGATTTAAAAGAGTTGACATGGTAACCATTACCCATGTTTTGGGCAAATCTTAACATGTGAGTTAATTTTTGTTGCAGGTAAAAATTACTCTCAAATTTCTGTAAAGATTACATTTTGTTTTTTCTGTGCTGCAAATCAGTGTATGCCTTTAAGGCAAAGACTGACCTTATGAGAGATAGTTACATTTTAGGGCATAGTATAATATGTTTGTCTGCAGTGTATTGATCAGTAATTGCCCTGCCCTTCCGTATAATAATAATAATTATTATTATTATAGATATTTATGTGTGATATACAAAATTAACCGTAACGTCAAAAAGTGTCACATATGTCTTCAAAACGTTCACAAAGTCCATCAAAATAAAATATTCATCCGCCTAACCTCTTTAAAAAGCGAGACAATATGAGTAAATTGTGTGCATCTCCAAACATTCCGCAACGTCCAATGAAAGTAAATTTTCCTTCAAAAAATCACTTGAAAAATTAATCAATCCTCATCAGTCAATGTATGTATGTATACCATTAAGCCATTTCCCTTTCGGGGTAGGCGTGAACCTACCCGATTCGGGTCAATACTCAATAGTCAATACTCTTTAAAAAGCGAGAAAACATGCGTAAATTGTGTCCATATTCAAAGATTTCGCAGATTCCAATAAAAGTACATTTTTCTTTGAAAATTCGAGAAAAATGGAGTAAATAATGACCACGCTTACCCCATAATTGTCCCATGCTTAGCAATGTTGAGCCATGGGTAACCCATCTTGAACCATTTGTCCGAGGTTAACATATGAAAAATGTTGTTTATTCAAAAGTTATTCACTTTTATTTGAGACTCGTATAAAAAAAATATCTATAATTTTAAGTAAATTTTTCAAAATATATTTATTTTATTCCTAATTCAATTATTATATTCACCAATAGAATCGAGGATAACCACCAACGATAAGACCAGAGTCCGTAGAATCCTCATTTTTTCTAATTGGAGAAATAAATATTTAATATAATATTTAATATAACTAATGAATATTCTCCTGCTTCATCAGCTTATATATTCTATAGTTATATATTTTAGACATTATCTCTTAGAAAAATGGCGGAAAGATATTTACATTTGATAAGGGCCAGTTAAAAAAATCATTTGCGAATGTAATTAAAAATGATGTCACCACTTGTTTGATCCTTTATAGTTTTTACGGAAAGCTCTTTTTTTATTGCAAAATTATATGATATCTACTATATCGGCCTATCCAAAGCTTTAAAAACTAATATAAATTCTACAAAGTATGTTAATAGTATATTATGCGCCGAGGCGCATAATGAGGGTCTTTACGCGACGAGCGGCAATGCTGGCAGGACGATCGAAGCCGAGGCGAGGTAAGTCCTGCGAGCATTGTAAGCGAGTCGCGTGAAGACACGAATTGTGCGCATTGGCGCATATACTATTTTATTTGACGACGGTGCATTTACAAGTTTTTTTGCGTGAGGTCTGTCATGTAAATTGTAAAGGATAACGCTGTGTTATACTCATGCGCTAACACTGTGTATGCGCATTTAGTTTAAATATGCTCCGAATGAATCTGGTCAATCCGAATTAATCAGAATTAATTCGAACTTTAAATCCAAATAATTCCGATCAATCAGAACTTTTAATCCGAATTGATCTGAATTAATGCGGTATATCCGAATCAATCCGAATGATTCCGAAAAATTCGGATAAATACGTATTCATTCGGATTGACCGGATTTATTCGTATTGAAATTTCGGACTAATTAGGATTGAACGGATTCATTCGAATTAAAATTCCGGATTGATTTTGAATGAGCTTCGGATTAGTTTGGATTGAAAACTTCCTTCGGCTTGGATCAGAATGAAACTGTTTAGTTTGCCTACAAATTTCGAAATGATTCGGAAAATTTCGGATTGGTTCAGAATGAATTTCAATCCGAAGCTTTCGCTAGGGATGCGCATGAATGTTAAATGATTTTTCACTTAACTTATAAATTTAGATCAAAATTCACTTCTAATTGTCATCATTTCCTAAATAAAGCTGGAGAAGTAAAGAAATATTTCGAACAAAGTTTGCACGTTTTTTGTTGCTTTTTATTCAGTTTTACATAATGTAAAAAAGTAAAAAAGAAAATGTGGTTTCAAATTCAGTGCAATATTTAGATAATAATTGAATTGCGTTAAAAGTGCAAACTAAACAGATATTTTTCGATAATATTACATTTCTTATCAGATAGAAGAACCATTAAATCTGATAAAGAACACAATTCGAGTTCTAATTAATGGAAAAATAAGGTTTCAATGTAATAACACTCGACTTCGAAGTAAATAATCGATAGTTATGGGCAGCTCTTGTTTACAATGTTTCATTTTCCCAAATAAAATTTGAATGAATGGCAACAAAAGTTATAATAATGTCACTTATACTTGAATTTTGCGTGACAATTTTTCACTAATTTCTCAAATATATTGTAGTATTATTTATGAAAATATACTAAACTGAAAAACTACATACACTTCCAGTTGAGAATGAGAAAATTTACAATGAAATCACACTGGAATTGTGATAAATTCAAAACCTTCAACTAAAATTAAAAGTACAATTATGGAAAACAGCTCTGGCTTCTATCAGAGCGGATAGCTTCTGTCCTGCAGGAACAGGATTTTTGTAGTCGGTTTCGGTGGTCTCATCAGTTTTGTTTGCCCCATCACTTGTCGTGGCAAATGGTAATTTCTCATGTAGGTTTTGGTTTGACATGGTTGAGTTACCCTTGGGACGGTTTTTCGTAATGAATGAACTTATTTTTTCGGCAGTTGCAGCCTTTTTCTCGACAGATTCATCGATATATCCTTGTACAACAGTGTCGCTCTTCCAGCGTCCGTGACGTCTCAATTCCAAATTGTCTCCACCAGCATCAGAAAGGACAGTTGCTGAAGTGCGACGAAAAGCATGTGTGGTATATTCTTCAATTTTTTCAAAATTAAAATACAAAGCTATTTCTCTAGGGATTGATTCGAACTTATGGATTCCGATAACTTGACAAGTGCACGATCCCTTTTGATATCGCAAGAAAAAGCGATCTGACTTTGCTTTGCTGGGTCGAAGAGCCATATATTTGCGAACGATGTTAGAATTATCTTCTGTGATGACAAAAGCCTTAGACTCGTAGGTTTTGGTCTCCGGGATTTTCACCAGCAGCAAATTTCCTTCACTGGAAACGTCCGTGACCTTGACATTGAGGAACTCACATTTCCTGAGTGCACCATACAATCCAAAAATGAGGATGACCTTAAAAAATACACATTCTCTGTGAATACTTGTACATTATTTATGATTTGTGTTTGCCTATTTCTCATAAAATTTTTATGGAAAAAGCGAAGCTTATATTTAAGGGCATGTGATACTTACCATATGAGCAAATTTAGACGTGATACTTGGAAATTTTTTCCATTTTATTGATTTTCAAATAAACCAATTATACGACCACAAAAGTAAATATTTTGTCCTGAAACTTGGGGAAACGTTAGACAACATTAAAACGGAGGTTTATTAACTCTTTTTAGTTTGCATAATGAAGCAAAGTTCCGTTTTGCTAAAATCTGCAAGGTTTGAGATTAGGTCCATAACCTCAAAGTGTCAAATGTTTTACCGAGTTTAGCAAATGGAACTTTTTTCCATTATGCAAACTAAGAAGAGTCAATAAACCTCCGTTTTAATGTTGTCTAACGTTTCCCAAAGTTGCAGGACAAAATATTTACTTTTGTGGCCGTATTATTGCTTTACTTGAAAATCAATAAAAAAAAAGTTGTTCCAAGTGTCACGTCTAAATTTGTTGATATTGTAAGTATCACATGCCCTTTAACTAAAAAATTTTACATTCATACCTTGTGTAGAAGATATTGAACATCCGTTGCTTCTTGCAAGAATTTGTTCATTTCCGCGACAGTAAAGACTTTTGCTTTTTTAGGTTGAAAACCTTTTGAATTTTTCGACAATAATGTGTTCAAAGCCTTGTATTGCCCAATATCGATTTTCTCTTTTATGATCAGCGTCTTTTTCAGCATTGAAAAAAAGTTCCACCGCGAGGACGGCTTGTACTTTTTCTTCAACTCAGTGAAATACGAAATTACGACACTTTGAGAAGACGATGTAGTACGAACTTGCTTTTTGTATTTGACGAACTTTTCGTATTCCTGTTCGTACTTGTCTTTCGACTTGGTTGGAAGCAAGTCATTTATAGCACCTTTTGCAATCTCTGCCACGTCGGGCGGGGTGCTTTGAAAAACGAATCCACTCTCGGAAAAGCCAGGATTCTCGTGATTTTCACTCATTATACAATCACTCGTACTGTTTTGACGAACGGGTCCGGCCATTTTGATTTCCTCGATTTAGTGTAGTTGTGTGTTATGTGTGTGCATGGTGCGCCGTTATAATACACTGTATTAAGTATTTCACGTTGTGACGTCACCGGGCAAGATGGCCATACGCTGTTGCATAAACATTGGCACCAAATGTATTGGACTAAATTTTATTTTTCTAATACCTTCGTAGAAAAAAATAAGGTTTCGTTCCATGCATTTTAATGCCAATGTTTATGCACCAGCGTATGGCCATCTTGGAAAACGAAATATCTAATTGTAATACGCGCATGCGCAGATCACTTTTCACATTATACTCCGCTGTATCGTAATGTACAACATTACGATACTCTACGCTGTCGCATAAAAACGCGTAAATGCACCGGAGTCACATAAAAGAATTTAAAAGATGGATTTTATACTTTCATGTTTTTGATATAATATTTTATAAATTACTCAGAGAAAAAAAAAGTTATCTTGAAACGAAAGTATCCTTCTCTAACTTCGATTTTCATTCACTATCATAGTAACTCCCAAAGACATTTTTTTATCACAAAAATATTAATATTAATGTCATTAATATTCTATAGTTTCTCTGAGATTTAAGATGTTTACAGCCCACTATGTCGGATAATAATAATTATTGTATATATAATAAAAATATTTATTAATACACGTTTTAAATTGCTCTGATAATTAATATTATTATTATTATCTAAATCAGAAGGGCTAATCACTCAACTTTTGAACATATACTGTTAGAGCTATGGTAAAATCCCAAATGATATGATTCAATTAAGGTTTTTCAAACATGTAAGGTCGGTTAAAAAATAAAGTTATTGTTCAAAAAATCGTTTACAACAAAAATAATAAGTTATAATTAATTAGACAACGTAGAAATCCATAGATATAGGAAAGTTCAAGGTCGTAAAATTTAGACCAATAATATCATACAATAATAATAATATTATTAATAATTTGTTTTGAAGTTTCATTTTAAATTTCAGTAATTCTTCAGTAACAACCGGTGTACGATTTAAGGAAAATTATGAGTTGAAAAGCTTTCAAGTTCAGGTGACCGTAAAAGCCTGCACTGAAATTGTAGGTTTTATCACCTGGGCGGTATATGTGAAAAGTTTAGAATGAGTGTGTTGGCGTGAATGAGATTTCCAATATTTTTAACTTAGCTAGGGAAGCAAGTAATGAATTCTGGAATTAATGTTTATAATCTTGAGTAAGTAGGACGAGAGTAAAATATTTATTGGACACATACGATATTTTACACTATGTAAAATTGATATTGTTTGAGGGAGTGCAGATTTACAGAATGTGGAAAAGTATTTTTCAAATTGCTAAGTTTGTCTCATCTGGTATCGCTATCAATTTTTATAATAAAGACAATAGAAACTCCTCGTCGAAGAAAATATTTGTATGCGAAGTAAGGAAATACCTTCCGATCATTTATTTTAACAATATTTACAGTTCACTGATATCTACTTGCTGTCCTCTTCACAAACTTTCCTTTTCCATTCCTCTTCCTCCTTCCTTCTCTTTTTCACAATCTTACCCAACACACCTTTCACCCGTCCGACCACCCTTTTATCCCTTCTTTCGTACAATAATACCTCCATGCTCATCCCATTCCTTTCCACTCACTCGCGATCCTCCAACCAGTGTTCCGCCCTTGCGTATCACTTCCCACACAATTGACACATTCTCTTCTCCCTAGGAAGCCAGAAACTATAAAAACCCTCCATACAATTACACCTCGTCCTCGCTGTTAGCTTCTGACTTCCTTTCTCCACTTTCTCACACAAATACTGTGCTCTCTCCCTTGGCATAACCCACCCATAGTTCCCATTAAGCCTTGACCCTCTTATTCTCTCCTCCTCTGCGGCCTTCTCTCTCTCAATGCTGTTCTTCTTGACCACCTCATAACCCTTTCTCTCCTCCTCATCCATCCTTCTCAAGCCCATTTCTTCTGAAATACTTTTCTCTTTCAACCTCCATTTTCCCATCCGCTCCTCAGTTCTCCTTCTCCCACCAACACTCCCTAACGAGCTTACTTCCCCCCTCTTCCAAACATTTCTCCTCATACACACGCGACTGTTAGAATCCCTAAACTCGTTCTCCTCGTCTCCCTCCTAACAATATAAGTAGGCGTATTCCTTGCCAAACACAGTATCTACTTTACATACCTCTCCTGTATCCTATTTACCTCCTATCCTATTGCCTGACTCATCGCCACATTTGCATTTCTCACTCTCTCTTTTATATGACCATCCACTCCCCTATTCCTCCGAAACAGGAAGCCCAGGTACACAAACTATTTCACCTCCTACACCGCTTCTCCCTTCCACTTCCACTCACTCCCCTTCCTTATCCCTTCCACCACCTTTCCTGAACACCATAACCTTGCACTCTTCCGCATTCAATTCTAGCATAGTATAATTTATTTATTTTTTTCAATCCGAAGGAGGGAACTTGAGTACAAACTGTAAATTGGCTCGGGTTTAAGTATTGTGTTCGATAATAATGCCCTTAAGCGATGAGCTTATCAGTCTCGAATGGGTTGAAGTGTTTAATTAATAAGGTGATGACCCACAATTAGTCATCACTTAATGAACAAAATTAAACATGATCTATGTTGTCACTATGTTGATTTCTATTTCTATGTGTTAATTTGATATATTTTTCTCCTCAAAGTTGAAGGAAGTTGTTTGCGTCTTTTTTCTTTCAAATACTTCAAATATAAAAGCTTCCTTTGGGTTGCTAATTTCTTTTCTCTTGAATCCAATCAGGATACAAAAGGTGCTCCCGTTTATTTCTAAAACTTATAATGATACCACTCAGGGTGGCCACTAGGGTGGTCCAAAAACGTATTGGAAAATTTTTTTCGAATTTTTATGCATATTGCCCGGAAATTTATTCGAATACACACAAAAATTAATCCATTTTTTTAAATGATATTTAGAAGTGGCGCAAGCACCATGAAGTTTAACACATATTTCCAGGCGAAAAAGAGACGTTTTTGTGAAAAACTTCCGATTAAGTCGGATTCAGTCGGAAAGAAATCTTGGGTTTCACCACGGATTAGGTCGGATTCAGTCGGATTGGCATCCTTGTTTTGAAATCGGTTTAGGTAGCTTTCAATCGGATTGTCATTCTCATTTCAACTTCGGATTAAATAGGATAAAAATCCTTGTTTGAAAATCGGATTGGGTCGGATCCAGTAAAATAGAAATCTTGATTTGACCTTGGATTAGGTCGAATTCAGTCTGAGCGGCGTTCTTGTTTCAACTTCGGATTAGATCGGATTAAATCGGATAGGAATCCTTAGTTTGACCTCGGACTCGTTCGGATAGGAATCTTTGGTTCGACTTCGGATTAGATCATAATGAAGCTGTTTGGTTCGGATTAGATCCGATTCAGGCAAGTAGAAATTTTTGTTTGACCTCGGATTAGGTCGGATTCAGTCGGATAAAAATCTTGGATTTCACCACGGATTAGGTCGGATGCAGTCGGATTGGCATCCTTGTTTTGAAATCGGTTTAGGTCTGTTTCAATCAAATTGTCATTCTTATTTCAACTTCTGATTGAATAGGATAGGAATCCTTGTTTGAAAATCGGATTGAGTCGGATTCAGTCAGATGAAATCTTGTTTTGACCTTGGATGAGTTCAAATTTAGTCGCATCGGCGTCCTGGTTTCAACTTCGGTTTAGATCGGATGAAATCGGATAGGAATCCTTAGTTGGACCTCGGACTCGTTCGGATAGGAATCTTTGGCCCGACTTCGGATTGGATCAGAAAGAAACTGTTGGTTTCGGATTAGATCGGATTCAGTCAAATAGAAATTTTGGGTTTCACCTCGGATTAGGTCGAATTCAGTCGGATTGGCATCCTTGTTTTGAAATCGATTTAGGTCGGTTTCAATCAATTCGTCATTCTTATTTCAACTTCGGATTAAATAGGATAGGAATCCTTGTTTGAAAATCGGATTGAGTCGGATTCAGTCGAATGAAATCTTGGTTTGACCTTGGATTAAGTGAAATTTAGTCGGATTGGTATCCTTGTTTCAACTTCGGATTAGATCGGATGAAATCGGATAGAAATCGTTAGTTGGACCTCGGACTCGTTCGGATAGGAATCTTAGGCCCGACTTCGGATTAGATCAGAATGAAACTGTTTGGTTCGGATTAGATCGGACTCAGTCGAATAGAAATTTTTGTTTGACTTCCGCTTAGTTCGGATTGAGTAGGATAAAAATCTTGGGTTTCACCTCGGCTTAGGTCGGAATCAGTCGGATTGGCATCCTAGTTTTGAAATCGGTTTAGGTCTGTTTCAATCGGATTGTGATTCTTATTTCGACTTCGCATTAGATAGGATAGGAATCTTTGTTTGAAAATCGGATTCAGTCGGATTCAGTCGGATAGAAATCTTGGTTTGACCTTGAATTAGGTCGAATTTAGTCGAATCGTTATCCTTGTTTCAACCTCGAGTTAGATCGGATTAAATCGGATAGGAATTCTTAGTTCGACCTCGGACTCGTTCGGATCGGAATCTTTGGCCCGACTTCGGACTAGATCGGAATGATACTGTTTGGTTCAGATATAAATTCGGGAATGAAATGAATTCAGAAGGATAGAATTTTTCTACACGATACTTTCACCAGGGAAGTGACAGGGGAAATATTTATTATTGTAAAGAGAAACCTGCTGATACGATTAATCTTTTTCTAAAAAATAGATGTGTCATGAAAATATCCAAAGCATTGTTGTCGCTTTTCCTCAATGCCGATTGGGTGATTACATTTTTAGTGAAAATAATTAATTTTTAACCAAGAAAGAGGGAATTTTCAACCACATACTTGAATTTTCAAACAAAATGATGAAACTTTGATAAAAAAAAATGAATTCTCAACAAAAAGTTTGGTAGTTGACATTCCCACCAAAAAATATTTTAATTATTTTCAATTAAAAAATATTCAATTAAACCAAAAAATACGATTATTATACAAAAAAGTTGATTTTTCAACCAAGCAAAATTTTTGGGTCAAGAAGGAAAGAAATTTTCAACCAAGTTGTTGAATTATCAAGTCATAAAATCAAATTTAAAAGAAAAGTTAAATATGCAATACAAAAATATGCATTCATTTATTTATTTAACTATTTTTCCAAAGTAGCAAAAAATATTATCGTAACAGAAATTTCCTTATAGACACAAAAATTTTCCGCACTAGAAACTTTAAATAGGGAAAAATTTGCCGGAGCTCAATACTCGACCTTGAATTTTTGACAAAAAAAGACGAGTTTCCAACAAAATAAGTGAATTTCCAACTGAAAAATATCAATTTTTTAGCAAAAATAGCACAAACCTTCCAAAAATAAAGGTCAAAGCATTGAAAGCTGTAATTTGGTGATTGTGAATTCTCTTTTGTTAAAGCTCCTTAGGCTTTAACCAATACATTCTCATCACATATCTCGTGCTTCGCACTCGATTTTGTCTAAAATACGTACTTTTCTACATTATGTTCAACACTATTATATCAAATGTATATTACATTTATTTCTGTACCTCGGCCTGGGATTGCTTATTCATATATTGCAAAATGATGAACAAGTTTTATTAATCATGATTAATTTAATATTTGTTCCTTATTTTTCATTAAATTTGATTCTCAGCTACCCTGAAAAATGTATCATTTCAATAAATTCGGATGATTACAATTCATAACATGCACTGGTATTGATATATGTATTTTCATTGTCTTTTTTTATAATTTAAAAAAAGTGCGCATCCTATGAAAAAATTAGTTGGGAAGTAGAAATTTTCTTCTTTAACAGTATTTTTCATGATTAAAACGAAAAACATTCATCCAATCAAAAAAAGGTCAATGGAAAATTTATAGATCTTTTCAATACCAATAATTCTGTGCTTGAACATTCTTTCCGTATCGCGTTATTTGCGTTTATTTTTTCTTTAATTCAACTATTTATGGTATGAAATTAAAATTCTTTTTTGTTGAAATATCAGATATCACGTGTTTGTAGAGAATTCATCTTTTTTGGTTGAAAATTCGTCTTTTTCGATAGAAAATTATTCTTCTTGGTTTTCACTTTCGCGCAGATGGCCAACAATGCCCTGGTGAGAGTTGCCGTTGCGTCGGGTTATCCTGATAACTGTCTAACTCTCGAGCATTTCGACAGGTTGAGGGATGAAATCTCAAAAGGGATTGACGCGTTACCTGTCGAGGGACGCGCCCCGAGATTCCACGACATCTTTATTAGGTCGGGGGGCATCGTTATGGAGGCTGCAGACATCTGGTCGCGAGACTGGATTGTGGAGAAAACCCCAACCTTCAGGCTTAAAGAAGGTCTGAACTTGGAAGTCAAGGGGAAAAAGTGTCTGCAAAGGTACCTCAGAGCGACCGTACTGATTCCCTGCAACTGCGAAAGTCCGGCGACCAATTTATTCAATTAGAGCCCTTGCGGCTCTAGATTATCGTCCCTATCTAGGGGCGAGTAGGGTTACCTTCCGGGTGACCCAACTGGGATCCGCAGGGGTCCCAGAAGCGTCCAGGGGTGCCCCGAACTAGCCTCTCAATGGCTGAGACGGGAATCTCCATTACGCAGATTAATTTGCACCACAGCAAAGACGCCTCTGCAGTTTTAGCCAAACGCATGTCTGTCGTGCAGACAGGGCTCGCCCTAATCCAAGAACCCTGGTTATACAGGGAAAGGATTTTTGGCTTGTCAGGATGTGGCTCCATATATAAGGGGCCACGCGAAAAAACGCCAAGGCCATGCATAGTCGTCAAGGGTATGGATGCGATCATGGTGTCTAAATTCTGCTCTAGAGATCTCACCGTTATTAAGGGGAAACTCAGGGGCAGTAGCGGAGAAAGGCTAGAGGTATTTATTGCCTCGGCTTATTTCCCTGGGGATGCCGAGGAACCCCCGCCTCTCACAGAGGGGAAGGCTCTAATTCAGTATTGCCAAGAGAACAAGATCCCTCTGCTGTTGGGCTGTGATGCAAACTCTCACAGCGGGCACAGGGCTGGAGATTCTGAATCGGGGTGATACTCCCACATTCTAGACTAAAACAGGAGTGAGGTTCTCGATTTGACTCTATGTTAAGGTGCACTGAGAAGCAGGGTAGTGGATTGGAGAGCCTCCGATGAGGAGTCTCTTTCGGGCCACAAACACATCGTGTTTCGATTAACCCTAGGTAAACCGGTGGTTTCTAATATCAGAAACCCCAGAAATACAGTTTGAGACTCACATAAAGAGGAACTCAAAGGGAGGCTTGCGGAATTCCCCACAAGCTATAGTACCATTGATGAGTTGGAGCAGGCCGCGGATTTTCTGCGAAGGGCTCTGACAACATCATATGAGAACAATTGCCACGCAAGCACAATTAAGTCTAGGAAGGGTGCAGAATGGTGGAACGCCCACCTGGAAAAACTCCGTAAAAAGACAAGAATGTTTTACAATAGGGCAAATAGAACTAAATTGCCTTCGGACTGGGACATCTATTAGACGACCCAGTTTGAATGCAATAAAAATATAAGAAAGCATAAGCAGGAAGATTGGAGGGGCTGCGGCGAGGAATAAAAAAACATTCCGGCAACGGCGAAGCTTCACAAGATCCTGGCGAAAAATCCGGAAGCTCGCCTCGGGCTCATAAGGCTCGATAATGGTGAGTTTGCCAAAGATGAAGAAGCAACGCTGAGTCAACTGATGGAAGTTCACTTCCAGGGTTTTTAGCGAATCCGAACCGACCAAGAGGAGGAAGGCCGCGGCCAAGGGGTGGAAAGGGCTGACTGGAATTTCGCCGCTAAGGTCGCTGATTACAAAAAGGTGGAAAGGGGATGGATGGCATTTATCCAGCGCTTTTACAAAAAGGCATGGATATAGTCGTTCCTCCTCTTGCGAAATTACTTAAGGCAAGTATAGCCCTTAAACACGTGCCATCGGCATAGAAGAATGGCAGAGTGGCGCTCATACCCAAACCTGGGAGGGAGGGTTGCACTGCTGCCAAAGATTTCCGAACAGTCAGCCTAACGTCTTTTATTCTGAAGACGCTGGAGAAGCTGGTCGAGAGATACATTAGGGATAAGGTGCTCTTGACCTCCCCGCTGCATAGAGGGCAGCATGCTTTACAGGCAGGCTGCTCGGCAGAAACTGCGCTTCATGCTGTTGTGGCAAAAATTGGAGCAACAGTTGAAACAAAAGGGCTATGATGTGGGCGCTTCCTTGAATATAGAGGGTGCTTTCAGCAATACTCCTCCAGAAGTCATCTGCCGAGAGGCTTTGAGAAGTGGCGTGCTGGACCAGCTAGGATTCTGTATAGGAAGCATGCTACGCCGAAGAAGACTCGAAATCAGATGGGGTGAAGGCCTAGTAAGGGGGATAGCTCAGCGTGGTTGCCCACAGGGGTGTGTCCTGTCGCCCCTCCTGTGGTGCATTGTAGTGCACGGCCTTCTTCGAAGACTAAATAAAGAGGGGTACTATACTCAGGGATATGCGGATAACTTTGTAATTCTAGACATGGTGGCTCATCTGGAAACGCTGATGGGTCTTATAAGGTCGACTCTGCGCATCGTTGAGCTCTGGTGCGATAACTCAGGGCTCTCAGTAAATCCGGAAAAGACCAACCTGGTAATTTTCACGAGAAATTATGAAGTTCTGAAAGTTGACACTGCTGTATTCTGTGGTGGGAAGCTGACGTTTTCAAATTCACTTATATATCTGGGAGTAATCCTAGATGGCAAGCTGAACTGGACAAAGAACCTGGAGACCCAATGCAGGAAATTTGTCATGACTTTTTGGATGTGCAGGAGATCCTTTGGGTTGACGTGGGGGCTAGGGCCTAAAATGCTTGCATGGCTCTACTCTGCTGTCTTAAAACCCAGGCTCCTACTTGCGGCCGTGGTCTGGTGGCCACAGGTGGAACTTAAAACAATGCAAGACAGGCTGTGAAGATTACAAACGCCATCATTTAGGAGGTTGACTGGAGCAATGAAGACTGCGCCCACAGCGGCGATAGGATTCATGCTCTGTGAGGAACCCCTACATGTTGCCTGGCAAGAGCAAGCAGATGGACTCCGGGTACTAGACACACTAAACTCCCGAGTGATATCAGTGCACTGCCGATTCTACAGATGAGGCAAGATAAAATAACAAAACGCTTCAACTTCGCCAAAGCTGTCCGCGTCTGCATCCCAAGCAGGGATCTGTGGAAAGCAAATGGTAACCCTCTTCTCCAGGGGGAAATCTGGTATACAGATGGCTCCAGGGGAGAACGAGGGTCAGGAGCAGGAATTTGTGACAGTGAGAGAGGGAAAGGGATAGGGACCACACTTGGGCGACACGCTACTGTCTTTCAAGCGAAAGTCCTGGTCGTCCTTCGCTGTGCTGAAACACTCATAGAGGAAAACGCTGCTGGCAGACAGATTACGATCTGTTCGGACAGCCAGGCGACACTAACTGCAATAGGGAAACCAGAAATAACATCAGAACTGGTTTGGGAATGCAAAAATGCATTAAAACAACTTGCAGAAAGAAACAAAGTGGCTCTCATATGGGTCCCTGGTCACACAGGGATCAAAGGCAACGAAAAGGCGGACCAGTTAGTGAATCGCGGTTGCAGCGAGTGAATACATAGAACCGGAACCGGTACTGGGAATAGCGTCTTGCTGTGTCGGAATGGCCATCAAAAGCTGGATCCGAACAAAACACCGGGAATGCTGGGAACAAACCCAGGGTTGCAGTCAGGCGAAATCCATCCTGGGGTATACCTATAGGATGGGCAGAGCTAGGAAAATCCTGGGTTTACCCAAGAAAGATATAAGGACAGTGGTACAGACCCTAACAGGGCACAACCGCTTGAACTATCATATGCATAAAATGGGATATAACCCCACGACAGAGTGCAGGAAATGCGGCAGGGATAACGAAACATCACTGCATGTATTATGCCAGTGCCCGGTATTAGCTAGGCTCAGGCAACAGACCCTTGGAGCACATTTTATGGAAACAGAGGAAATTGCAACGCGATTAGTGGTCGACATACTGGGGTTCGTCAAAAGGTCTGGGGTCGACTGCTGAAAGTGAATAAGTAAGGGTGTGGCACAATAGGCTTTATAGCTTGAGCGCCAGGGGAGCTCTTCATGGGCTTCCCACCCGCATTAAAACTAACTAACTTCTCCAGATGTTTTGATTTTCATAAAAAGCTGCGGTCGCCTTTACGGTGATATACAATGATATACAATAAGTTAGGACTCGAAATGAAAAAAATGGATCAATTCCACATCTTATTAACTTTATAAAAATCATTTACTGTTAACAGGTCGGCACTGCCCCTCCTTACCCCAAGCGAAAAAAGTTGTGTTATTCATATTGAATTTACTGGAATTTTTTTGCTATAATAAGGAAACTTCTGTAGATCACTACAACGTTCTCAAATCATATCAGATTTTCTGTAAAATCCATAACAAAATGATGAAAAATAAACCGAGTTTTTCTCTCAAGAGAGGGTAATTAGTGCGTGCGTAGCGCGCACAATGCCCTAGTTTGGTAAATATCACATGCCTTTAACAAAAGTGAATACACAATTTTCCATAATATAAAAGTACACTTGTTAATCTGCCGTCCTTCAGTTTTAAAAGATTTATGTAGAAAAGTACGCGAAGCGCGAGATTCGAAAGCATCACATACACTTATTTACTTTATACTGTTTTTACAGCTGAATTAATAGATTTGATATCACTATCGCGCAGCTTGTATGACACACATAGTGATAACGTGACACTTGAATTTCAATCTACTTTCCATAATTTATTACAACATTTCGTCATATTTTAATGCGTTTCTTTCTTTTTAAACTTACTAGAAAACAAACGCGCGGGCTAGGCGCTCGATTATTATTATTTGTTACAGCTCACTCAATTTTTAAATTAAAATTTGAAATTAATATTGATACTAAGTTTTTGATTTTCATAGTATCACAATATTTTTTATAATTCATTGAAACTTATATCTTAACTTCAGAATTATATACAATATTTGTGTACAGTATATGCAATAGGGTGGCCCATTCTTTTTTTGAATTTTCATGCATCGCCCACAAATTCGTTCGAATTCTCCCAAAAAATGCTTTTTTTAATGATATTTAGAGGTTCCGCAACACCCGAGAGCG
>CAKNYM010049633.1:802-19009 GCA_932195095.1 Andricus curvator | reverse complement strand
ATTGAAAAAGACAAACGGGAATTCAGATTAACAAAGAGATAGAAAAATATATACATTATTAGACATAGGATAGGATGAGATAAAGGAGAGGAGATTGAAAAAGATAGGCGCGAATTTATATTGCCAGAGAAATATAAAAAGATTGACGTGGATAGATCAAAGATGGAATTAGTTAGAAAATATGGTATTGAAAAAGGTAGACCTGAATTCAGATTGACAAAGATATAGGAAAAGATAAACGTTGATAGATGTAGTATAGGAGGTGTTATAGAAGAGGGTAAGGAAAAAAACGAAAATTTTTATTCACAGAGATAGAAAAAGATGAAGACTATCCTTTATCTTTATGAGATTTTATGAGATAAAGAAGAGGGTATTGAAATGTATAGACGTGAATTTAGATTGAAAAATAGATAGAAAAAGATAGACGTTAATAGATGTATGGTAGGATAAGATAGGGAGAAGGATATTTTTGAAAAAGATAGACGTGATTTAGGATTGCCAAAGAGATAGAATAAGATAGAGGGGAATTCAGATTAACAGAGATAGAGAAAGATAATGAATAGGATGAGCTAGAAATGATGGGATTAAAAATAAGACGTGAACCTAGTTTGACAGTGAGATAGAAAAATATTGACGTGGATAGATAAAGGACAGGATAAGATAGAAAAGTGGGGATTGAAAAAGATTGAAGGGAATGTGTAATGGCAGAGAGAAAGTGAAAGATTGACGTAAATAGATGAAGGATAGGGTGAAGTAAAGAAAAGGGCATTGAAAAAGGTATACTTGAATTTAGATTGATGAATAGATAGAAAAAGATAAACGTAAATATAGATGTATGATACGATGAAATATGGAAGGTGATATTGAAAAAGATAGACGTAAATTAAGATTGACGAAGAGATAAACTATGATTGACGTGGATAAAGAAAGGATAGGATAAGATAGAATAGAGGGAATTGAAAAAGATAGATTGACAAAGAGATAGTGAAAGATTGAAGTAGATAGATGATGGATAGGGTGGAACAGAGAAGAGGTGATTGAAAAAGATAGACGTTGATAGACGTAGAATGGGATGAGATAAAGGAGAGGAGATTGAAAAAGATAGACGGGAATTTAGATTGACAGAGAGATAAAAAAAGATTGGCGTAGATAGATAAAGGATAGGGTGAGAAATGTATGTATTTTGTTGAAAATTGGTCTCTTCTGGTAAAAATTCAATCTTCTTGGTCACCTTTTTTTGGTTGACTGCAGTTGTTTTTTATTTTTAATTCAAATATTCTTTGGTTGAAATATTAACTATGAAATGTTACGTTAAAAATTCAACTATTTGGTTTCAAATCAACTTTTTTGTGGAAAATTCGTCTTTTTGTTTTAGGAATTCGAGAATTTCGTAGAAAATTATAATATTTGTTTAAAAATTAACCTTTTTGTCAAAAATTCTTATTTTTGGGTAAAAACTGAAATATTTTGGTAGAAAATGAAAGTTTTTGTTAAAAAGTCATATTTTTGGAATGAACATTAAACTTTTATGTGAATAATTAATCTTTTTGGTTTAGTAATTCAACTATTTTGTTGAAAATTAATTATTTTATTGAAGAGTCGTCTTTTATGGTTGTACCTATTAATCTTCTTGGCATTAAATTAATATTTTTGGACAAGAATTCAACCCTTCTGTTGAAAATTTGTATTTTTGGTTAAAAAATTAATCTCGTTTATTTATATTTCTCATTGAGGATTCAACTATTTAGTTAAAAAATCGTTGTTTATCGTTAAATTCAGATAGTTCAAAATTCGCTTTATTGTTTGAAAATTAATGTTTTTAACTAAAAATTTGACGATTCCAATTTTAGTTCAGAAAATATCTTTTACAGTTGAAAAGTCGACTATTGTTGACAGTTTAATTATTTTGTCTGAAATTCAACTATTTTTCTGAGGTCATATTTTTTGGTAACAAACGCCACTGTTTTGTTGAAAATTTGTCCTTTTGAATTAAAAAATTCATATTTTGCGGTAAAAAGGTCATTTTTCTGAGATGAAAATTAACATCTTGGTTAAAAATTCAACTTTTCGGGTTGAAAATTCGGTTGCAAATGCAACTGTTTTTGGTTATATTTTAATCTTTTTTGTTTGAAAATTCGACCATATGGTTAAAAATGCATCCTTGTTGGTTGAAAATTCAACTATTTGATTAAAAATTCAACCATTTTGTTAAAAATTGAATTATTTTTGCTTCATAAATTCGTCCTTTTGGGTGAAAAAATCATCTTTAGTATTTTTTTGTCTAATTAAAATGGAAGAAAATTCTTTTCTTCTTGTTTAAAATTAATTTTTTAAACTGAAAATGTAGCTTTTCCATTTCTGGTTGAAAAATTATTCTCCTTTTGGAAAATTCGACTATTTGGTTGAAAATGCAACAATTTTGGTAGAAAATCAATCTTTTTGGTTAAAATTTGAACTATTTATTTAAAAAATTCCCTACTTGGTAGAAGATTAACTTTTATGTTGAAAATTCCTCTTTTTGAGCAGAAAATTAATCTCCTTTTTTGAAAAATTATCATTTTGGTAAAGGATTGAACTATTCTGTTAAAAATTCGAGTTTTTTAGTTGAATTCAATCAGTTAGAAAATTTGTTTTCTTTTTTGTTTTTGAAAAATAATTTTTTAAACCGAAAGTGTGACTTTTTTATTTTAGGCTAAAAACTTATATTTTTTAGTGGTATATTCAACTACCAAAATGGTTAAATTCTGAACCTCAGAGGGTGAATTTTCAACTAAGAAGATTAATTTTCTACCAAAAAAGACGAATTTCAATTTATACATTAATTTTTAAACAAATAGTTGAATTTTCAATGAAAAAAGATGAATTTTCAACCAAAATAAGTGAATTTTCAATTTCAATTTCCAAAAGAAATGTTTTGGAACACAATGGACTTAAAACCGAAGAGATGAATTTTCAACAAAACAGTTAATGTTCAATCAATAAATATAAAGTTTCAACACGAAAAGTTGAATTTTTAACAAAAAAAGATATTATTCCTACCAAAAAAGATAACTGTTGAAACCAAAAGACAAATTTTTAACCAAGAAGATTCATTTTCTACCAAACCAGACGAATTTTTCAAAAAAAGAGTGAAATTTTCAAACAAAAAATAGATGAAATTTCTACTAAAATAGGCAAATTTCTGAAAAAAGTAGCAAAATTTCAAAACAATATTTGAATTTTTTAACATAAAGGATTTCAGTTGAATTTTCAACTCCAAAATAGGAATTTTCAACAAAAACTTAATTTGCTGCCAAAATAGTTGAATTTTTATCACAAAAATATGAATTTTCAATGAAAAGTTGATTTTCCGCAAAAATAGTTGAATTTTTAACCGAAATAGAAGAATTTTAACCAAATGATCGAATTTTCAAACCAAAAATGATCAATCTTCAATCAAAAAAAGTTGCATTTTCAACCAAATAATTGAATTTTTTGGAAGACAGTTCGACTTTTCAAACAAAAAAAAAAACGAATTTTCAATCCAAAAGGACAAGTTTTCTATCCAAATAAACAAATGTTTAACAAAAAAGTGAAATTTTTGACAAAAAAAAGACTTTTTCACAAAATACTTGAATTTTCAACAAAATAATTAATTTTTCAAGAAAATATTTGAATTTTCAACCAAAAACTTGTGTTTGCTACCCTTAAAATTAATTTTTACCCAAGTAGTCGAATTTTCAAACAAAAAAGATTAAATTTCAAGCAAAAACCGTTGCATTTTCAATTAATTAGTTGAATTTTAAAGCTAAAAAGTCTAATTTTTTCGAAAAAAAATCAACTTTCAAACCCGAAAAGATGAATTTTCAAGAAAAAAGTTCATTTTCAAAAACATACGAATTTTGTATAAAATAGTTGAATTTTTAACAAAAAATGAATTCATACAGAAAGAGTTTAATTTCCAATCGAGTAATTGAATTTTCAAGAAAATAATCGAATTTTTAACCAAATAGTTGATTTTTCAACCTACAAAGATGAATTCTCAACAAAAATGTGCTAATTGATTTTTTTAAGAAACAAAAAATTAGGAAATTCCTACCAAAAGAGATGAATTTTCAAAAAAACAGTTAATTTTCAATCAATAAAGATAAATTTTCAACCCGAAAAGTTGAATTTTTAACAAAAAAAGATATTATTCCAAAAAAGATAACTTTTGAAACCAAAAGACAAATTTTCAACCAAGAATATTCATTTTCTACCAAACCAAACGAATTTTTCAAAAAAATAGTGAAATTTTCAATCCAAAAATAGATGAAATTTCTACTAAAACATACAAATTTCTGAAAAAAAAGTAGCAACATTTCAAAACAATAGTTGAATTTTTAATCACAAAGGATTTCAGTTGAATTTTCAACGCCAAAATAGGAATTTTTAACAAAAAGTTAATTTTCTGCCAAAATAGTTGAATTTTTAACACCAAAATATCAAAAACAAACATTTGCATTTTCAAGCAAATAATTGAATTTTTTGGAAGACAGTTCGAATTTTCAAACAAAATAAAACGAATTTTCAATAAAAAAACACAAGTTTTCTATCCAAATAAACAATTTAAAAAAAAAAAGTTAAATTTTCGACAAAAAAAAAGACTTTTTAACAAAATACTTTAATTTCCAACTTTAAAAATGATCTTTCAACCAAATAGCCTTATTTTCAAACAAAGAAGATTAAAGTTCAACCAAAAACCGATGCATTGTCGACTAAATAGTTAAATTTGAAAGCTAAAAAGTCGAATTTTTTCTAAAAAAATTAACTTTTAAACCCGAAAAGATGAATTTTCAAGAAAAAAGTTCATTTTCAGAAAAATACTAATTTTTTATTAAATAGTTGAATTTTTCACCCGAAAAGTTGAATTTTCAACAAAAAAATGAATTCATAACGAGAGTTCAATTTCCAACCAAATAATTGAATTTTCAAGATAATAATAGAATTTTTAACCAAATAGTTGATTTTTCAACCTACAAAGATGAACTCTCAACAAAAATGTGCTAATTGAATTTTTTAACAAACAAAAAATCAGAAAATTCCTACGAAAAGGGATGAATTTTAGAACTAATAAGACAAATTTGCAACCAAGAAGATTAATTGTCTAACCAAGCCAACGAGTTTTCAACAAAATACATGAATTTGCAAAGAAATAGTTTTATTTAAAAAAAGAATTCAACCAAAAATGGAAAAGTTAAACTTTCAGTGAAAAAAATTAATCTTGAAATAGAGATTTTTCAGTCATGAATCTTCAACAAGAAAATTATTTTTTAATAAAGTGGTTCAATCTTCAACCAACAAATTCAATTTTAAACCAAAAAATATATATTTACAACGAATGATGTAATAGTAAATATTGCAAGCAAAAAATAGATTTTAATTTTAAATCAAAAACCGTTGAATTCAACCAAAAAAGACGATTTTTCAACAAAATAGTTGAATCCTCATCCAACGAAGATTAATTGAGAGCTAAACAGTCGCATTTTGAGACAAAAAAAGATGAAATTTCTACTAAAGCAGATAAATTTTCGTGGAAAACTCATCAATCTTTTTAAATCCTGTGAAATACCTCAAAATTCGTAGAATACTCTTACAGTCTTATAATTTCTTTTGAAATCCTAAGAACCCTTGGATTTTTTAAAAATACCCTAAACACTTAAAAATCCTTTGAAATCCCTTCAAGTTTATCAAATAAAGATCACAGTTTCAAACAAATTTTTTTATTAATCCAGATATTCAGTAAAGGACCTGTATCACTTCAAATCAGAAAGGTTCTAATACTTGGTGCGGCCTGAGAGACCGCACGGCCACTCCTCCATACTAATTTGTCACCTTTCGCTCAAATGAGAGAACCCTCAAATCTCGCAAATCGGCGAATTTCGAGATTAATTGTACGTAGTGTACATCCTTAATGAAGAGAGAATTATACTCACTTTGAAAATTCAGGCCAACAACGAATATAAGGATTAGTATGTCAATGCCGGTCTTCATTTTTCAAAAATTTTGTAAACGGCGACTGATCACTTGTTTCAATTTATTCACTACTATATATACCAAACCGACATCTGCTTATTCTTAAGATTGATTTATCACACGTAGAACCTTGTGATGATTTGCATTTCTATTGTCAAGACTCTGCCAGCAATATTTATTATTTAATCTGAATGTATAAATTTCACCACATTTTTCGGTGGTGCAACTTTTAAATTTACAGGTAAAGCTTCACGTCGAAAAATGAAAGGTAAACATACAATGGAGAGCTAAATAAAGATTGTAAGCCGAATCTATCAATTTCCTTTCCACCAAAGTAAAGGAGTGGTATTTCGTACTTACTCGAAGAAATTCCCTCTCGAGTTGAGAAATATTGTTATCAATTTTAGAATCAGACGAGCGAAAAGTTGATGTGATTTGATACGAATGCTGGCTGCCGTATGCGATCTACATTGGTGATAGAGTTATTCGGAGGAAATATAGGAGGCAGAAAAAGTTGAAAGACGTAAGAAGACGTGCAGGAAATATCAGAAAGGAACCCTCTTTCTGGAAATAAAAATAGAACATGAATTAGAGTAGTTGAAAAAGTACTTGTTTTTTGTATTCAATAATCTATCTATTATTCAAAGTATAAAATTATGAATCATCAACCAAACAAATGCATTTTTAACCTGAAAGTATGGCCGTGCGGTCTTACAGACCGCACCGCGCGTCCGATATGTATGCCCCCTGGCCATCCTCAAAGCTGCCGTTATTAGTAACTTCATTTTTATTTTTACTTTCGCCGAGGTAGATTGGACAACGTGTGGTCCGTGAGACCGCCCGTCAACGGTAGCGTCACAATTTTATATTTATATTTGAATTTGTTTCAAGCTATTCAAAACGCAACATGTCACACATAAATAACTTTGAATTTAACGTCCTGATTATCCCTGATTTGAGCAAAAAGTGACAAATAAGTATGGACACATCGACGTGCGGTCTCTCGGACCGCACCAAGTATTCGAACCTTCCTGATTTGAAAGGATTCAGGTGATTTACTGAATATCTAGACTAATAAGAAAATGTGTTTGAAACTGTAATTCAAAAAATATTAATGAATGCATTTGAAGAAATTAAAAAAATTATTATTGAAGTTCTTTTGTGAAAGTTTTTCTTTTAAGTTTTCGACCTTCACAATGCACGGATTATAAATTATTTCTTCAATTTTGTATTATTCAGGGTGGCCCAGGTCAGTGAAAAGCTGGAAATAGGGAAAATTCAGGACATTTTGAAAAAAAATGTCAATAGTCGGAAAATTCTTGTCAGAAGCACTCAGAATAATCACACAGTCACTTTTAGTAACTTTTCTCAAATCACTTTTTAGTCACTTTTTCATGATGAAGTCAATAGTCCCTTTTTTTCAAGGGCTGACCAAATTTCAAGAGAATTCAATAGATTTTGAAGGATTCTATTATCTTGTTGGGTATTTTAAAAGATTCTGAAAAATGTTCAGTTATTTCAGTAATTTAATGGGATTTCAAAGAATTTGAAATATTTCAGGAGATTTTTAAAACATCTAAGGAATGTTCAAGAAGTTTAGAAAGTTTCAAGGGAAATCCCTTGATTAATTTTTTTATCCATTAATAATTAATAATTAATTAAGTTACGTCGCAGAAGCAACGCTCAGTCGAATTATTCATACAAATTTAATTAAATCCGAACTCGAGCGGCTGAGTAAGGTTTTCTGTTTACCCAGGTATGAATGGACTCCCCTTCTCAGTATTGCACTTATAGTGTTACTAACAGAGCTGATAGTTAAAAAAAAAGGTCCTTCTAATGTGGGACGGATTGCTAAGAAACAGGGGATATAAACTCGTGGAATTACCTGAAAACAAAGAAACAATATTACACAGAATTCTCGGAGTCAGATCTTCTTTCGTAATAGAACTTTAATTTATCTAAATGCTTTCAGACCCTTTCTCCCCTCTCGTTTTCTAAGATAGCCGTGTTTCAGTCCGAAATGTCGATTATTGTATAGGGATCGTCATAGTAGTCTTGTAATTTTGAACGCTCTTCTTTTAAGGTCAGTACATGATCTCCCACCTTAACAATTTTTTCATTCAGGTGTCTGTCCTAGAGCTATTTCGAGAGATATCGAGAGATATCGTCCGTACGTTAGCAGTTCGTCAGTAGCGGGGAAGAAGAATGAAATTTGTGTTGATTTGCCATAAATGAGCTGGTACGATGTGAATTTCGTGTCCTTCTGGACTGACGTGTTGTATGCCAACATGGCAAAAGGGATCATCCGATCCCAATCCTCGTAATCTTCCACGTAGTGTTTTAAATAGTCAATGAGAACCTGGTGGCTTCGCTCGAGGGACCCATTACACTGTGGTAAGTTACCTGATGTCACGTGTTTAATCTGGAAAATGATGGCTAATTACGGAGAATATGATTCTCGAACTCCTTGCCTCGGTGGGTGAGGATTGCGCGCGGGCATCCGAACGCAGCAATGAGTGTCCGCACGAAAACATCGGGTACCGTTGAAGCTCGCTTATTTGGGATCACTTCGGCGATGCGGAACTTCGTAAGGTTGTCCTGAATGGTGAGAACGTACTGGTTTCCGTCTGGTGTGCGCGGAAGAGGACCCACGATATCGATGGAAACCTTATCGAATGCGTCGACCGGAGTGAGGGTGATTATCATAGGCTGGTGCGTATTAATGCGTACCAGCTTCTTTTTTTGACAGCTGTGGCATGTTCTGACAAAGTTTTGCACATCTCTTTTCATGTCAGGCCACAAGAATCGATCGCGAATCCGACGGTGAGTCTTAGTTACTCCCTTATGGCCGGCGATTAGGCTGTCGTGATATTCGCGGATTATACTCTTCCTCTGCTCAGGCGGAGGGATCTGCACCTCACCGGAACAAAGAGTGCATTTAAAATCACAATCCGTGAATACTGCACGTAGAGTATTTCTTAGAGTATCAAATGGGAGTCTGGCAAGTCCGTCGTTACTCGCAGGGATTCTCGCGGTTTTGATCTTAAGCTCGTTTAAAGCTAATTTTAAACTTGAGAGATCATGAAAAAGGTCTTCTGGAGTGGGGTGATTGTAACAATTTTCGCTAATAGAAACGCTAAAGATGGCCGTTTTCCCAACCTTTGCAACCATAACTTGACCCTTTCTTGGATTTTGCTTGCGAATTGAATCCGGATTTAAGTAGTCAAGGTCCAGCAAGGTCTGACCTACGCTCGTCGATACGAAGCAATCTGCAGGGATGAAATGGACAAAATTGTCCTTCCCCATGGGCAGAGAATCTCGCGTAGTCTCGATGGAGAGATGGGAGGTCAGAATCCTTATCTTTTGGAAGACTGTTTGGTAAAGGGAGTTTATGTGGTAAGTCTTCATCCATTGGGATTGCTTCAGACAACCCGATAGCTTTTGGTTGTTTCGCGTGTTCAACACGAAGCGGGGGTTCTTCGGTAGGTTGCGGCACTGGACGGATCAAATGTGATTTGAAGGTGTGGATTGTGATGGGAGCTCGTGGAGTTCCCGGATCATTGTGTCAACCACATCGGTTGCGGGAATGACAGTTTCGTCCAGTTCACAGAGTGTTTCGTCACTTGAATCTGTGTCTGAATGGTCGGGCATTGGTGGCAGAGCAACCACCGGTGAATGAGAAACAATAGGCGCCTCGAAGTTTCGGCTGACCATACCGAGGTTACTTACTTAATTTTAGTGGAGGCAGCGTAGACCAAAAAAGTATGTTATCTCACATTGGTCTGAAAAAGCTCGGATTTGAATAATTTTTTTTCTGATATGTTCTAAATTGGAAGTACTAAAAGGTTGAAGCTGATGGATTATGAATACGAGAATAAGTACAACCCTGGAAAAATTAATATGAATGCAGACGCGCTCTAAAAAAATCCGCCCGAGCGTAGTCCTACACTGTTAGAAAAATCTGTACTAAATTTAGTATACATGTAATGGAAGCGAGAATGCACAACATGAAATTAAATTTAGTATACCAGCGTATAGTAAATTAAGTATATTTATACTGAATTTAGTACACGCGTATACTAAATTTCATATACGTGTATACTAAATTCAGTATGAATATACTAAATTTACTTTACGCTGGTATACTAAATTTAATTTCATGTTGTGCATTCTTGCTTCCATTACATGTATACTAAATCTAGTACAGATTTTTCTAACAGTGTAGTGCTATGACTTTCTCAGGGGCAATTAAAAAAGGGCGCGGCAGGTCGCGAAAAATACTCCTTGCAACACCCTCTCCTCTAACTCAGATTGCTGATAGCAAGACTGACGGAATTGGAGGCCGAGTAAAAGCGCGTCGAGAGGCCTTACGATTCATGAAGCGTAAACCAACTTTCGGACAGTCAATCGTGAAATCAGTAGATCCTTTGGGTTTGCCATACTCTTCTGATGGCGAAACCGAGTGTTGCGACGTGACAATGCGTAGAGTCGGTCGCAAGAAGAATCGAAAACGCCTAGTACGATTTGAAAACGGTGGTGAGTATTTTTCGTCCCAGAGTGACTCAAACCTCGAATCACTATTCTCCGAATCCGCGGAGGCGACACGCAGCAGCCATCAGAATCACGACGAATCGGAAAAGGCATGACGACGTGTCACGAGTGTTGTGTAACCAAACCAAGGCTTGATGGTCAGTTACCACTGTGAACTTCCAGCCGTATAAATAGTGCCGGAAATGTTTGTTGAAAAAAACGGTACACACTGCTTTTTCGAAGCGGAATAGTTGACATCCGCTGAATTAAGGACACGGGACGCGAAAGCTATTGGCAGATCTTCGCCGAACTTCCCTTGACTCAGTACCGCACCTATAGCGAGATCAGACGCATCTGCGGTTGAAATAAACGGCTCATCGAACTTAGGGCATTTTAAGATCGGCTCGTTACAGAGGCCGTCGCGAAGGAACTCAAAACTCGCTTGTTGCTCTGCCTTCCATTCAAAAGAACGGTTCTTTTTGAGGAGTTCCGTCAACGGCTTTGCTCTTGAGGCCATGTTCAGAATGAATCTGCGGTAATAACCAATGAGTCCCAAGAATTCTTTGATGTTCTTAGGGCTCTTTGGCACCGGAAAATTCTTTACAGCTTCGATTTTTTGGCAGTTGGGACACACGCCTTTTTCTGAGACAACATGTCCCAGATACGCGACTTCTGTGGCGAGAAATATACATTTCTCGGGTTGCAGACGTAATCCTGCTTTCCAAAGTCGCGTAAAAAGACGGTAAATTTTTTGATTGTGTGCATCTAAGGTGGACGCATAAACGACGATATCGTCTATATAAACGAATAACTCCGTCCCCTGTAGTCCGGTTATAAGACGATCCATCAACATTTGGAAGGTAGATGGAGCGCCTTTTAAACATAAAATTTTTCAGTAAAATTCAACAGTGTTTGGTGAAAACCGGAAGTCAAGTCAAATACTGAAAAATACTTTGCTCCTCCGAAATGATCCAAAATTTTATTGATGTTGGGGAGGAGGTATGCGTCGCCTACAGTCTTCTCGTTCAGTGCCCGAAAGTCTATTAGGAGACGCCAACGCTTGTTTCCTTGATCATCCGCCTTTTTGGAACCATCCAAAGAGGCGAGTTGTAGGAAGACTTTGATGAACCAATAATACCGTTTTCTATTATTTTTTCTATTTGTTTCCGGACATCAGGTTTATGCACTGGAGGGTACCGATATTGTTTAGAAAAAACAGGCAAATTGTCGGTGGTCGGAATGCTGTGTTGCGCAATATTGGTTCCAGGGACAGATTCAAAAACAAATTTCAAAGGATTTTAAAACATTCCAAAGGATCCGATTTTCTTTCTTCAAAGGAATTTAGAAGAGCTCTGAAAAATTTCAAGTGATCTTAAATCGTTTTAGACATTTTAGGGAATTTTAAAACGATACTTCCAAAAAATATGAAAAGCAAAACAAGAAAAACGGTAATGGTTGTTAATTTTGTCTCCGTCGCGAAACACTGGCTCTAATTCGTTTCTGAATAGGCTAATGTCAAAACCGGAGTCAAAATTGCAGAATGGAAAAATCGATACGGTGAGGATAAAAGGGAGCAAACGACAGTAAAATTTTTAATTTTCTCAATAAAACAGAGTTGGGTTATGGGCAATAACCCACTTCTGACACCAAAGTTTCTCCTGTTACGTCGCAGGAGCGACGCTCACTCGAATTATTTATACAAATTTAATGAAATCCGAACTCGGGCGGCTGAAGTAAGGATTTCTGTGGGATCTTTCCGGTTTTGAGGGGAAAAAAACCACCCGGAACTCTGTTTATTGATAAATTTATTGGATGACAGGAAAAATGAAAGTGAAAAGTGAAAATCAGTGTAGAAATCAATAGGGATACATTTTATAATATAAAACTGCAATTTATTAAACTCAAATTTTGACTTCCTTGTATGTAGATTGTTATCAGAAAACTGCCTGGCTGCTGGAAGACTCTTGCTAAACTGCTTCTTCTTCTTTGAACTACAAAAATAAAATTGTTTTCTATCACTGCTTCTACATTAAAATCACCTGAGAAGATCATGGGCACGAGAACTTTGATTTAGTTTAAAAGAATGAACAAAACCGAGTCCAGGAGGTGGACGTATCTTTGGACGGTGACGGCTCACGGACAGAGGCTTGAATTCGGAACAATTTCCATAAAGACGAGCTTAACAGATTCGCGAAATCATTGACCCGAGTCCTGGTTTTGACAACGCCAAGTCAAGAAGGGATCAGATTTTTAGTCTGATCGCACTCGAATGTTGAAACAACTCTAACTGATCGGCTCCCATTGGATCATGATCGGCTCCGTAGTTCCAAGATCCTCCTGCGGGTCCCATCCATGACCAAGGTAAGGAAGCCGCCTATTTTTTGAATTTTGCCCAATTAGAAGAAAGTAGTGTCAATTTGGAAAAGTGAATTTGTGAAAAATTAATTCCAAAATTCTGCGTCCCAGTTCAGGGCCCCGGATGGCCTATGAATAGGTGTAAATAAAAGGTTATTTATGTGAATTGGTGAAAAGTCCCAGTTTAGCAATCGTCTTCAGTCTCCAAATGCAACTTCCTGTTAACTGACATAAATCATGAAAATGCTTACAGGAATAAATTAAGTGTAGAAAATAATAAAAATTAATTCATAAAAAATATATATATATATATATAAATTTAATAATAATTTAATAAATAATAATTTATTTGAATAATTAATCAAATTTAATTGATCAATAAGTTATAAATTAATAATTCAGAGGATTTAAACTTTTTAAAGATTTGAAGAATTTGAAAATTTAAAAAAATTCCAAGAATTTTTTAATTGATTTAAATTCTTTGAAACGATTTCAAAAAGTTTTAAAGATTTTAGGATATTCATGTATACAAATTCCAAGGAATTTTCAAGAGCTCTCAAAAATTTCAAACAACTTCAGAAAATTCAGCAGGAATTATAATATTTTATAGAATTATTTACGATTTTTCAAAAAATTTCAAGAAATTTTGAAAAGCTTACCAAAATTTCAAATGATTTCAAAATATTTTAAAGAATTCAAAATACTTCAGGATATTTTTTAAATATTCAATAAATGTTCAAAAGTTTGAAAAAGTTTCAAGGGATTCGAAATTTTTTTCAAGGATTTGAACATTTTCAGAGTATTTTAAAAGATTCCAAGGATTTTTTAATTTATTTGAATAATTAGTAGGGATTTAAAAGAATTGTAAAGTATTTAGGTTATTTTTAAAAGATTCCAAAGAATTTAAATTTAACTTTGGTAATTTAATGTAATTTCCGAGGTAAGTTCGAAGAATTTAAAATATTTCAGGGCATTTTAAAAATATCCCAGGAATGTTCAAGATGTTTGAAACGTTTCAACAAATTTCAAAAGATTCCAAAGAATTTGAACATTTTTAGGAAACTTTTAAAATATTCCAAAGATTTTCAAGATTTGAGGGTATTTTCAAAATATCCAAAGAATTGTCAAGAGCTTCAAAAAAATTAAATTAATTTCGAAATATTTCATAAGATTTGGAATCTGTATGGGTATTTTAAAAAAGCCCAAGGAATTTTCAGTTGAGTTCAGTAATTTAATGTAATTTGAAAGGATTTAAAATGTTTTAGGGTATTTTTAAAACATCCAAGAATTGTTTTAGAGGTTTAAAAAAGTTCAAGGGATTTCAAAAGATTTGAAAAGATTTGAAAATATTTTATGAAAATTTAGAAGATTCAAAGGATTTTTTAATTGATATAAATATTTTGAAGGGATTTCAAAGAATTCAAAAAATCGTAGGGTATTTTAAAAAATTCCAAGGATTTTTCAAGACCACAAAATTTCAAGGGATTTCAAGAAATCTAAAGGATTTGAAATATTTCAGGGTATTTTTAATAGATTTCAATCCTTCAAAGTTATTCCTAAGGATTTTCAAGATTTAACTATATTTTTTAAATTCCAAGTAATTTTCAAGAGTTGCCAAAAATTTCAAAGGGTTTCAAAACATTTTAAAGGATTTGAAATATTTTAGGGTATTTTAAAATATTCCAAAGATTTTTTAATTTATTTAAATAATTGAAAGAGATTTCAAAGAATTGTAAATAATGTGGTGTATTTTGAGAAGATTTTAAGGAATTTTCAGTTGATTCCAGTAATTTTTTGTGATTTCGAAGGCTATTTTTAAAAATTCAAAAGAATTTTCAAGAGCTTTAAACAATTTCGAGGGGATTCTAAATATTTTAAAAAATTTCAAATATTCGAGGGTATTTTAAAAAATTCCAAGGAACTTTCAGTTTATTTCAGTAATTTAATGGGATTTCAAAAGATTTCAAAGGATTTGGAAAATTTTCGGAAATTTTAAAAGAATTTTAAAGAATTTTAAAGAGTTTAGGTTTTTAAAAAAAATTTAAGTAATTTTCAAGAGCGTTCAAAGTTTAAAGGGACTTCAAAATATTTTAAAGGAATTGAAATGTTCTAGGGTATTTTTATAACATCCAAGAAATTTTCAAAGTGGTTAAAAAGTTTCAAGGGATTTCAAAATTTTTTTGAGTGCTTTCAAAAATTTCAATAAAAAAAAGAAATTTTCAACCAAAAATAGAATATTTAACTGGTCAATTGAAGAAATTTCAAAATATTTTAAAGGATTTGAAAATTTTTAGGGAATTTCTGAAGATTCCAAGGTTTATTAATTTATTTAAATAATTTGAAGGAATTTCAAAGGATTGTAAAGAATTTACGGTATTTTTAAAAGATTCCAAACAATTTGCATTAGATTTCAATAATGTAATGGGATTTCAAAGGACTTGAATCATTTTTGGGTATTTTTAAAACATCCAAGGAATTTTCAAGAGGTTTAACAAGTTTCAGAAGATTTCAAAGGATTTGGAAATTTTCAGGAAATTTTAAAAGATTACAAGGGTTTTTCAATTGATTGAAATAATGTTAAGGGATTTTAAAGAATTGTTAAGATTATAGGATATTTTCCTAATTTCCAAGTAATTTCTAAGAGCTTTAAGAAATTTCAAGGGTTTTCAATATATTTCAAAGAATTCAAAATATTTAAGGATATTCTCAAAGATTTCAAGGATTTTTTAATTTATTTAAATAATTCGAAGGGATTTCAAAAGATTTAACAGGATTTGAAATATCTTAGGGTATTTTTTGAAATTCCAAGTAATTTTCACGATATTTGAAAATGGTTGTATCCAGTAAAAAGTAGGGGTTTCAAAAACATTATTTCTGTGAATCATAATTCTTCTGGAAAATATGCCTTTTCCAAGTCAGAATCATATTTCTTTTCGAAAACTTCCCGTTTTAAATCAAAATTGTAATTTTTTTGAAACGTTCCAAGACAGAATTCCACTTCATTATACCTTTTTTTAAATATAACTGGTCGAAGGGATGCATATATTTTTCCTTGAAAGCAGTACTATAAAGCCATAAATTATTTTTAAGCTAGTTGGCTTTCTCGTGAATTATGAGTATTTGTAAGCTTTTGACGTAGGTGAAGAATTAATAATAAATCTTCTAGGATGGCACAATTTTTAAATATTATCAGTTTAATTTACTACATTATTTACTGAAGCAGTATCATCAAATTGTGTATGCCCTCTTCCTCGGATTATGTACAGAAGTGGACCTTGGAGTGCCTAAGACTCATCTAAATAAAAATCTTATTCGACAGAAGAAATAAATTTTACAAAATATTGTATAATTACAAACTATTATTTAAACCTAAAATTCCAAAATTCTAAAGGATTCCAAAGGACTGGAAATATTTTAGTGTATTTGAAGAGATTTCAAGGCATGATAGATTTAAATGATTTTGAATATTTTAGGGGATTTTAAAAGAGTCAAAGAATTTTTCAATTTATTTCAGTAATTTAATTTGGATTTAAAAAGATTTGAAATATTTTAGTTCATTTAGTTTATTTGTATTCTAGTTTTATTTTAATTTCTATTATTTACCAATTTTCGCATAACGATTCATTTGTTAAAAGTTTTTGACCACTTACATTCTTGCTGACATTAAATTCTGGAAGAATGTAAGCATTCAAATAATTTTTACTTCACATATTTTTTTTAATTTAAGCTTCCATTCCTGAAATTTTATTTATAGATAAAAGGCATTAAACATTTATTTTCATTGAAACATTCAAATAATTTTTACTTTATATTTTTTTTAAACTTGAAATTTCATTTCTGAAAATTTGAATGATTAGTAATCTTTTATACTAATTTTTGAAAAAGTTAAAACATATGTACACATAATTTTGAAAATTAAATTAAGATACTCATTTTGCAACATTATTATATAATTATTATTATTATATAATTGTAATAGATGTATTTTAAATGATAAAAAACTTGTATTATACAAATGATAGCCAATATTCAATTATATAATCTTATAGCAAATAATCAATGTATGTTATTTAATTAACAACAATTAAAATTCAATCATTATGTAATTTAAAATTGTAAAAAATGAAAATCAGTAATTGATTAATAGTAGTATAGCTATGACAGTTCTGTGACACTTTGGTCGGTAAAACAGTGACCGGTAATTTACCGACAGGCGCTAATGGTTAGCTTCCGTGCTAAATTACCGACAGTCGTTTCCATATCCATAACCGATAGTGGTGTTCTCTACCATACCGGCAGAGTGAGACACAGGCAATGGAGCCACAGCAGTCGGTAAGACATCAACGCGCAAAGTTTCACTTTACCTACAGTCGTTTCCGAACAGACGGTCGATAAATGTGATCTCTGTTTTACCGCGAGAGTGTGACACCGAAGTTCAGATACATGCCACGGCGTCTCGTCGTGGGGTCTCCGGCCCATATTCAGTGGCGCGCAGACGTGAGATTCACCGCGCTCCCTATCCCGCTAGCGCATAGTGGGGACTTCTCTTTAAAAGCCCACATTCAGAGGCGTGAATTTGAATTCGCGTTGTGGTGAAATGTGAATCAGTGTGAAGTGAGAAGTGTCTAATGAATTGAAGTGTCTTACGAAAAGAGTGTTTCAAAAAATGTCAATGGTTGAGAAGAAGAGTGGTTCTGTGAAAATTTGAGTTGTTATTCGTGCAGTGATTCATGCAGTGAAAAGTGTTCTTCGTGGTGCTTTATGCTATTAATTGAATTTTATTGTGTGCGTGTGTGTGTGTGTTCTTAGATTTTAAAGAGATCTGGAGAGTCTGGTGAGGCTCATCGTCGTCGTCATCGTCGGCACTATCCAACTCACGTTCCCGCTCACCATCACTGCTACCACAGACACCGCTACCATACATATCAGAGTGTACCGCTGAAAGATGCTGGTAAACAGAAACCGTATAAACGTGCTGCCGCTCCACTCCCGTCATCATCGTCACTGTACGCAGCTATCGTGAACGATGATCTTCGTTTATCAGATCTAAGCAGTGATGATGAAAAAAGAAGTGCGAGTAAAAGACGGAACATAGAAATAATGAATCCTACTTATCGCAAAATAACGCAGCCAGTTATTATAAGCGGACGTAAACCTGAAGGTGCATTAAATAAAAATAAGCAGATATATCGACGACTCCATTCAATATGACTCTGTGTGCTGACAGCGCCGTGTATGAGACTGTTCCCTATGCTTATAAACAGCGCATAGTCTCATACTGGGCTCTTTCAGCAGATAGACTCATATTGAATGGAGACGTTGATATAT
>CAKNYM010049632.1:192330-214466 GCA_932195095.1 Andricus curvator | reverse complement strand
CGCGCTACGTAGTGGTGATAGGAAACCCACCGAGTAGATTAATAATAATACAATATAAAAATTCTTAATAAGTTTTTATTTGTGAATAAATAGTTACCTAAAAAGATACTTTTTTCCCTTCCTTAATTTTATAATTTAAGAATCAAAATAACTAAGACGATAATTCATAAAAGGTTATGTAAAAAGAAATAGTCACCAGTAAAAGTAAATAAAAAAGTAGTAAATAGTATCAGATTTTGAACATGTTTTGTTTTCCCGAATTCTGAAATTCAAGTAACAATTTTAAGTTTTTTTTATAAGTATTTTTTTTTTTATAATTGTAAAAATGGTAAAAGTTGTATTTTTTAAAAAAGTTTTCTAATTTCGGACGAAACATATTTTTCATGGTTCAATATGAAATGCTTTGAATTCCTAACATTTCAAGTAAAAATATTGAATTTTCAACAAAATAGATGACGTTTAACAAAATATTGGAATTTTCAACCAAAAAGATGAATTTTGAACAAAAAAGTTGGACTTTCTACTAAAATGGTTCAATTTTTAACAAAATACATGAATTTTCAACCAAATAATTAAATTTTTATGTTGAAAATATTAATTTTCAAGGAAAAAGTTAATTTTCCACCAAATAATCGATTTTTCTACCATTTTTAAACCAAAAAGACGAATTTTCAACAAGTTAATTTTCAAAAATATAGTTGAATTTCCTACCAAAATATTTCAATTTTCTATAAAAAAAATGATATGAAACAAAATAGTTAGATTTTCAAGAAAATAGATGAATTTTCAACTAAAATTATGAATCTTCAACCAAACAACTGACATTTTAAAAATGTAGTTCAACTTTCAATCAAGTAAGTTCAATTTTCAACGAGAAAAGAAGAATTTTCAAAAAATAGCTGAACCCTATACAAAATTTTTTTCACCAAAAGATATGAATTTTCAAAGCAAAAACAAAACATTTCAACAGAAGAGTTGAATATTTTCAAATAAAAAATATGACTTTTCAACAAAAATTTCCGTTATTTTTGAACAAAAGGGTTGATTTTTCATACCAAAAATATTTATTTTCAACAAAAAAGTTTATTTTTAACGAAATAGTTGAATTATCTAGCATTTTCAAACAAAAAAGACGAATTTTCAACAAAAGAGTTAAATTTCCAAGAAAAAAGTAAATTTTCAACAAAATAGATTAATTCTCTCCCAAAATATTTGAATTGTTTACCAAGAAAAAACGAATTAAAACCAAAAACAACACTGTTCAACAAAAGAGTTGAATTTTCAAACCAAAATGATGACTTATCAACAAACATTATAGTTATTTTTTAACCCAATGGTTGAATTTTCAAACCAAAAATATTTATTTTCAAACCAAAAATATTTATTTTCAATAAAAATTGAATTTTTAACCAAATAGTCGAATTTTCTACCATTAAAAAAAAAAAAAAAAAAAAACGAATTAACAAAAAAAAGCTTGATCCTTAACCAAAGCAGAATTACTTTATATGAAAATAGTTCATTTTTCAATAAAATAAATTAGATTATTTACCAAAAGAGATAAATTATGAAACGAAAAAGCCGAATTTTGAACGAAGGAAGAAAATTACTTTTCACCCAAATAGTTGAACTTTCTACCAAAATAGTCGAATTTTTTACTCAATTCATGAATTTTCAACGAAGAAGTTAAATTTTTAACCAAAATAGATGAATTCTCGACGAAAAATATAATAGTTGATATAATTTCAAAAAAAAAAATTTAATTCCAAATCAATCACAGTTGCATTCAACCAAAAAAGAAGAATTTTCAGAAAAATAGCTGAATCTTTCCGCAAGAGAGATTAATTTTCTACCCATAACTGATTCATAAATCTCTCTTAATAAGAGATATACAAGAAACACAAAGTAACTTTACAGTAACTTAAATTGAAGTTCCAAATTACTGAAAAAATCGTAAATAAGTTACGTTTCAAGTTACTTTTTAAAATAGCAACGAAGTTACTCTACAAATTACAAATGACGTAGCTTTCCAGTAAATTAGTTACTTGTAACAAGTTACTACCCAACTCTAGTATAGAATTCCCAAAAAGAATTAGCGCGAAAATTTGAAAAGCCAATTGTACATAGGCGTAACAGTTCTCTTACTTATTGGCGAGAAAAAAATCAACTCGATAGGTTAAGAAAATTTAGGGTTTTTTCTGCTTGCAATGGTTGAGTAAATGAAAAAAAAAGAAAACTAAGAAAATATTGTTTTGAATCACTTTTAAGAAAGCTTTCTTTTAGTCCGATATTAACAATAATTTTTAGTTTTATTATCAATCTACTACAATCACTCAATTTTCTAAGTGAAATAGAAGTGTAAAAGTTCATAATTTTAAATCATATATAAAATGGGCTACACATCCTTTTTGTGTAGGCGCAGGGATTCGTAGCTTGAAAATTTTAACTTTGGTACTTATGCCCTTTTGGTATTCCAAACTTTGCCGCTCATTTCCATTTGATGTGCCAAACTTTAGCGCCTATACCCTTCTGGAGTGCTAAAGTTTGGCTTTTATACACTTTCTGAGTTGCGAATTTTGGCATTCATGTCAAAATTATGCCAATTTTGGCCATTATGCCCTTTTGTTGTGCTAAACTTTGGCGCTTATTTCCTTTTGGACTTCCAAATTTTGACACAAATGCCCTTTTGGAGTTTGGCACAAATGACCTTTTGGAATTCCAAACTTTGGTGCTTGTGACCTTTTGTAGTGCCCAACTTTGGCCATTATACCCTTTCGTTGAGCCAAACTTTGGTGCTTATGCCCTTTTGGATATCCAAAATTTGGGCATAAATGCCCTTTTGGAATTTCAATCTTTGACGCTTTTTTCTTTCGTAGTGATCAACTTTGGCCATTGTGCCCTTTTGTTGAGCCAAACTTTGGCGCTTATTTCCTTTTGGACTTCCAAATTTTGACACAAATGCCCTTTTGGAGTTTGGCACAAATGACCTTTTGGAATTCCAAACTTTGGTGCTTGTGACCTTTTGTAGTGCCCAACTTTGGCCATTATGCCCTTTTGTTGAGCCAAACTTTGGCGCTTATTTTCTTTTGGAGTTCTAAATTTTGGCACAAATGTCCTTTTGGATTTTGGCACAACTGCCCTTTTGGAATTCCAAACTTTGGGCCTTGTTTCCTCTTGTAGTGCCCAAATTTGGCCATTATGGCCTTTTTTTGAGCCAAACTTGAGTGCTTATGCCCTTTTGGAGTTCCAAATTTTTGCACAAATACCCTTTTGGATTTTGTCACAAATGCCCTCTTGGAATTGCAAAGTTTGGCTGTTGTTTCCTTGTGTAGTGCCCAACTTTGGCTATTATGCCCTTTTGTTGTGTCAAACTTTGGCGCTTATGCCCTTTTGAAGTTCAAAATTTTGGCACGAATTTCTTTTTGGAATTCCAATCTTTGACAGTTTTTCTTTTTGTAGTGATCAACTTTGGCCATTATGCCCTTTTTTTGTGCTAAACTTTGGCGTTTATTTCCTTTCGGAGTTACAAATTTTGGCACAAATGCCCTTTTGAAATTCCAAACTTTGGCTCTTGTTTCCTTTTGTTGTGCCCAATTTCGGCGCTTATTTCCTTTTGGATTTCCAAATTTTTGTATAAATGCATTTTTGGAATTCTAATCTTTGGCGCTTTTTCCTTTTGTAGTGATCAACTTTGGCCATTATGCCCTTTTCTTCAAGTATCTTATTAAAAATTCATCGTTTTTGTTCGGAAATTTAACTGTGTTGTTAAAAATTCACCTATTTGGGCATAAAATTTGAAATTCAACTCATTTTGTTAAAAATTTTACGGGTTTCTTAAAAATTTAATTATTTTTGTTAAAAATGCAAATGTTTTCATTTAAAATTTGCATCTTTCTTGTTTGAAAATTAGATCATTTGGTTGAAAATTCAACAACTTGATTAAAAATTCAACTATTTTGTTAAAAATTTAAGTATTTTGTTTAAAAAAATCTTGTTTGTTTGAAACTCCAACTGCTTGGCTTAAAGTTTAACTACTTTGTTCAAAAATAACTTTTTGGTCGAAGATTCATAATTTTAGATTAAAATTGATCTCTTTGGTTACAAATTTAACTATTTTCTTCAAAATGCGTTCTTTTTTGGTTGAATTCAATTGGTATTGATCTGAAATTAAAATATTTTTTCGTTGAAACATCAACTATTATATTTTTCGTTGATAATTTTGTTGGGAAATACTATACAAGTTTTGGATTTTTTATTTCATAAGAAAATTGCGCATCAGAATGATCAGATTTTCAAGATTGATTGCCTGTTATGAATTTTTATGAGTAGAAACTGTAGAGTGTACTTGATTTTTTAACAAAATAATTACATTTTGAACAAATAAGTTACATTTTCTACCAACGAGCTGAATCTTGAACAAAAAACATTAATCTTTACGAAATAACTAATCCAAAGTTTGTTTAAAAACGTAGTAAATGATATTTTGATCCAATTTCAGGATCAAATTGATCAACTCGTATTTAATGTGAAATAAAAAATGGAATAACTGTATTCCTTAGGAAATTAGTAGAAAATTAATTTTCTTGGTTGAAAATTCGCCTTTTTTGTTACAAAATTCATCTTTTTGGTTGAAATATCAACTATTACATTTTTCGTTGAGAATTTACCTTTCTTGGTTTAAAATTTAATCGCTTGGTTAAAAGTTAAACTATTTTATGACAAATTAATTTTTTTGGTTAAAGATTCATCTCCTTGGTAGAAAATTGATCTTTTTTATTTCAAAATTCGACTTTTTTGTTTGAAAATTCATCTCTTTTGGTCAAATTTCATATTTTTTGGGTTAAAATGTAACTGGTTGATTAAAATTAATCGGTTCTGGTTGAGGATTTCACTATTTTGTTAAAAATTGATTCTTTTTTTGGGTTTAAAACTAATTTTGTTACAAAATATAACTATTAGATTTTTGGTTGAAAAATAATATTTCTTGGTTGAAAATTGATCTCTTTAGTTACAAATTTAACTATTTTGTTCAAATGCGTTTTACATTCTCAATCTAACGAGAAGGTACTAATTTTATGTAAAATTCAACGGTTCTGGTTTTATTCATCGAAAATGCTCCTTAAGAAATGAAAAATTCTATTTTCCAGGAAAATTATATGAGATATGAAAAATGCGTTTAAAAAAATTCAGTTTTTTCGGTAAAACTATGCATGGTACGAAAAAAACTGAAGTAAGAAAATTGTTCATCCAAAAAAGATTTGAAAAAAATAGACAAAAGTTGTTGAACCAAAAGAGATCTACAAATTTGTTCCAAATAACTTTTTAATAGGAGGCGTGGCTTTTGTTTTAATCGTAAAAAATAACATAAAGGAAATTAAATTTTTTGGAAAAACGGCACAAGATATGAAGAAAAAGGAAGACAAAAGTTGTTCACGGAAAAAAGATTGAGAAATTTGTTTTATAATTTTTGGAATACAAGGTACAATACAATGTTTAATAATAAAATTTTCTGCCTAAATTAGATCTAAAAATTTGCTCCTGACCTTTTTCCCACAAGACAAGTGATGAGAATGTGTTCGTAAGAGCCGAAGGAGCATTAACAAAAGAGAATTCACAATCACTAAATTTCAGTTGTCGATGGTTTGACTTTTTATTCTTATTCATCACTGATTTTTATCTAAATAAATAAAGAAAATAGTTTTGATTTTTGTTTTAACTGTCTATCATAATATCTATGACGCAGAGTGTAATCCTGAATAATTTGAAGGTTCTATGGGCAATAAGTGTATAGCAAATACGGAAAATTTTGTAATATGGAATCAATAACCTTCCTTCTTCCACTCTTTATTTTCAAGAATAAATAAAGCGTTCTTATAGGACAGAAGTGATAAAAGCTAGTATATATGTCATCGATCCAGGTACTGTTCATACGAAATTCTGGAAAAATAAGTTCCCTTTTATTGTGTTCATTTAGTTGAAATGATGATTATTAACAACATTCTACTCACTTCATTAATGAGTTTCCTACATTTTCAAAGTAAGTATAACATAATATTAAAAGTATGACTTATAACAAATATTTTTCTAAAGCTTCTTGTTTGAATTGTTCATTTCTAAAGGGTCCAAACATTCAAATCATTCTTATTGCACACTACAGAGAATTGTTCTTTTTTAATTTTAAACGCTCAAATCAAGCAAAATTATTCAAAGATTGCAATTGAAAAACCCAATTTTTCAAATCTGAAACATTTTTTCATTTTCTATTTCCTCTACCCAAGTAGTCATTTTTACTCTTCTTCTTTTTCATTATACATGCATGGATTGATCATACAGAACTATTTGTTAAAAAATTTTATCATCAGTTAATTAAGTCTCCACTTGTTTAACTTTATCATCAAGTTTCACCTCCTTTCCACCTTGAATCAAAAATCCAGCCTGTTTGAAAAAACTTGCATTTATAATTGACAATAGAAATTCTTGAATTAATAACGTTTGCAAATTAAACCCTAAAGAATTAAACCATTTTAAATAAAATTTTTTGAAAATTTAAAACATTTATTAGTAAACTTTTTTTTCATTTCTCAACATAAAGGTTTAGTATCAATCATACCATTTTTGTACATTATATTGACTAACCGTAAACGATTCTAAAGCGAAGAAAAATATAAGCCTTGGCAGAGATAACATTGAGTCAACGAAAATAAATTAGTGCTCAAGGATGTTTAACGTCGTAGTATACAGGGGTCATCCATAAACTACGTTACCAATTTTGGGACATTTTTTACCCCCGACCCCCCTCGTTGAATTTGTTCGAATCCACACAAAAATAAATCCACAGGGTGTCCAGCAACGTTGAAAACGTCGAAAACCTGGACATCTCCTTGAATTTTTCACGAGAAACTAGAATAATTTTTTTTTTAAAACACTTATTTCTTTGCAATGCGAAAAGTAATTTAAATCTTTTAGTCTATAATGAAAGAAACATATTGTTTAGGAGAAATCTGGCAACTGAATAAATAAAGAAATTACTCGACATTTTTTGTAGACTTTAACAATTATTTTATAGATTGCAATGAACAGACTTTAATATTGTGAATACACTCGGACCGCGATTTAGTAACCGCCGGTTTAGTAATTCCTAGAATTGCTGGCTCACGCACTTTCTCAGCACGCAGGACGAGAGACGGTTGCGACTCTCGCCTCGGAAAGGCCACGTGCGCGAATACTCAGTCGAGTAGATTGCGCAATATTATGCATTCCAATTGGAAACGGTTCAGGCGGCCCTGACTGTTTACGTTTCGATTACCTTGATTTAGTAACAAGGCTATTTGCAGGCAACTCCCGACATTGTTACTAGATCGGGGTCCAAGTGTATTTTTATAAGTTTTTAATTTCGTCTCCGTTAATATAGAAAGTTAAAGCATACATTTTTTGTGATATTCAACTCACAAATTAGAAAAATTATGAGTTGAAAATTTCGATGTTAATTTAGTTTGAGAATTAGAATGAGCCTTGGTCATATAACGGATTGTACTAAAGGTTTTAAAATATTTAAAAGATTTTAAAATATGTCAAAGATTTTAAAATATTTAAAAGGATTTTGAACCTTTAAAAGAGATTTCACGCATTTCAAAGATTTAAAAAAGGCGTGTATACCAGATTTAAAATATGTCGCAACAATTTCATAAAGCTTTTAAAACTTTCAAAAGATTTAACGGATTTCAAAGATTTAATAAAGGGTATAGTACACCAGATTTAAAAGATTTTAAAACATTTCGAAGATTTGAAACGATTTCAAAAGGATTCAAAAGATTTGAGATGATTTGAAAAGATTTTACTAAGATTTCAAATAATTCAATGATTTCAAGGAATAAAAAAGATTTCACAAAAAAAGATTTAAGAAAAATTTCATAAATATTTCAAAAGATTTGACAAAGATTTGACAAAAATTTCGAACATTTCATAAAGATTGCAAGGATTTTAAAGATTTGAAAAAATCATGTACATCAGAATTCGAAAATATGATAAAAATTTCGAACATTTCCAAAGATTTTAAAACTTTCAAAATATATCAGAGATTTTAAACATTTTAGAAAGGGTATAGTAAACAAGATTTCAAACGATTTTATACAGATTAAAAATATTTTTATAATTTCAAATAAATACAAAAGATTTCAGAAAGAATTTAACAAATATATCTAAGATTTCATAAAATTTTCACGAAGATTTCAAAAGAATACAAGAATTCCAAAGATTTTAAAAAGGGTACAGTACACCAGATTTCAAAGATTTCAAAACATTTGGAAGATTTTGAACGATTTGAAATAATTCAATGATTTCAAACGAACACAAAAGATTTCACAAACAAAGATTAAAGAAAGCTTTCACAAATATTTCAAAGATTTCATAAAAATCTCATAACGATTTCAGATTTTAGGGATTTTGAACATTTCAAATATTTTACAAAAATTTAACAAGATTTCACAGAAATTTCAAGATTTCACAAAGATTTTAAGTACGTTCAGAGATTTCAACGAATTCAAAAAGATTTCAAAAGATTTCACAAAGATTTCAACGATGTGAAACTATTTCAAAAGGTTTCAACAAATATGAGAAGATTTCAAAAGATTTCAGTGATACCAAACGAACACAAAATATTTCACAAACAAAGATTCAAGAAAGCTTTCACAAATATTTGAAAGATTTCATAAAAATTTCAAGAGATTTAAAAAAATTCCACAATGATTTGAGATTTTAGGGATTTTGAAGATTTCAAATATTTTACAAAAATTTAAAAAGATTTCACAGAAATTTCAAGATTTCACAAAGATTTTAAGTACTTTAAGAGATTTCAACGAATTCAAAAAGATTTCAAAAGATTTCAATGATTTCAAACGAACACAAAAGATTTCACAAACAAAGATTCAAGAAAGCTTGCACAAATATTTCAAAGATTTCATAAAAATTTCAAGAGATTTAAAAAAATTCCAGAACGATTTCAGTTTTTAGGGATTTTGAAGATTTCAAATATTTTACAAAAATTTAACAAGATTTCACAGAAATTTCAAGATTTCACAAAGATTTTAAGTACTTTAAGAGATTTCAAAAAATTCACAAAGATTTCAAAAGATTTCAGTGATTTCAAAAGAACACAAAAGATTTCACAAACAAAGATTCAAGAAAGCTTTCACAAATATTTCAAAGATTTCATAAAAATTTCAAGAGATTAAAAAAATTCCACAACGATTTCAGATTTTAGGGATTTTGAAGATTTCAAATATTTTACAAAAATTTTAAAAGATCTCACAGAAATTTCAAGATTTCACAAAGATTTTAAGTACTTTAACAGATTTCAACAAATTCACCAAAATTCACGTGTCCATGCCACGCTGAAAAAACCAGTTCTCGTCAGATCACTGAAGTTAAGCAGCGTTGGGCGCGGTTAGTACTTGGATGGGTGACCATTCGAGAATACTGTGTGCTGTTGGCATATTATGGGTGTGGTGAGCCCAAATTTGTAGTTATTTATAACTACAAGAAAACTATCCACCTAGAAACACTACCCGAATCAGGTAGTGTCACGCCTACCCTGAAAGGGAAATGGCTTAATGGTATACATACAAAGAATTCCAAAGATTTCACAAAGATTTCAACGATGTGAAACTATTTCAAAAGGTTTCAACAAATATGAGAAGATTTCAAAAGATTTCAGTGATTTCAAACGAACACAAAAGATTTCACAAACAAAGATTCAAGAAAGCTTTCACAAATATTTCAAAGATTTCATAAAAATTTCGAGAGATTTAAAAAAATTCCAGAACGATTTCATATTTTGGGAATTTTGAAGATTTCAAATATTTTACAAAAATTTCAAAAGATTTCACAGAAATTTCAAGATTTCACAAAGATTTTAAGTACTTTAAGAGATTTCAACAAATTCACAAAGATTTCAAAAGATTTCAACGATGTGAAACTATTTAAAAAGGTTTCAACAAATATGAGAAGATTTCAAAAGATTTCAGTGATTTCAAACGAACACAAAAGATTTCACAAATAAAGATCCAAGGAAGCTTTCACAAATATTTCAAAGATTTCATAAAAATTTCAAGATATTTAAAAAAATTTCACAAAGATTTCAAATATTTTTAAAAAATTTGAAAAGATTCTAAAAGATTTCGCAGAAATTTCAAGATTTCACATAGATTTTAAGTACTTCAAGAGAATTCAATGAATTCTAAGTTTGTTTTATAGGGTCCCAAAAAAACCCAATAAGTGAAAAAATGAGTTTTGCGAGTTTTTGGCGCTAATTATGATTTTTCTGCGATTTTTAACACAAATTGTTTCGCTCATATAAAATACTACTTCATACTGATAATTAGATGTTTACAAACATTTTTTAAACTACTTATTATTGTTTTTAGCAATTTTCTCTTAGAATTGAGTTAGAAAGTCGTGGTTCTTTCAAGAATTTTCCACTTTTTGTCCAATTTCCAATTACAGTGAGGAAAATAATTAATTAAAGTTAACAAATTTGGTTGTTTAAACAATTTATTATTGTTAATAATATTCAATTTGAATAATGTTAGAAAGTTGCGGGTTTTTCTGAAATTTTCAACTATTTCTCTACTTTTCACTTGGAGTGAGTTAACAATTATTTCAATTTAGTAAAAATAATTATTTAAATAAATTATTATTATTTATAACTATCTTTTTTATTAATGCTAGATAGTTGCGGTTTCTTCTGAAATTTTTAACTTTCTACACACTTTTTACTCAGCAAAGTAGTAAATAATGCAAGTTAAATAAACATAGTTCTTTAAATAATTCATTAATGTTTATAACTATCTTCTCTTAGATAGGTGCTAGAAGGTTGCGGTTTTTTCTGAACTCATAAACTTTTTGTCAACTTTTCACTTAGTGAGGTAATAATTGATGCAAGTTAAAAAACATGCTTATTCAAACAATTGGTTATTGTTTATAACTATCTTCTCTTAGAATAATGCTAGAAAGTTGTTTTTTTCTGAAATCTTTAGTTTTGTGCTCTGACTTTTTAGTTATGAACAGATAATAAGTGAAGCTCAAGAAGGATAATTTTTTTAATAGTATTTTATTGTTTTAAGTGAATTATTTTTGCTCTTTTCCTAATGTTTAAAAACGAAATATTTCACAAATATTTCAAAGACAATCCCTGGGATCGATCTGGAAAATTTCGAGCATATTTCAAATATCTGTTTTATTTCAGTAATTATTATTTATAGTAATTATATAATTAGTTATTATTATTTATTAAATTCAATCTTCTTTGGCTGAAGATTCACAATTTTAGTTGAAAATTTGTCTTTTTTGGTTGAATACAACTGTTTTTTATTTCAAATTTAAATCGTTATCGGTTAAAGATTCATCATTTTAGTTGAAAATTCCACTACTTTATTATAAATTAATTTTTTCGTTGAAAATTCATATTGTTTGTTTGAAAATTCAACTGTTTTGTATAACATTATTTTTGGCTAAAAAATTCAACAATTTGGTAGAAAATTAAACTATTTGTTAGAAAATTAACTTTTCTGTTGAAAAAACATATTTTTGGTTCGAAAATTGAACTGCTTTGTAGATAATTAGTCTTTTTGGCTCCAAAATTTAACAATTTTGTTGAAAATTCATGTATTTTGTTGAAAATTCGTTTTTCTTTGGCAGAACATCAATCTTCTTGTTGGAACATTGATTTTTTTTGTTGAAAATCTAATTATTTGGTTCAAAAAAGAACTCTTTTGTTGAAAATACGTTTTTTATGGGTAAAATATTAATTTTTGTATCGAAAAATTCAACTATATAATTTTTGTTTTGAAAATTAATTCGTTATAGTTTGAAAAATCGAACATTCGGTAGAAAATTCATGTCTTCTGTTGGAAATGGGTTTGTTAAGTGGAAAATTAATCTTGTTTGTTAAAAATTCATATTTTTGGTTAGGAATTCAAATATGTGGTTGAAAGTTCATCTTTTTCAGTTGAGGATTCAATTACAGTGAAGTCTCGCCTATTTCAAGGTCCGCGAAACACAAAGATTTGAGAATTTCAAGGCTGAGCGTGCCCCCACCTCTACCGCGAGTCGTCAGGTTATTTTTGTCAAGCGAAGTTCATTGGCTACCTCGACCTTGTATCGATGCGCGCACTGTAACCAACTTTTTTAACTGCGCATGTACCAAAAAGCGCGGGTCTATTCGTAATCAATACATACTATCAATAATCATACAGATAAATATTTGAAACAAATTTTCACTTGTGGAAAATATTAAATTGAATCTTAGAAATAGCTTATTTCTGTCAATAATTTATTACTAATGTAATATTACAAGTTTATACTTTGTAATTTTAAATAGACCCGCTCTTTTCGGTACATGCGCAGTTGAAAAAGTCAGTTTGTATTAGCATCACTGCATGCATGTCAGTGTTTTTCAAGTATTTTTGTTGACGTACGACGTGACAAATGAAAAATTTCCTTGAAATAGTACCATTTTCCAAGGAAAAATGAATATAATAGAATCAAACAACGACTCAAATAGTTCGCGGCATAATGAGTATTCTAGCATGACGTTACGATCATGATAGGATAGGTGGAAATGTTAGCAAGTTTAGCATAGTTCTTGACATGGGACTGCATACGCCTTTTTGGAGAAAATATTCTAAACGTAAAAGTGAGTTATAACGGTTTTAATAGTAATATTTTCCAAGTGTAGAATGTATTTGCACAATTCTGTTTCATCCTTTCATTGGTTGAAGACCTTTCAGTTTCACGAAATACAAATCAACTATCCGAAATTTGAGGTTAGGATACCCGATTCTGATCAAATCAATCTCATACACTAACCTCCAATTTTGGATATCTTATTTCGTGACACTGAAAGGTCGCTAATCGACAAAAGAATGCAACATGACTGAGAAAATACACTCTAAACTAGACAATATTACGATTCGTATATTTATTACTTACTTTTACGTTCAGAATATTTTCTCCAAAAAGTTGTCTGCATTCCCATGACGTCATGCTAGAATACTAAATTCAAACCATTGAGGGTTTCCCTAGGTAGTAAATTAATCTTCTTCGTTGAAAGTTCACGTTTTAGGTTACAAATTTAGCTATTTGGTTAAAATTTCAACTATTTCGTAAAGTTTAATTATTCTGTTAAAAATTTAATTATTTTGTTGAAAATTCAACTATTTTGTTGAAGTACTCTTTTTTTATCGAAACTTCAAATATTTGGTTAAAAATGCAATATATTTTTACTCAAAACCTTAGGAAAATTTCATATGGGCAACTGAACTCATAACAAACTTTTTTATGGGGGGATGTAGGTGAGACAAAGTTACGGTTGTCAGCGAGGGCGGACGGGGATGTAAAAAATCTTTCAAAATTGGTAACGTAATTTATGGACGGCCTCAAAACTTTTACACTGACAGAAAAAGTCGTTAGACAAAAACGCATTTTTTTATCAAAAAGGTGACATTAATGATTTTGATGCATTTTTACACTCTGCATGCAACAATCACTATAGTTTAATTTTCAAGACTTTTAATTAAAAAGCAGAGGAATAAAATGTGAATCGTGGTTCCAAATGTTGATGAGTGGCTTTTCTTGTATAAATATGAAAATTATTTGTTATATGGTTGCAAATAGTTCATTATATATTACACTATACATTTGCAATTACAAAAAAAATGGTATATATATATAAATTAACAGCATAGAGAAACTCTGCTCCACATTTGGATTTTTGATCCACATTTGATTCTTCAACCTTACTACAAAAACTTCATAAATGTAAATTATTTTTTACAAAATTAGGAGCCGCTGGATTTCCAGTTATTCTTCCAGACCAACTTGTTGTAGAAATGGAAGACGGCTCTATTTTTCAAGGAACCATCAGAGATATGCTCTACTTCAAAGTACCCTTTTGGATGCAACCTAAGGAAGCGCATAATGTTCAGAACTATTATGCTTTTATAAGAACGGCAACGAAACATCATTTCATTTCAGTTCTTAAACCTTTATATCCCTTGAATTCTTCAGATCCTGCTCATCATGTTCCTAAGAACGCTGAATTACGTTTAGGAAATGACGAGCTTTTAACAGCTGAATCTTTCCAATTGCACGTTCCAACTCATCGACATACTTACTACCGAATGGATTTCCCAACCGAAAACCACATTTATATAACAAAGCCACAAGGCACTATTTATAGTTCAATTTTAGAAAACCATTCGTCGGTTCCGTGGAAAATTCCGAAAATACCTCAAGGTATTTTGATGATGTCCCCTTAATGTCACATTTTTATATGCCAAGGATATTCTTGAGGTATGCTAATTTTATAATGATGCATACTCTTAGAAATGTAGATATGTATCGTTTTCAAATTCTGTATATTCAAACGTATAAATAAACTCATGAATCAATAATATAAAAGTCTTTCTCTTCCGAAGATTTTGTACAAGGTATAGCATTCCACATTATAAAGTTCAAATAGTAGGATTCGCTCTAATTTCCCTTCCACAATGTACGAGGTCTGTCCGGAAAGTATCTGACCTTGTGATGTACCAGATGTAAGAGTTATTTCTGGTCAATGGCCATGATATCTGCTTCAATCTAATCGCCTTTGAAAGCCGCATCCTTCTTCCAGCGATCTTACCACTTTCGGAAGTTGTGCCTAAAGTCACCTTTCGAAATAGCAGCAAATAACAGCAGCCTCGTCGCATTCTTTTTTTTCCCTCTACGCCTTGAAATCGTTTTTCTTTTAAAGGATACTTTCACTTAGGATACAGCCATAAATCACAGGGAGCTAGGTCAGGACTGTATCGGGGCTGCCGAAATTGTGTAAGGCGATATTTCACCAGAAATTTCTGAATAATCTGTGATAAATTGGTATTTATCGTCTACCTGGTTCCTGCCGCAACATTTATCCTGGACAGCTCCAGCTCATGCCCATTACCCCTCTCAGGAATCTCTCCTGAATACTTTCCGCTCTTGTGCTTCTTCCATTTGCAGATCTCCACTCACTAGCTTAGCACTGACCACACTAAATCATCAAAGATCCACACTCTCATCTTCCAATCGTCCTTACATGTTTTGAATTGTTTAACTACCCATCTAATTTTTGAATGAGTGACAACACGACCAGCTACTTTCAAAATCTTCTATTCTGGCTCTAAAAGTTGGTCTTTTTGAGGCGTATGACTCATAGGCCGCCCCCTCATTCGTGTAATCTAACTCCGAGCCCGGAAGGTGTGCTTCAGCCGACATGATGATTTACCCCTGAAGATTCTCTGAAGTCTAGCAGTGTCAGGTAAATTTTCGATTCCCTGAAAATACCCTCTCCATGATCCCCTACGGCATTTTGTATCTCATTATTATATCTTATTAAGGTTGTCCTGTACAAGTCCCAATTCCCATTCTTTTTAGGCCTGGTAAAAAGGCGTTGAGTATCCCTTTTCAGGTCCTGTAGTCCAGAATTTCAATAGGGTGTATCCCTGTCTGTTCTCTGAGGACATTTGTCCTCACACCGTTTGTTAATACCTTTTTGTAGACTCTCGACTGCAAATTATATCTGTTCGACAGACTTGATTCTGTCTGGTATAGCACCCAGCAAAATGTTGAGATCCTCCCTATAAGTATCACAGTCAGTTGCTTTAGGGTTCCTATATCTTTAAACCTCAGGTCTATCAACTGCTAAGAGAAGGCTTATCTGTCTATCATCCGATAGGGACGTATCCGACGATACATGCCTTCCCTTGAACACTTTGCCAATACTTCTCGAACTTCAGGTCAAATCAATTACCTCGCGACAACTAGATGTCACGAAGGTAGATATATGAACCCGATTCAATAAAGTTAAATCATTAGTTGAAAAGTAATCAAGTGAAGACTCACCCCTGTGGTTGGTGCTCTCACTACCCCAATTCAAATGATGAGCGTTAGCATCAAATCTGATGAGCAATGGCCATCCTTTAACGCAGAAGTAGTCTACCAGATTTCGCCATTTCTCAGATTGTGGGTGCTGGAAGTCAAATAGTAGGTAGGCTGAGCAAATCACTATAGGTGGGTGCTACAGAATTAAAAATATTCGAAGGATGTTAAAATAATTCAACGTGTATTCTACATTTTTTAAAAGAATTTAAAAAATTCAGAAGATGTGCAGGAGTTCAAACTAATTCAATGTGTATTCTAATGATTTCAAGATAAGTAAAAAACATTTAAAAAATCAATGATGTCGTGAGAATTCAACTGGTTCAGAACATTTTAATGACTTCAGAAAATTTTAAAGGCATTCAGAAGAATTCAAAGAATTAAGAAAAATAAAAATAATTGAGAAGAGTTTAAAGAATTGAGAAGAATTCAAAGAATGTAGAAGAATTCAGCGAATTTAGAAAATTTACAAGAATTCAGATAATTCAGAAGAATTGAAACTAACTCAACTTGTAGAAATTCAAAATAATTCATCGTGTATTGGAAAGATTTCAAAATAATTTTTAAAAAATTACAAGCAAATTCTAAGAATTCGTGTGAATACTACAGAATTCAAATTACACCAGAGCCTGCAAGTATACCCGATTTCGGCCATTGCTCTTACACAAACCATGTGGTTTATGCTCTCGCACGACATGACGTCACTGAGCTGAGAGGGTGTAAGAGAAATACCACCTGTCTAGCAACACTGTCTCTAACGTCCTGATTTTATGAATGGCTTATACGATAGCCTTATAATTATGATATTTGTAAATTGCAATTTCAGTAGCTTATACAGAAATACAAAAATACGAAAGCTTTAATCTGTCAAATATTGTTTGAAAATTTCTCAAAATGAGTATTAGGAAAAAAAATTTTATATTCCTGTAAACTGTGTACTTTATGCTCTATAATAAATCAGTCACTAATGAATTAATGACTTTAAATACACTACTTGGTTGACTTTCTAAAATGTTTGAATGGATTTCATGCAGGTTAATTTCCATCGATACTGAAGAATTTTTTGTTGATTTCAATATCCCAAGTAAGAAATACATTCCTTTCTCTCCAACGAGACTTCATATAAAATAATTTCCTTCCCCTGAATTTGGTGAGTAAGTGATTTCTTGTTTTTTTATAATATTCCCCAGTAGCTTATGATATTTACCGAAGAGGAAAGCTTTCAACAAAAACAAACAAAAAGAAAGAAAATGAATGATGAAGAATTTCAAGAAGAAGAAGAGAAGGCATTTGTAGCAAAAGAGAGAGAGAGTAGACGAAGAATATAAAGCGTAATTGAATAACCAAAAAAAGGAATCAATAGCAAAAAAGAGAGCAAGCGAAAAATATAAAAATAAAGAAAAAGAGCAACAAAAGGAATCAAGAGCAAAAAAGAGAGCAGACGAAGAATATAAACTAAAGATAATGAGCAAAACAAGAAATCAATGGCAAAAAAGAAAGCAGACGAAAAATATAAAGCTAAAGAAAAGGAGCAACAAAAAGAAACAAGAGCAAAAAAGAGAGCGGGCGAAGAATATAAAGCTAAAGATAATGTGCAAATCAAGAAATCAATGGCAAAAAGAGAGCAGACGATGAATATAAAGCTAAAGAAAAGGAGCAACAAAAAGAAACAAGAGCAAAAAAGAGAGCAGACAAAGAATATAAAGCTAAAGATAATGTGCAAAACAAGAAATTAATGGGAAAAAAGAGAGCAGACGAAGAATATAAAATTAAAGAAAGGGAGCAAAAAAAAGGAAAAAAAGCAAAAATGAGGGAAGATAAAGAATATAAAGCTAAAGAAAGGGAGAAACAAAAAGGAAAAAAGCAAAAATGAGAGAAGACGACAAATATAAAGCTAAAGAAAGGGAATTACAGAAAAAATGTAAAAGGAGAAAACGAAAAAATCCAGATTTTAAGATAAAAGATCAGAAAGTGCAAAAAGAAGCAAAAAAGAAAAAAAGGCAAGATTTGGAATTTAGAGAAGAGAAGAAGAAAAAAGATAAAAATGCGAAACATCGCTTAAGAATGAATGCTTTGTACCTTTTTAGAGAAAATTATGTAAGGGATTTGAGAAGTAAGAAAGATCCTGCGTCCATTGCGAAATTAAAGTTTATGAAAAAGCGAAAATATACACCAAGTAATGTTTGTGCTTGTTGCGAAACTTTGTGGTTTAGTCATTCAGTAGTAATTATAGCAACCACAAAACGTCATTCTAAATTGCCAGATGATGTTTTCGTAGAAAAAATAATGAATGACAAAAATACTTCAAAAATATGTAGGACATGCGATAGAAACATTAGGGCCGGAAAGATACATAAATTGGTAACTAGTTATGGTTTGAAATTTCCTTGCGTACCAGAATGCGTGAAAAAATTGTCAGATTTAGAAGCCGCTTTGAAACTACACGCATTAAACTCACAACTGGCATTGAAAGGAAGCGTGGTACATGTTCCATCTGATGTAAATGAAGTGGTGAGTGCATTGCCAAGACCATTTATTCAAATGGATATTTTACAGTTAATATTTAAAAGAAACCTTTTACGTAAGTCTGATTACATGAATGAAATTGTGAGACCATCTGCTGTTTGCAAAGCATTAAATTGCTTATTATCCACTCCTCTATATCAAAAATATGAAATTAAAGTGGATAAATCGTTTTTCAGTCAGTATGAAAGGAATTATGATGTTAGGCTCAATTATGTAATAGAAGATGAAGACAAGGCTGAGAAGGATAACGTTAATGATTGTAAAATCAAAATTTTAGACGATGGAGACGGTGAAATATATTATGCGGTTGACTACGAAATTTTTTTTTTACGAGGGCTGGTGGAAAATGTTCAAGAACACACCGAGAAGGATCCGCACTTCTGGGTAGTGTGGGAATCTTATTCGCATCACTACAATGACTCTGACACATATAATATTCAATCATACATTGCGTATAATTATACATTATACAAAATCAAATTTGTCATTATAATAATGCCATCAAGGGACCCACTAGAAACCCCCATCCTTTTCTTCTTGACAGAATTCCCCCCGGGAACCTCTTTCTCATTACTTCAGGGGGTGCAGTTTTCTTGCCCTCGAAAGGGCTGCTTCTTCTTCTCCTTCTTAACCATACACCAACCAAGATGTACGCATCGTCCTCAGCAGTGCGGTAATACCGCACATTGGGCTCGTCGACCTTCGACATCTTGGTTGGGTGCAGATTATTGGGCTGTCATCTGGGAGGCTTCCTCAGCGGGGCTGCCTCCCTGAATGACGCGCAGCTCATCGTCCCCGGAAGACGGTCAGTCCGGGGCTGTCCTCCTTTTGCGGCGTGGAGGTAGCACTCGAGAGTGTTTACGCACTCCGCAGAACTATGCCCCTCTTTGCCGCACCTGCAGCATCCTCTCGTCCGATCAGGACCCTCACAAACCGTTGCCATGTGGTCAAAGCCTAGACAGCGGTAACATCGAGTGACCTGGATCTTGTTGCGTACGCGACACTTTCAGGTGCCCTGCGCATACCGGTTTAACTTTGCGTTTGAGGTCCTTTAGGACCTCAGCGTAACTCAAACCCTCGGCCGGTTTTATGAGAACCGCCTTCGTCGAGCATGCTTCTGCACCTCTTTTTCCTTTTTAGGCGTGGTTGCAGGTGTCTTCCTGCTGCCTCTATTCCTCTTTCTGTCGTGGACGTCGCAGGTGCTGCAGCAGTGCGGGTCCTCGGCTTCTTTGCCTTTTGCCTTCAGACACTTGCCTCGACGGGGCTAAAAAAAGGCTCCCTCTTTCGCTTCCCAGATTGGGAAGTGAAAACCTCCACAGCTTCTTCAGTTTAAGTCCCCGTCTGGCTCAAATTCTTATTCTTCTGTGATTTTTCCTAGCCTTCTTCATTTTTATAGCGGCAGATGCGCCAATACCTCGCGGAACAAAACCATAATAGTATTTGGCATAGATATTTGTGCTGGATACGTAGTTTGTCCACCACCTGCCTTGCTTCTTCTACTCCTTCCTGGATTGGCAGCAACATGTTCCTCTTCTCTATGCAGAAGAGTTCCATCTCTAGGATGGTTGTTCTTAATTTTTTGATGAGCCCACTTTGCTCATCCATGTTTCGCTTCGCAATCGTGATGTCCCTCCTGACCTCTGTCTTTTCGCTCATATCGAGCTCCTCCGTAGCGTCCAAAGAGAGTAGTTGTTCTTGCCGTCCTTCAACAGATTGGATGTTCGACAGATGTATTCTAGGCGAGCTATCCTTCTTACGGCAATGGAATGAATCTTTCTGTTGAGTGGTGTTAATGTCTCACGAAGGTAAAGAAAACGTTTCTAGTTTTCAGTCCATCCCATATTTAAGGTAGAAAAGTCTCTCTTAACCTTACGTCTCGCAATCGGATCATCCCGTAGATCTTGTCTGCCGAATTTAGCTACAATGCTTGGAATGGTGGCAGAGTCAGATGATGAAGGTGCTTTTATAATTCTGTATAGGTTGACAAAGTCATCCTTACAAAGATTAACGTCGAGAGCCCTGGCAACAGATTCTTAGGTGGCCATAAGGTCCTCACCAGGCTTCATCGGGAGACCATGAATTTCCAGCGTAGTATGTAATGACGCTTGCTCGTTGACATTAAGTGCAACTTCTTTGGCTTTCATGTCCTTAGCTTCCTTCTTGACTAGTCCGATGTCATACTTGTGCAATTTGGAGCCAGATTCCAGTAAGTCGATACGCCTGGTGTTCTTTATAATTTCGTTTTTGATGTCCGAAATGGTGGAATTTAATTGGTCATTAAATTATTTTTGTGAGGATTCCAATTTACTAAACCTTTCCTAAATCTCACGTTTTATGTGCGAAAAATTATTAGGAATCAAATCGCGTAATCGGAGCTTCCACTTCTTTTTGTCTTTTTTTGCAAAAAGACATCATGCAAAGTCGCTCATGCGGAGAATAAACCCGAACACAGGCCTCCATTCAGGCTTAGTCAGCGCGCATGACAAATCTATAGAAAGCCATTATTATTTTCGATTTTTCAAACTTATTTTCATGATGAGCGACCTCAAAAACCCCCTCATTACTGGTTTTAGAAAAAATTACTAATTTTTCAATAAAAAATTCCGCCGTTTTGAATCATTTCGATACCAAAGCTTCATAAGGAGATGAAGCTATAGGGCACCACAACTGCTATATAGAACACGATGCGTTAGAAAACTCAATTGAGAAAGTCTGTGCCTGTGAGGTGAGGGGTATAATGAAGATCTTACAGAATGGCAAGGCTGCTGGTGTAGACAGTATTAACGCTGAAATGCTTAGATTTGGTGACGACTACATACCTCACCAGTTGTACGAATTGATACATTTATCTATCGAGATGGGAGAAGTTCCAGATGTCTGGAAGAAGCTATTATCGTACCAATATACAATGGAAAGGGAGATAAAAGCAACTGCAATAATTACAGAGCTTATTAAGTATCGTAAGTGAAATATATAGAATTATGCGTGGATTATGCCAAGGGCGAGAGCGCAATATTTGTGTGAGAAAGGAGAGAAATGAAGTCAGAAGCTTATAGCGAGGATGAGATGTGGGTGCATGGAGGGGTTTAATAGGTTCTGGCTCGCTAGGGAAAAGAGGATGTGTGAACTATGTGGGAAGGGGGAGGCAAGAGTGGAGCACTGGTTGTAGGAGTGCGTTGAGGTGGAAAGGAGTGGGATAAGCATGGAGGTATTGATGCATGAAAGGGGGGACAAAAGGGCGGTAGCATGGGTGAAGCGAGTCTTAGGTAAGATGGAGAAGAAGAGAAGGAAGGAGGAAGAGGAATGAAGAAGGAAAGATTGTAAATAGAGGAGGAAGTAAATATAAGTAAATGTAAATATTGTAAATAGTAGATAAGTATTAGATATTAGCCGCGGAGGCAGAGTTTGGTAATGCGAGGCAAAGCGAGAAAATAGGGACATGCGTGCGAGGCGAGGCGAAGCCAGGAAGGCAAGACGATAAGAGCGAGCGGCGTTAGAGATAAGGTGTGGAAGGATGTCAGTTTTAAGGGTTAGTTCTAAGGAAATTCTGTAAAAAAATGGAAGTGTAAGCAAGTCAATTTTTTAAGGCCAGCAGGCTGAAAAATAAACGTTTATCTATCTATCTATCTATCTATCTATCTATCTATCTATCTATCTAT